>VWZL01001092.1:366116-443861 GCA_013396915.1 Stercorarius parasiticus | reverse complement strand
GGCCGAGGGAGGGGCGCGAGGCGCGGCCACGGCGCATGCACCGCTCCCCACCTGCTGGAACGGCCTTCGGCCACCCCCTTAATTATCTCGGTCTCGGCGCTCTGCAGGGTGATGAGCAGTGATCGGTCTCAGCCCCGTTCATTCCATCCAAGGACTGTAACGATTCACTGGGATGCAGGGTTTCAGTCTTTATGCCCTGCTCCCACTCGCAGCCCAGGCAGTGATATTCACCCCCTGTGCACCAAAAACCTTCGGAGCCGTTTTTTTTTTTTTTCCCCGGCACGANAACGAGCCCCGGGGACGCTGCATCGCTCCGCACGTGGCCCCAGGACCGTGGGGGTGACAGCAGCGAGTCCGTCGGGGACCAGGACGGGAGGCGGGGGGCGGCCCCAGCGCTGCACTTCTGCGCCTGGCGCCCCGAGCGCCCGCCATCACCGCGCACGAGGGCCGGCAGCGGCGTTTCCTCACCGGGAAGCAGCAACAAGCGTGGCGGCACCACTCCACAAGCAGCGGGGTCTCGCATTGCCGGTACCGGCGGACGGCGGCATGCAACACGGGCGTCCTAGCGCGCATGCGTGGCCTCTGAGCTGCAGCACCGAATTTTGGTCGCCTGGCGGCAGCAGCGACCACGGCAGCGCTACTGCGCATGCGCCGCTCCCGAGCTGTAGTACCGACTTTCGGTCGCCGGGCGGCAGGAGCGAGCGCGGTGAGTCACGCCCCACTTGCGCATGCGACGCTCCTCGGCTGCAGTGCCAACTTTTGGTGGCCAGGCGGCAGCAGCGAGGCGGGAAAGCACGCTCCGTCGCGCACGCGCTGTTCCGGAGCCGCAGTGTCGGCTTTTGGTCGCCAGGGGGCAGCAGCGAGCGCTGCGCTGGCGTAGCTGCGCATGCGCCGCTCTCGGCTGCAGGAGCGGTGACCCCTCGCCAGGCGGCGGCGCCCGCTTCGTTATCCCGCTCTGAGCGCTCGATGGGCTGAGCGATGACCGGTGTTTCAGCCCAGTTTATACCGTTCACGGACAGTCACTACTTACTGCGAGTACAGAGTTAAATCTCTCTGCCCTGTTCCCACTTGCAGCCTAAGCCCCTGCACCAGAAAAACAGCCGAGGGCTCCAGCATTTCACTCTTTTTGCATTTGGCTGCTTTAAAAGGCTGGTGGGTGCTTCTGTCCGTGTCCCCCCCATCCCAGGATGGAGGGAGGAGAAGCAGCACTGGGAACTCGTGGAACAGGGTTTTTTTCCCCAGAATGAGCCCCAAGGATTGCTGTATCAGTCTGCACGTGGCATCAAGGTTGTGGGAATGACAGCAGCGACTCAAAGGCTGGCAAGAGATTTCAAGGAAAAAAAATGTCAACAGAGATGACATTCTGAAGGCAGGAGAGAAGAGACTGAAAGCTGCTTTGTGTGAGAGAGGCAGCGATGTTTATCAGGAAACAGCGCATCTTAGCAGACCAGATGCAAGTGGCTGGTCTGCAGATGAGTGATACGCTGGTGATGCTCAGGCTTTGTTGGGTTGTTTGGACCTTTCCTCACCTCTGTGCCATCAGCAATCTGTTCTCCTAATCCTGCGCACACACAAGGCTTCTTGTGCAGGGCTTATAATTTATCTGAGATACTGCACAATGTTACTTATCACCTCCACCGTGCAAAGTAATTAGACATGAAGCTGGGAAAGCAAAGAGGCATTTTGATACAGTAGATGTCCTCAGCAGATGGCCATAGAGCCCTGGAGGCTCCACCTTAGCTGTCCAGGACTGTAGCTCTGCATACTTTGCTGCTCCCGTCAGCAAGCATCACAGTTCTCTTGTTCCCTGCAACGCTTGATGGGCTGTTCTGCCAACATGTGGGGTGAGCAGGTCAAGGGGCCATCACCACCAGCCTCACTGCCGACACCTGGGGCTCTTCCAGCCCCAGCCCACAGCTGCAGACCATTGCCTGACCCTCAGAGTACGTCATCTCCTCCCCTGGGCTCTGTCACAGCGCCTTGCCTGGTGCAGCCGCAGTGAAATGCAGCCAGGAGGGCAAAGGAGTGTGTTTATTCACTCACACACGTAATGAGTCCTAGGAGTGAGTCTGCTCCAGGTCTCGGGGCCCCCGATGCTCCCCCTGCCCCTGGGACGCCTCAGCAGTCATTCCCAGAGCTGGGCTCGTCGGTTCAGCAGGGAACAGGTGGTCGGCCAGCTGTCTCCTGGAGCCATGGGCTGCTGGGCAGAGGTGGAGGCTGCCAAAAATGAGGAGCAGAGTGCAGGACACTGAGAGGTGGGGACACAAAAGAGGCAGCAACAAGAAAGGATGAGGAAGGGAATGGGACAGTGAGAGAAAGACGGGGACAGGGAGCCCAACAGTGATGGACAAAAAAGCAGAAGGACAAGAGGAAAAGAGGCAGCAGGGAGAGGGAGCAGGACAGAGACTGATAAAGAAGGACAGGGAGCAGGATGGAGACGCAGAAAAAACCTGGGATGGGCAGTATGACAGAGAGCAAGAAAGAATAGGGGCAGGGAGGGAGAGAAAGACAAAAAACAGACACAGTACAACACGGAGAGGGAGGAATTAATGAATAGGGACAGGGGACCAGACAGAAATGGAGAATTAAAGAATAGCAATGGTCTACAAGAACGATAGGGAGGAAACGAAAAATAGCGGCAGGGAGCCAGACAGAACAAGATGGTGAAAGAAAATAATAGCAATGGGTTACAGGGCAGAGATAGAGGCCCTAAAAAATAGTGACTGGGGGCCAAATAGAGACTGAAAAAAACATGATGGGCTACAATACATGGGGGGGGGGAGGTTTTTTAAACAGTAGGGACCGAACGCCATAGAGAGAAAGATGGAGAAAGGAAAAAACAGTGACAGGCTGGAGGGCAGAACGGGAAAAGTATAAAAAACAGGAACAGGGATACAGGCAGATAGCAATGGAGAAGAAAAAAAAGATTGCGATGGCCTGCACAGCGGGAGGAATTAAAGAGTCGGGACCGAGAGAGATGGAGAAAGACGCCCAAAACCACGCCGTTTCCACCGTGCAGCCGCAGGCCCGGCCAGGCCCCGCTCGGACGGTCTGGGGAGAGTCAACCGGCGGAACCGGCGCCGCAGCCCGGCCCCCGCCGCGGTACGGCCCCTCCGGCCCCAGCACGCCCCTCCTCGTCATCGCGCCGCGACGCGCAAGGGCCCGGCCGCCGCCATGGTGCAGCTCGGTGAGTGCGCGCGGACGCGGCCTGAGGGGCCCGGCCCGGCCCCTGACCGCCCCGCGCTCTCTTCGCAGGCAGCCGTCTCCTGAGGGGCTACCGCGGCGGGCACGTCGTGATCCGCTTCGCCCTGGGAGGCTGCACCAACCGGCCCTTCTTNGGTTCCTGCCGCTCCACCCCATGACGGTAACCGGCGCCGAGAGGCTGCGGCGGCGGCGGGCGCAGGAGGCCGCCGCGCCCCCTGCGGACGGCTCGGCTGGGCCCAGCGACGCGCCCTGAGAGACGCCCCGGCCGAGGGGCTGGCGAGCGGCGGCCCAGGGCTGCACCCTGCCCCCTCGGCGCATCTGGCGGCATTAAAGTGTCTTTTGCACACTCTGCACTGTCCACGCGCTGCTCTCTGCTGGCTCTGCTCTGAAAAGTTTACTATTGCTGCCAAATTTGGTGCAGCAAATCTAAAAGGGGTTTTTCCTACTCTAATGTATGTGCGGAACCATTCCAGGAGGCATTTACGGCTTTTCCTAAAGGCACGTTATTAGCTCTAGCGTACTGCTTTCTGCAGCAATGGCATGACTACTGCCAGCTTCCATTTGCCTGCTGCACCCGTCCAGTGTTTCGACTCCTGCCTCTGACTTACTGTAATGGGACAGTCCAGTGGTCCAGAAGAGACCTGGCATAGACAAATGCAAATGAGACTGCAGCTCTTTCTCTGTAGACAGTGTTTCTGTTTAGTTTCTCCAGAGAGTTTCAGGGCCTATCTGTTAATTTACAAGCAGAAGATTTCAGGCTCTGGTAAAGGGGGAGTGGGGTTTGCATGAAGCAAGATAGTCTTACTACTTCATCACATATTTGACCCTATCCCAGGATGCAAGAAACCCCCTGAAATCTCTCTCCTACCTTAGTGACACCTCTTGCTTTTTGGGGTTTCCTTTGCCGCAGCTCTCACAACATGATTCTACAAAGGTCAGCTAAAGACAAGTTTTCAGTTTCGCATCCCAATAAGGCTTGTAGCATAACTGCCCTAATAGAGGGAGAAGAGACAAAACACTCTAAGAAAGGGTTTTGCTTGCTTTTAAAAAAATCACAGTACCGAGAATGGGTGGGTTTATTTCTGCTTATGGATGAAAGATTAGATGATTAAAAAACTATCCTTTTGAAGTGGATGAGGCTGTGAAAGGTGGTATTGCTTTTGTCATACCTTCCCCTTCTTCCATATATTTTGATACGTTTGGAGTCACATTTTATATAAAATGATGACTGTGCTCTGGTACAGGGTTTCTAGGAAGTTCCTCTGCGGCTCACTCTAGATTTTTTTGCGTCAGAGGTGAAGGTTTGCATCTGCACGGTTCTTCCTATTGTCATCTAAAGGTACCACACAGCTTTCCTCTTCAGGAGCTTTCCGCTTCAAACACAAGAAGGTAGCTCTGTAAGGTTTCTTTTGAGCCAGTTTCGCGGATGCCTAGCGGAGGCCTAGAAAATTACTACTGTGTTACTGAATGAAGGATCCCACAATCATACACAAGGCAGTAAAGTAGTTGCTTTCATGTCCTTTTGAATCCTGAACGGCTACGGGGGTACTCTGTAAAGCAATAGGGTGACTGACCATTAGCATCAGACGCTGCTGTTGCAAGGCGCAGTAGCAACACCAGGTAAATAAACGAAGGAAGTACTGAGAGCAGAGTCATGCTTTCCGCAGTGGCTCCTCTCAGCACACCTCTTGCCCTGCCTGTTGTCTTAAGTCCCCTGGCTAAGGCATCTGCTACACAGAAACAACATGCAATTGACCAGAGGGGACTTAAAGAAAAGTCTCTTTCTCCTCACCTAACTCCCTCTTCATTGTCCATGCAAGCAGTGGGTTTGTTTCTCCTTGGGGACTGAATGACTTTGCCAGGGTTCCGAAATTGTTGCATATAGATCAGAAGAATAGTTTGTGCAACAACGCGCAGCCTCTGGACCACAGTACACGCAGCCTGCCACAGAAGCAATGGATATTTCTGCACGGATGCAGAGTACTGTGCACCACTATGGGACAGCCCAAGCTTTTTAAAAAAATAATTAAGAAAAAGGCATACTGAGTTTATACAGTGTAATTCTCAGATAGCTGCTCTGATGCTGTCAGTGGGTGAAGCCTGCGAACAAATTACAATGAGCAATTCTAGTATCTTGCAAATGGTGAGATGCACAGTGCCAGAAAAAGCGCATGGATGCGGCCTCCTGGAGTTTGCTAGAGAAAACCAGTAGCTGTTAGCTACGAGCACTGAACGCCATTTACGCTTTGAGCTGAACCTGCCTTTTAAAAGATTAGTTGATGCCTTTCTTTGGAGCCATGGTGACCTGTTGCTTAGGGGATCTGTACTAGGAATGTAACACAGAGATCTAGGTTCAAGGGTGTATGTTATTGTAGACACTGCACTGAATAACTCTCTCTAGGGCAAAAGGAGCAAGAATTTTCCTTTCTTGGTAGGAGGAAGCTATTAAACTTACTCGGCTATATTGTCACTTTCCCCTCTTACCCCAGAAGTTGTGTGGGCTTAAAAAAATAATTGCATACAAGGACTGACCATAAGCCAGAAGCAGAGTAGAGTATCATCACGCTGACGCACAGCAAAAGCTAGGCTTGAAGAAAGCTACAGATGAAGCCTGAATCTCTAGTTCAGTAATTCTTCATAGCATTTGATAGCAATATTGTTAAATTCCTCATTGTTTAAGTAGCTCTCACAAGCTTGGTTAGCACTGTACTCACACAACCCAAAATCTTCATTTCTGCTCTGACGTTGGAATTTCCTCTGTTGGCTGTTCCATTGGCTGTGGAAATTTGTTATCCTTTGTTCGAGAAAGCTATCGCTGGGTCCTAGAAAAAGCAAAAACAAAAAAGCTTACATACAGCTTATATACGTGGTGAATACTTCATCATCCCCATTGCAGACTGCTCCTCAGTCTGCAGACTGCTCCTCCGTGCATATTGCGCATTTGAATTCTCATCTGATTAACATTACTCATTGCCCGCTTGCTTCCTGCTCCTGGAATTCTTCCATTTTCCATACACCTGTCAAGCTGATGAAGCAGTCTCACCTTTTGTTTACTGTTAACTATTAGTGCTATTTGGGTATTGAACTATGCTGTTGCCTTTCAGATCTGAAGTAAAACTCCTTGCCTACCATTGTGGGTGGGGACATGAGGCAACAGGCTGCATACACCAAAAATTCCCATTATCCCATGCATTTACCATTTCTGCACAGAACATGAGAGCAAGCGAGCGTGCTGGCAAGGCTTTTAACATGAAGAACTCCTTGTGCAGTGTAGAACAGTGTCTTCCCAGAACCTTCAAACCTGTTAGGAGACAGCATGGACGGCAATACCAAGAAAACTAAGGATTCTTGTAAAAGACCTCTAGTCTGTCCTGGTGCTGCTGCCCTACAGCTTTTGTGCTGTCTTGGGTGTTGCAGCCTGAAATCTGCCACCCTAAATGCAGGCCCACTTTAACTAGCACCTTCCCTTCCACCTACCCTGCTACAGAAGCAGCAGCCTGGGGCAGCAGAACAGCAATGGAAAGTTGTTGCAGTCATTTCCTTAGTAAACATCAACAAAAACCTTCCCAGCAGAAAAGCAAGGCTAAATGAATCATTAAGTCTTAACAACCAGAGGTATAGAAAATGTAAATTTAGATAAATTAAATGGATGCTGAAGATTTCCCTTGGCATTTCAGCTCTAGTAGTCGTAGAATTCTCAAGATGTTTACTGCAATCCACTGGGTGTTGTTATGGTAATGGCATCTAAAAGTCTCTCACTGAGGCTGTATTCCAGTCTGAGGGAGGAAGAACATACATTAAGAAAGCCACCTTTTACCCGAAGACAAATTCTTTTTTTAATAAAATAAAGTAAATGTCCTATAGAGTACAAGATGACTAAGTACTCATTAGTAGAAAACAAATTGTCCAGACAACTCTCTTCAAATAGTTCCCACAGTAATTTTTCTTTTTTTAATATAAAAGTCATGCATGTTTATTTGATTTGATTCTTGAAAAGGCTTATTTTCTTCATTCAAAGATACAGCAGAAGTTCCAAAAACGTTAGGTTGTCTTTTCTGAGAGACAGCAGAGGTCAAGTGAACTGCAGACACACGCTGAAATGGTTACAGCTAGCTTAACTACAACCATGACGCAACTGATTAGGTGCTTTCTCCATCCCTCTCCCCATTTTCCCTACTTCTGTACAGATGCTATAAATACATTTATGAACATCCACAAATAACTGCCATCAAGCAACCTTTAATGGTAAGGACTTAATCAAAATTAACCTTTAGGCACCACTGAAGAGATTAAACTACAGCACGGGATAAAGTCACTTTCCTGCCTAAACTCATGCATCTTACTTCTAAACAGCAGCTCGCAGATTTAGACTGAATATTTGAAGCATTTGGATTCCAAAAGGTAAACATCACTTTGCAGCTCACAGTTCAACAGTGACCACATACAGTAATTTCTGTAAAACACAAAATGTATGACAAAGGAGAAGAATAAGCAAGTAAGCAATGCTGCTTCTTAAGTTATTTCTATGGATTTGGTGCAACTTCCAACTCTGCATGGATTTTTTACAGACACCACCAGTAGTGCTCCAGGCCCCAAATTAACATACATTGATGCTGACTTAAATGTACTATGCATGTAAACACTACATAAATACATACGGAAAATAAAGCCCACATCCCATAAAATAGAAAATGTAATATATATTCTATTAGGCAATGCATAGGGGCATAGCAATAGTTTTATAACTATATAAATACATTTCATAATACTATTTACAGATGGAAGCAGAGACAAAGATTACCATCAAATATATTGATTTCATCAATTCTGTGACTCTTTTGAAGATCCTTGCTTACAACAAAATGATCTGCAACTCCAGCTACCTAGAAAAGGAAAGTGCTCCTGATGCATTTAGTGCAATAATACTGGCTAAAAAACTTAAGAGGAGAGAGCATTCTAAGAACTAGCACTGCATTAGCTAGTGGGACAGACAGAGTCGGTAAGATAAGGAAGAGAAATTAAGGTTACACGGCAGATGAACAAGAAAGGAAAAATTCTCAAAAGGCAAGTCTTTAGATTGTCAGAAATCAGAAGTGCCAAATGTACAGTTTCTCATGCTATTTTGTTTCAGCTTCACCCTGAACGTTCCTGGAGACAACTGTCCCAGGATCAAGGAAGTGGCATGTCACAGACGTTCCCGCAGATATGACACTACGTAAGCCCAAACAAAGAAAAGAAAGATTAACAGACTCATCAATCTGACCATCTTTTACCTCTGAGTGCTTGACTTTGTAACTTCAGTAGTGCTCCTCCATTTAACTGAGTATGATGAAACTTGCTTCTCAAGTAAAAAAACAGTAACACTCAGGGATAGATGATAAAAACGAGAGGTTCTTACAAGAACCTTTCAGAAGTTGTGCATTATGCTTTCAGCAGTGCAGTACAGTAAGCCACAACAGCTAAAGATTACACAAGTTACTCATCTTGGCATCAAGCATCAGATTAAACCTGGGTGAACGTTCAAGTACAGCTCATTTAAAAGGAGTGACCCTCCAGAGAAAACCCTTTTCCTGGACCTAAAGACCAGGTGAGCAAAAATAACCTCTACAGGGATGCAACGCACGATGCAGGTAAACACCCAAATGCCCATCACCTTTGGTAAACCTTGGCTGCCACCCAAATACAGAGGCAGGCTGACAGGAACCCTAGAAATAGTTTTAACTTTATTTCCATTTTCATCTTTGCTCTCAAGACTTAAAAGACTCCTGGGTGGAATTTTTACGAGATCTGACACATTCACCACCTTCCAAAATCAGAATAATTAAGAATTCTCCTAGATAATGACAAAGCCCTCTTACTAGTTTAAGTGAGATATGGAAGATGCAGCTCTAGCTGACAAGTACTTAATCACCGATCCCCATGCAGATTTTAAAATGTCACAAGGTACAACTGTATGAAAAACAAGGATGATGTGCTGCAGACTTTCACACAAATAATTTTTCTTAAATTTTCAACTCGAGAGTAAGCTTCTACCCAAGGAAGTTGATGCAAAAAGACCCTTCTCCCCAAGGCTGGATTACAGACAACTGTCCGTCCTCCTGCTAAGTCATCACAAGCCCTTGTAGTCTTAGTTAAAAGTCTAACGTGGAAGGAAATATGCATGTATTGGCAACCATCACCGTGGATCACAGCCAGAACCTACAGGGCAGGGTTTGGGAGCCAGGCCACTGTGGTTTCACCCCACAGCACCTCCTTGGAGCAATTCTGCTGGTGGGAGCTCTGCGCACCCAGGACACTGGCTATGGCGCTTGACAGAGTACTTACGCCACCTGAGCAAGACCAGTCATGCTCAGCCTTCCCAGAGTTTTGGAACGCACCCTCCAGAGCCAGGCCTACCATGGGCAGAGGCTGGAACTTGCAGGATGGCCTCGTCGCTCCCCAAGGCCTCACAGGAGTCACCGCTGCCCTCAGCAACCGAGGACTGGGCCGCTCAGCCTGGCCGTGAGATGGCACCTTCTGACCATGAAGCTGGTGGAGCACTGCGGCCCCAGCACTCCCACAGTGGCGGTGCCCGCAGCTTGTGCAGCCCTGCAGCTCTCTGTCACCCTGCCTGGGCACCAGACTTCCAGGTCGCATGCCTCAAGCCGGACATTGCTACTCGTCCCCCGGGAATGATGGCACCGTGGGGCAGCTGGAGGGAATGGCCCCACGCTGACATCACCGCTTCCTGTCACTGTCACCCCAGGGGCACAGATGGGCCTTTGCCACCTCAGTGGAAGGATGAACGGTGCCAGGCGCCACTGACTTGCCCTTGCCGGCGGGCAGGGAAAAGCTCAGCGAAGCCAGTGCAGACCTTCTTGCCGTTCACCAGGCCCTCTGCTGCCGTCCCAGAGGCGCATGAGCCCACCACACCGTGATGGGGAGGCCGAGCGCGATGCAATGAGGCAGTAGAGGCTGTGGTGGCTTTCTCCCACTTATTCGTTCCGTGCACGGGGCAAGAGCGGGCGCTGCTCCTCGGCGGGTAGCACCTCCTCGCTGGGCGGCGACTCATAGGTGACGCAGAGGGAGGAGAAGAGACAGCCCAGGAAGGACACCAGGCTGGCGAAGTACATGGCACCACTGGCGCTGCCCACAGCCGCTGTCAGCGGCCCCATGGCCAAGGCCACGAGGATCTGCGCCAAGAAGTACTGGCAGCTCAGCAGGGAGATGTCAACGCCCATCCCGCGCCGCGTGCCCTCTGCCTGTGAGCCTACGAACTGTGGGGGACACAGCGTAAGGGGGCGCAGCAGGACACCCTCTCCCCTCCCCAGCCCGAGGCTCACCTCGTGGCTCTGGTAGTAGTCGCAGAGCAGGGAGTAGGGCAGCGTGCAGAGCGTGGCAAAGAGGATGCCGTAGGTAGCGCACAGTGACAGCACCACATAGATGTTTCTGGAGAGCGTGGCCAGCCCTGTGCCCAGCCCGAAGGCCAAATATGCCACAAAGTACAGTGTCCGTGTGCTGAACCGCTCCTCCAGCTTCTCCAGCAGGGCTGCAAGACAATGGCA
Source organism: Stercorarius parasiticus (assembly GCA_013396915.1). Classification (NCBI taxonomy): domain Eukaryota; kingdom Metazoa; phylum Chordata; class Aves; order Charadriiformes; family Stercorariidae; genus Stercorarius; species Stercorarius parasiticus. Next base: position 433,113 of record VWZL01001092.1, on the reverse strand, counting down.
TGGCATTCAGGGTGAACCGTGGCCCTCCCTGCTGCTAGCCAGTCAGCAAGGGACCCAAGGGATGCACCTTCAGGCCCCACAGCCCAGCCGTTAGGCAGCCACCCCTCAGCAGCAACTGTTAGGCTTTGAGTAACTGATGGCTCGCACGTGAGTGCCAAGGACCCCTTCCAAATGCCATTGCCACAACACAGCCTTGCTGCCCTACCTGATGGCAGAGCTGAAGTGGCTTTGTCCCGAGGGGTAAATGGGGACTGTTTGGGGGGCGACATGACACATGACAAGGTGCTGGGGCGGTGCGTGACAGCGGGCGCTCTGCCGGGGGCACACCAGCACTGAGTGCTGCTGGGCCAGAACCACGCCTGTTGTGGCTGTGTTTATTTCTAGATTCAACATACATTGAAAACATCACTTGCGAAAGGAATTATATACTAAGAGAGATGTGTTTTCGCTGGACTGCTGACCTCATCTGCTGTCAGTGCAGGTCAAGCTAACTAGCAGAGATAACACAATGAAAAAGAACACTCTGCTTCAGCACTCGTGCCACGTGGTAGGCTATGTGCAACATAAATGCTGGACTACTTGTTGCAGAAACACCACTCAAGGAGCGGGTGCATCTTTCTCACAGCAGTGGCTAAGATGGCTGTACTAAGTACCTGAATAGAAAGCAGCACTGAATGCATAGATGCACATTCCCCAGCAGCCCATGGTGACCCCAGCGTTGTACTTCTGATACTCATCTGAGCTGTGAGGCGCTTTCGGATCCCCTTGAAACACTACTTCTCCCATGAAGTCAGTATAGAAGAGTAACATCCCCTCAAACGAAAGCCATCCTGAAAGAAGCCAGAAGTAACCTGTTAGGATTGCAGAGTACTTGTTTCCCCTCGTAAGCTCACATGGACGCTATGAGCTATAGTACCAATCACACCTGAAGACAGGCTGTGCAATGTGAGTTTTACCTAATGTTCAGCCGTGTTTATCTGCGACTGCTATTCGCCGTGCATTATGGTACAATGTTTGTCATAGACCAAGACTTATCCTTTGAATTCCTAAGTGGAATCCTAGAGGCTGACTGCAGGCCACAGAATACTGGTTTAGCAAGACAGAAAAACAGATGGCAGCAGTCTGAGCTGCCTTCAGGTTTTGACAGGACACAACGCTCAGTTTCACGGAGTGGCTCATCACATAGTCCTTTCAAGCTGCTGTTGTCCTCCTACATAGAACTGGAAGAAATGCTTCTTATGTCATGGTTGCAGTCTCTCAAGCACCTCCGACACAGTTAAAAACTCCTACTCACAAACCGGCATCAGGGCCACTGGTGCAGGCAATCTCTTATTTCCTTTCACAGCCAACGACTATTAACTACCCGTTACCTTCTGTCCAATTTGTGTGACCTGTACTGCCTGCAAGCCCTTCCTAACCATCAGCCACGCACTGGTAAGAGTAAAGGTAACAGCGCACTGGTTACGGGCACTCCTGCAGTGTTGCGTTCACACCTCATGGCCTGTTCTGGGACCCTTATACACATGCTGTCAAAGGGAGGGAAGTGAACACCGGCTGCAGGTGCAAGCAGGGAAATACAAATGATCTTGTCTTTCTGCTCAGTACTGCCAGTTTCAGAGCATTAAAAAAAAAAAAAAAAAAGGGTCGAGGGTTCCAAATTCTCAGCTCAGCAGTGTTTCTCATCCCACTGTAAACATTCAATTTAACAGATGCGCTGATTTAGGCCATTGTTATTCCCTTTCTAGGAACATAGGCTTTACTATTTTGTTAGGTTTTTGAGTTTTTTTCCTTTCTCAGTGTTCTAAGAAACTAAATACCACAAAGCACCTATTGGTGAGTGCATATGGAACAAATCATGTTCTCTCTAGTTAGCAGCCATTGCAGCAATAGATAAAAATATTTAAAAGCATTCACATGAGGTAAACTACTTCACGGTGAAAGCAAGACGGCACTTTCTAAATACCTAGGAAGTGGTTGATGCAGAGGTTCCGAAGAGCCTTGGGCATCCGGCAGATGGTCGAACAAAGCAGTTTCACAGATAGCGGCTGCTCAGAGGTCTCGCCTGATCCATTCAGCTCGCTCTCATACTTCACACCATTCAGCAAGATATTAGCAACCTGCATCAGAAAAACTCACAGGTCAACAAACACAGTAAGACAAACGTAAACATTCTCTGAGCAAACCCATGCAGTATTACACACCTATCTGCATCTTCTGAAAGTTAAACTCTGCTCCTGCAGGATGTTGAGCTGGAGATTAAGAACAGTGTATTTAGCTAAACTGTAAGTTCAGCCGTGGAACAAGTGTTAAATGACAGCGCTGCGCTGCAGCTTTCAGTGTACTTGAAACAGTACTCTTCACTTCTCTAGGGTATTTGGCAACCACACACAGATGCTAGCGTAGGGAAGGCATAAATTCCACTGCATTTAATAAGAGCTGTACCCACATTCAGGTGAACTTGGTTCCTGAAGTTTTAGAGACGTCGAGTAAGAAGAGGCTGGTTTTCATGGAAACACATTCTCATTGCCTGCTAACCTTGATGCTTGATCTCTGCATGCACAGCGTGTAAAATCCTTGCCCTAACGAAGTCTGCTCTCATAAACTGAGTCAAAGTACAGCAACGGCAACAAACAAAACAAACAAAAAACGCCCCCACACCTCCCCCCAAAAAAACCAAACCAAAAAACAGAGGACAGTTTACCTCATCCTGGATCATAAAAAAATTGTCCAGCATACAGAGGTCTCAGACATTCCAAGTTATCACCAACAGTGGGAGATGAGGTCAGAGTCTTATCCCTGGGTAAGGGAAACCTCACCTCCCTGATGGAACCAGATGTAATGACTGCCATAAGGAGAAGCTCATGGGAGAATCCTATCCCTGGCCCTATCTTGCGGGTAATTCTGTGGAAAGGGAAGATACAGGCTCAATAAAAATGTGTCTTTTTCTGCTCTCACGTGGTAGCTCCCTGGGTGGTGAAGCAGGGCTAAAAATACCGGCCTAACTTTCACACGTGGCCCAGTGAGAGCGGAACGCTCTCATTTCTGCCATCTTAACAAAGGCAGTTGACAGACTGCCCATCATAATTCACATCCTACCCACTATTTTACCAATAAAGTCATAGCAGGTATGCTGTTCCCATTATGACTTTTATGAGCAAACTGTCATGAGCAGTCTTTAATGATGAATTTGTGCACTACACATTTAAAACTATATGACGGGATTAAATGAATGCTCAGGTTTACATGGTCGTATCGTTGATTTTCTGTCCTTACCTGTTGGCTGAAGGTTACATTTCTTCTTCTGCTGTTTTCTGGACAGTGTCCTGTCACGATATCTGGAATGGCCAAGGTCTGAGGTCTTTTCAGGATCCCTGATGACCGTGGCTTTATCGCATCCAGTGAGCCCACCCTTAGTGCCTCGCCGTCGGGCCCCGGCGTTAAGCTGCTCTCCCCTTGCTCCAGAACTCCATTTTCTCCTTGGTAACAGCCATCAGGCACCCGAGGAAAGCTGACACTGACAGGCTGCCTGGGCAAGCTAGCTGGAAGTGCTAAGTAACTACTGTGCCCGCCTGTAAAACAGTCTATAAGCACACTGTCAATATTTGAAGTCCCAAATGATGATGCAAACTCATTAATTCCCGTCAAGGAATTGTCTCTGCTGACAAAACTGCCATATTTGGGCGTGAGTGGGCTGAGGGGAGAAACGGGACTCGTAAAACTTGCATGTAAGTGAGCTGAGTTATGAGAAGCAAAGTTTTCGTTTACACCCTCCTCAAAGAAGAAAGGTGGAGAAGGAGGGAGAGGAAGACTTGGACTCTTCATCACCTTTTTCTTCCTGCTAAAGGACCTTAAGGGTCTTTCTGGAATGCTAATTAGAGTCAGCACAGTAGTGATAGTCAGTATAACTGAGGTGAAGACATAGATGACGCGAAGTTGCCCTCCCACAGCTTTTCCAAAACTGGTTTTATCCCAGTGTATTCCTCCAACAACATAACCAAAGCCACCTCCAAGACCTGGTGGAAAAACAGAGCTGAGATTACCTTCCCTAGCCAATCCTGGAGTCAGTAACAGCACAGCACCATTCGTCTAACGATTTGTGAGTAGAATCTGACATGTTACTTCTGTTTTACTACTCAACCCTTTTCAGTTCAAATTCAGTAATAAACACAGTTATCCATGCCACAGGGACAGTCTGGATGTACAAAAACAGTACAGAAAGAGGGAAAAGGTCAGTGCTATAAAAGTGATGATACAAGTAATTAAAAATGGTAGTTCTTTCTTCGCAAAGAACAAACCACTTTACCTTCAGCTATTTCAGTCCATAAAACAGAAGTGTCCACCAGCCTCGTGGCAAGGCTCTGCAATCAGTCAGCTAAGACTGTTTTCCTGAAAGTAAGTGAAAATCCATTTTCCCCACTCAGTTAGAGGAACGCAGATCTAACTGTGTCCAAGACAGACCGAATCACTTCAGAAGCGTAGCAAGCTCATTTAATCAGCAACGTGTTGACAGCGTACAAAACTGCCACTGTATTACTACTGACGAACACCGAAGTGCTGAGGGCACTGGACACCTATCTCACTCCATTCACATGGTGAAAGCCTTACAAAACTATCTTTTCTTTCTTACAAACACATTCAAAGGCATGAAACAGTCTCCTGATAGACAGGAAAGCTAGACTAGGGCAGTACAACTGAAGATGACAGCAATGAGAGATGACAGCACCCAGTATGCACTTCCCCTCCAACGGAATAACTAAAAAAAGCATTTTCCACACCTGCAGGAAACTGAACCTCCTCCCTTGAGGGACAATTTTGTTTCCATAGGTGTTATAAATTACATGAGGGATTTTCAGACGAACAACCCAGGACTGTGTCTTGTTTGACTTTTGGTAGTTACAAAAGCCTTTTACAGTACGCAGAAGTTTGTTTTCAAATTTAATTAGTGCTACCTCTCCAGGTATTTGGTTACGATGCTTCTAGAGGAAAAGACCAGTGATTTGCAACTCTGCTTTCTCACAGCAGGGCGGGTTTACTTAAGGTTCACGTCACGCAGAAAGCACCAAGAAAGCATACCTGCCAACAAAGCATGGATGTTGAGGCCCCTGTCTTGATCCACTGGGCTGCATACATCCATCATGTAGGCATGACTGGGATTGTCTGCTGAATCTGCGCTGAAGTCCAGGAGGACAACACCACAGACTGTAAGAATGATCCCCCATTTGTGGTTATTCGCAGTGTCAGACAAGGCGCTCCCTATATCTTTGCCATTCAGCATAAGCGAGAGCCCAAGCAACGCTCCTGGGAATAAAACCAAAACAAAATCAATCAATCGACTGCTTACAAGCAAAAAACCTTGCATCGCTCCATGCTCTAAAAGCATTATGCACAGCCTTGCAGCAAGAACTATCGCTCTTGTTCAGATCTCCAGTCTGGGGAATGAGCATGGCTTACAGAATATACATAATCCTTTTCTACTGTTCAAGCTTACAAATGTCTGGAGTTGATTTTGGCCAAAGAAAAACATTCTTGACCCCCAAAACATCCTCTCTTCAGACTCCGACAAGAGGTGTTTTTATGTGTGGATCTCTGGCTGCCAAAGCATCACCTCGGCGCCACTCTCCACTTTCTTCAGACCCACAATGCCCAACACTTTAGAGGCATTTTATTCAGCCTAGTGCCACAAGGGATGTCACAGAAGAGAGATGCACAATGTTTCTACTTTATAAGTGTTATGTCCATCTTTTCTGCAACACACACCTACTGCTAAGACCAGAATGAAAGGTCTTCTCCTCCCGAATCTTGATGTGCATCTGTCACTCCAGGCCCCCAGTAAAGGCTGTAACAAGAACCCTAGAAAAAAGGAATCACCAGTAAGTAGCATTTTTCTACAAGACGGTTTTACAGGAGTCAAAATAGGTACCTTAAAAGGCAGGTAAAGGCAGGACACCATAGCATAGTGATATCCCTAGTCAGTAACAGTCACCCAGGTGCACACACAGTGTACTTTCTGGCGTTTCCCAGGACGAGGACTGAATAATGTAATGCACAGCTGCTCGCTGCCATGGCAGTTCACTCTGCATCATTAATACAGCACAGTTTGACATCAGGTGAAGAATAAGAGTACAACAGTTTTACGTTCTAAAGGACTCCATTCCTTACAAGCTGTTTCATTTCCTGCATCTTAGATGGGAGATCCCCTGCAGCATTAGCTTGGAAGGCAGCAGGAAACAAATACGCGAGCTGGGTAAGTGCCTATATTACTCTGGGCCAGCCTATGAGTAGGGGCCTATGTACTCTCTTCTTCTGAAGCACATCCCACAAGTAGAAGAACAGGCAGAACAAAGTTTCTAAGTGGTAACAGCCTATCCTATGGTTCTTCCCATAGTAACGGATACAATCCCAGCCCTGGGATACAATCCCAACCCTGGCTCCATGCTAAGGCAAGGAATCCAATGCCCGTAACAGCAGCAGTCGATAGTCTTTCATCATTGGAACACCTCATTTGTTTCAGAAAGTTAAACACGAGAAGGCAATCCCACTCTGCTTTTATCACAAATCCTTGGGAACCGCCTCTGTATGCTTTTTTTCCACAGGGATATAAACGGATACATTGATCCTCTTTTACTAGTTTTTAAATGTAGGAATGGAGTAACCAAAGCTTACCCTCGTGCAAGATGGAAGAGGTCGGTTAAAAGAACAGACCTTTTGATCACACTGGGCCCATTCAAGCAAGACACAGCATGAATTATTCTCCGTTCGGTTGTCTAAAATTATGGCTAGAGCTTCTTAATCTCATGAGCACACAGAACATGCTTGTTAACAGCTGAGGTAGAGAAAATGAAAATATGTAACATCTGAGTAATGGAAAAAACGAGGTAAGAAATAGTGTAAAGAAAAGGTACCTAATATGGGGCTGATGAACCACACCATTCCATACAGTTGGTCTGGAAGCCCCATCTGAAGCAGCACAGGGGTAACATAGGCTGTTTCCATGGCATAGCTGAACTCAAGCCCAAAGAGAATGCACCCGTTAAACAAGAGTTCTAAGAAAGACCTCTGAGGCTGGAGATCCTCAAAATCAATCAAATCAATAGGACACGGAGTATTTGGTGGTGGCGGTGGCGAAGGGCGTATGTGTTTTCTCCTTTTTGGATGTCTCTTGAAGTTGTTGGCCCGATGACTTATGTGCCGTGTGACTGATCCAGAATAGCCTGGAACTTGTGACCTCCAGATTTCCTGAGAAGCCACGCTTGGCAAAAGTGCAGCATCGCTGACAGGGGTTGTTGCAGATGGTGGAATCATTACGGGTAAGCGTCTGGAAGAAAAATAGCTCATAATAAAACGGTTGAGTAAGAAAAACTTTGCTTAATTTCATTTACTAAAGTTCAAGCCATTTTTCAAAATTTCACGTACTAAGTGCAGCCTCTGTATGAGTTACAACCTTTTCTCTCCATCTCTTGACACAAGACATATATGTTTTATGGACGTCACCTCCATCTTTGCACAAATGAGACACCAGAGATCCCATGTTAATTACCTAGGCATTGCCTACCGTCATCAGGGATTAAGACTGAAATATTTAAAACAATTGGCAGTCAGACATGTCATACTTCCCAGGAGTTCCCATAACAGCAATGGGTTTAAATTTATCTGCAATTCACTTGAGATAAATTAAGATGAATCATGACGTCAGTCTAAGTTTACAATAAAGCAAAGCTGTGGCTTGGCTGCAGATCCAGAATCCTGCTGCAATGTAAAATCACCTTTCAGTACTGATCCTACCATTCCTGCTGCCTGTGCTGAGGCCAAGGGTTAATGCAAAATTTTTTACACAATGACTTGAGTTTGCTTTCCTTCCTATTTACATTCCTGAATTCAACAGAGACACTCTGCTGTAAGGACAGGGTCTGATCCTCTACTTCCTTCTGGTTCTGTTCCCATAAGACTTCATCAGAGCTTGCAAAGAATGTGTTTTTGAAGTTCAGACTACACAAGCTGAACACTTGGATGAGGTCAGCTGACAATAAATATGGTTGGAACCAGAAATTGATACCATTTTTCAGTGCAGGAACTGACGTTTCAAACTAATTCCTGAGAAGATACATACACCACAAGCCACCCTCAGCACTGCTACTCCTCTCTCAGAGATTAATAGCGTTCAAGTGCTGAACAGCCTCCTTGGGTCTCATCAGAATCACTCCTGTAGCCAAAGCATGTATACTGTGGTGAGTAAAACAGCCAAACGGGTTCCAAAATAGCAACTCAGGATAGATGCCGACAGATCTGCTGAATTAATGAACCACATGTCATTTCTTGCCTCTTATTGCCAGAAACGGAAACAGCTCGTCAGTAAAGTCTGACCTTTTCTTTATGCTTTCTTGCCCATGGACCAAAGGCTGCTGCTGCACAAGGATGGCTCCACATCACCTCACACCTCTTCAGGAAAACCTCACAGCTGCACACTAGTAAGCAAAACAAATATCCTTCTTTTTTGTTTACGGTTCCCCAGGGGAAATGACTCCCAGCTGTTCTGCTACTTTAACTGTACAGAACTCCCACAAATCTCTCATTTTCTGCTGCTTCCTCCAGTGCATTTCACACACATGTCTTCCCGGAGCCCTTAGTCTACGCAACATTCTTTGCTGCACGTCCCTATTACCAAAAGCAGAACTCCATAAATCCACGTTTACCATCACACTGACACAACAGTCATTAAGCATGGTGGGATGGTGCCCTACACAGAACGATCCCCAGCTCTACACAAGCATCCAAAGAGAGACATTTCACAATGCAAAATTAAATGCCAAGCACCACACAGAAGACTGCAGCTGGGGTAACTTGACTGTATTTGGGGCCTGAGGGGGAGGAGGAAGGGTGGGAGAGAGAAGACATCTACTGAAGTATTACTAACATCGTACCACAGGTTTCCTCAAGACTGCTTCTCTTCAGACCAAGACAGATACCATGTGAGAGAAAACAACAAGTGATTCATAATCGTAACTACATGCCTTGACAACCCCTGTCTCACAAGGCACCAACAGCAAGCTACATTTTGTTGGGAAAGCTCATTAGACACACAGTCCCCTAGACAGATCAACAGAAGGAGAAGCGTACAGAGACTTCATGAAGATGCCCACACCGGTGCTCCCCTTGACACTGTTTTACTGAAAAGTTCTTACTTTGCAGGAGTACCTTCATCAGCCTTCAGGTCAAAGTAATTCCCTCGCAGTAAGAATTTGTTAAAAATTAGGAGATACCAGAAAAAAAGACGTAACGAAAACCCAACCAGATTCACGACAGATGCTCTAATGACCTCCTGGGCACTTCACAGAAACATGCTAATACAGCTCCGCTAGCTCTCCCCTTTGTCACTGATATACCTTGCCATTTGCACCCAGGTTGTTGATCTCCCTGTGTTCATCTATTAGTTTCATTTCATACTAGATCTTCCTTTATCTTCCTGCTCTGTACTGTGCAATGCAAAAAAACAGTATTGCAAGTTGTAAGTGGCAACGTGTTAGTGACAGAAGGAAAGAACCCCTCTGCATGGCTCAAAAATACACGATGATCTGCAATTACTTGGAACAAAAGGCTGTTACTGACAGCGTGTCACTAGTCCAACAGAAAATCATCGTAGCACTGTGAGCTGAGCCTATATTCCTCACTGCCAACTTTCTTCAACTTATGAATTGTTCACCAGAGAACATAACCCTGTCCTCAGGTGAGTCTACCTGGTGATCACAACAGCTTCAAAGCAGGAAACATCTTCAGCACAGAAAACAACTACGTGGCTGTTTGCTTTCACGGTCAATGGCTATTTGTGATTTTTGGCACTCGACGTTGGTTATACCAACAACTGCGCATCTCAATCCGCAGGGCCTTGGCGATGCTGGCTCTGCCGCCTGCTACCTGCATGGCCAGCGCGCACAGCAGGCCAGGATGGGCCATCACCCTTCCTCCTGGGCACCTCTACGCCGAAAATAAGTTGTTGCTTCTTTGGCAGAATCTAGTCCCAATTCTTCTGCGGCGGGTACCGAGGGCTCCAAACACACCGCAGACATCAGTGTGGCAGGNGCCGCCCCCCACACCGCCCCCGAAGGGCGGCCCCGGCCGCGCCGCCGCAGGACCGGGCTGCGGGGATGGGGCGAGGCGCTGCGCTGCCCCGCCCCGGCTGCCCCCGTCCCCGCCAGAGCTCTGCCGGCAGCGGGCAGGGGCCCGGGAGCGCGCTCCGCTCCCACGGGCGCCCCGGGAAGAGACCCGGGGCTGCCCTCCCGCCCGCTTGCTGTAGCAGCGTTCAGTCGAGGCAGCTGCAAGCGGCCGTACTGTCACCNGATGCTGGCTCTGCCGCCTGCTACCTGCATGGCCAGCGCGCACAGCGGGCCAGGATGGGCCATCACCCTTCCTCCTGGGCACCTCTACGCCGAAAATAAGTTGTTGCTTCTTTGGCAGAATCTAGTCCCAATTCTTCTGCGGCGGGTACCGAGGGCTCCAAACACACCGCAGACATCAGTGTGGCAGGGAAAAGCCGGCCCTGGCCCCGGCCCCGACCCGACGCGACGGCCGCCGCCTCCCGAAAGCTCCTGTCAGCCGAGAACGAGCCGCGCAACCGCCCCGAAACGGGACTGGGCCGCCGCTCGCCCGGCGCGACCCCCGCCGCCGCCCCGCCTGGCGGCCTTACCTCAGCNACGGGCGCCCCGGGAAGAGACCCGGGGCTGCCCTCCCGCCCGCTTGCTGTAGCAGCGTTCAGTCGAGGCAGCTGCAAGCGGCCGTACTGTCACCTGACAGAATCACAGAATGGTTTGGCGTGCAAGGGACCTTTAAAGGTCACCTCGTCCAGCCTCTCCTGCGATGAGCAGGGACATCTTCGTTTCCACAGACCCGTCCCTGGAATCGCAGGGGAAGTGGATCGGGATAGTAAGATTTTTAGCTGGGGTGGAGATATTTTTTGATAAGGCCATAGAGCAGATGCCACAGACGATGCTGCGCTTTTATCTCTTCTAACAGCAGCGTTCAGTCTTGCCCTTCCTTAGAGAAGGCGATTTGGCAACTTTGTTCTATAGTGCCCTATTTTGTGCTCTTACGTGCCAAATTTCCTCATGGTTTACAAACAAAGATGGTGTGATGTAGTGTAGTCTGTTCTGTGTATTTTTAAAAAACTTCAAACTCAGGGCACTAAGCATTAAGGGTGCTTAATTTTATCTACAGAGTTTACCACAACACTGCATGAATCCTTAGTGTATATCAGTATTTATTGCAGCAGAACAATGGCTTTCCTGCACATCAATCAACAGTCACAGTAGGAATAAAAGGTATTGCACCGTTTGCCTGTAGAAAGCTAGCCTTCATTTGTGTGGTAGGTAGTGCAACCCCAACATCTCAAAAAGATGCCAAGGAGCACCGTTCAAGGCAGGTGGTGCTCAGCTACTGCACAAGTTCATAGAAAACCCAACAAGAAATTGTGAGAAATCAGGGTAATCTTGCAGTACACAAGGATAGGTGCAAGAGACCACTGAACATTCCTATCACCACAGATTCCCTGCCACCTGATCTGTGTGTTCAATTTTTTAATGTCAATTTGTCCATTATATTGGTCAAGTATTATTCATCAGAGTTTCTGTGATCCAACAACAGTGTGAAAGAACCTTTATAACACCAAGGGTTATTCACTCACAGCACAACAACGTTCATAGGGCAGAAGGGCGTTTGTACTGGACTAAATGAAAGTGTTCAGGTGAGGACTGTGTTCCCCACCTATCCTCACAAATGTTCTTCCTCAACACCACATCCCAAACAGCATGTCAACAGTCACAGCAAAACTCTTCCCTTCGCTGCTTTCTAAGACAGTGCCCTGTGTAAGCACCTGGCTCCCAAACTAACCCGAAGATACATGCCTAATTCTGCCAGACTGGGCAAAATCGAGCAATAAACTTGTCAAGCACTGGCACAGTTGCTCTCAGCTATTTGATCCAGTTCACCTTTTCACCTTCGCCCACATCAAAATGCTCACGCAGATAAACTAAACACAGATGGGAGAGTCAGTCTGATGTCAGGGACATCTTTGAGTAAGAGAATCATCCCAAAATACACCTATTTGCCCCAAACAACACGTGTTCTTTTGCTGCCACGTCAGACACTGTTGCAGGCTTCTACCAAAGATGCTGCAGGTTCCTCATTTGACATACGATCTACCCCCAGTCCTGGCAGATTTGAGGCAACCTTGGTACTAAGGTGTCCCTCATCTGTCTGTGCTGAGCTCTTCCTTTCAGCTCCCCAGACATGGGACTTCCAGACCCTACATCAACCCAACCTTGCCACATGCCACTTCTCAGTGCTGATGCCAGATGGCTGTCACCACAGCGGGATGCTGTGTCTCCTCCTGCCAGAGGGTCTCACCCACAACACGGCAGCCACTGCTCCACTTGCTGCCTATTGAGAGAACAAACTTGTTTTAGAAGCCACATTCTTAATGAATTGGTTAAAACCATTACTGTGGCACTGGAAGAAAACTACCATGTTCTTGTTCAAAAGCACAGGCTGACGGCCCCTTTATTTACATGCCTCCAATACCACAGCCACTGGAAAGATCCTTCATGCTTCTGAGCACCAGAGGTAAAAATAAAAAGAAGATTTGCAACCCTAAGAATGAAAGGCAGGAACAGGGTAAGGTCCAGCCAGGTGCCACAGCTGGCAGGAGAACGCGAGCAGGCAGGTCTGCTGCCTGCCAAAGGGACGAGATGGGGAAAGAGACGGCTGCTGCGGGGAGGAGCCATTACCCTCAGCAGTAGTTGTAGTAGCACCAGCTACTGCCCACCCGGCTTCTAGTGCTCAGAGACAGCGAAATGGGCTGTGAGACTATGGCTGCCAGACCACCCACAATTGTTTGCTGCCGCCTTTGCTCAAGCCCGAGTCAGCCATCCCTCCAGTGCTCACAGTGAGAACGCAGCACAGCCGCCAGCCTCAGTCCCACCCACCATCCGTGTGCTGGAGAGCCCTGCAAAGTCTGAGCAGGGCATTTAAGAGCCCCATTCCTTGTCACTGAGGATTACTTTCTGTTCCACCTGGGCATGGAAAGCAGGTTATATTATTAATACCGGTAGGCAGTCGTGACCATTGTATACAATCATTTGTTCCCTGTAAACATGTTTGAGACATTAAACTAATGTTTATTCCATGTTCCATTAAATAAATTGTCTGCTCAGAACTTACAAGGATTAACTCCTACACCATTTAGCATAGTTTGTCCACTTGGGACGACGGGACAAGGCACTCTACTCCTTCCCAGGGTAACAACAACGGAGAGAACGAAAGCAATTCCTGCTGTGCATTCATCTCCCAGCATCCTTTGGGCTTTAGACAAAATGGAAACCACAAATCTCCTCTCCTCTGTGAGCCTGCACATAAATTGTTGTTGAAATGTAAAGATACTCATTTACGCTGTACTAATTTAACCCAACAGTGTCCAAAAGAGCGAGTTTTGGTGATGAATACTTACTGCTGTGGATCTGTGCTGCTCCCTCCTACCTTCTCTGGGCACGGGATGTTTTGCATTCACTGAACTCTTGTTAAGTCTTTCCACGAAGAAGCTTCTGACAGCGTATTCATCTCTCTGCTCGTTTACAGCTTCATGTTAGGCTCGTTGTTTCATTTGCCAGCAGACCTCATTATTTGCCTCTCTCAGATCAGTACCATTCCTCTGTTTCTTGGAAACCTCTCTTGCTATGCTCATAATCCTTTTCTCCGAGGTAAACATTAGCTCCAGTCGAGTGAAGTTCTGTGCAAGCCACCGACAGAGAGTACGTTGTTCTCTCTTGAAGAACGGGGTTTCAGTTGTGTGATGTTGGGCGTTCCTTTTTCTTGTCATTGAATTGTCAGTTCATCTTAGAATTCATTTTAAAACATCTTTCAGTTAGGTTCAGTGGCTCCGTGATGTTATTCAGTGATCTACCTGGAACTGGCAGCTTCTTTTCCAAGCACGATTTGATTCTTTTGGGGGGAAGATACAAAGTCTGTACCAAACAGACACACAGTGAAAGCTCTTCCCCGCTCAGGGGCTGCCGCTTCAGAACACCCGAAGGCCACATGAATCCTGGAGCAAAGATTAATTTACGCTCAATGACCCAGAGGGAGAGGCGTGATGAGTTACCAAGATTTTAAGTCTGCAGAGGGTCCTGTGCGTGCCCTCTGCAAACATCCTCCACTTCCTACAGAACAGCAGGCAGCCCACTCTTATACAAGCAAAAAAGCAGAGAGGTAGAGATCACACACGACCCCTCTTCCTTCAGAAAGGCCATGAATGTGCACCTCCTGCGCTGCTGTGTTTCTGTGAGAGACCGTGGGCACAGCCGCAGAGCGCTCCTCAGAACAAACCGTACCGGCTTGTGACAGCGGTACAGCTTGGTTGCCCTCGACACAAAATGGTTGCGTTGCCAATATTGCAAGAAAACCTCAGAAACTGTATTCCCTTCTGGAGACACAAGTGGGAAGGGGAGGGAGGAGGCTCTCAAACGAAGTGACCTTTTTTTCTTTTGTAATTTAACAGAACTCACTTAATTTAAAGGGGGGGGAAAGCTGCTTAGTTTGGAGGACTTCAGTTTGTCCCGTTCTGAGCTCCACAACAAAGGTGGGGGGGCAGGGCAGCAGGTGAGGAAAACCCAGAGCAGCGTAGGTTAGAGAATAATTATTGCCAAGCCTATCCCAAGTCAGTGATGCTGTCACATACTGAAAAAACTTCCCTTTCCATACCACGGAAAAGACTAAAGCTTCCCTGCACCCAGAATGAAACACTGCTTATTTCTTGCTCCTTAGGAGGAATAAGTGGTCGAGCTTAATCTGTCATTTTGGACCACCCCAACCTGTCAATACTACAGAAAGAACTAAATATCCTTCTTTTCTTAGTCCACATTGAAGTGACAAGTTAATTATTGTCCATGCGCTAAAGTTTTTCAAAAGGAAAAACAAAAAAGCCTTTGTCTTGTTTGGGAGAATGAGATTCAGGATTGCTGGGGCCAGGGCAGGGGGTGGTGGTGGGTTGGGGGTGCCACTCCTTATTAGTTAATTATTAAGAGGAAAGATTAGATCAAAGAAAGCACTCAGAATTTATGAAAAAGTTGAGACACTTACCCATTTGTTGCCAGCGTTTAGCTCTCATTGAAAACGCATTTGACTGAGTTAGCTATGCTGCGCTAGGCCTTAGTACCACAGCTGATCTGGCAAACTCATTGCCAGTGATTTATACAGCCCGTATATGCTTTTCAACACTTGGTGTTTTTGTAGTTTGAGAGAGAAAGAGAGAGACGTATACAGACACAGTGGCTTTCTAAGGCTCTTTCAAGCTGTACAGGATTTAGTGCTATGGATTCACGATAGTTGTCTGATATAAATTAAATTGCACAAGAAATTTTGGGCAAGTTTTCAGAAGAGATTAGGGGAAAAACAACCACTCAGCTTATGTGGCTTTCTTTGTACAAGTGCTTCTTTGTTTGCTTACTGCCTCTGAAACCACTGTGTCCCAGTCTGTTGCATCTTCCTAGTCTGGTTATACACTGTTTGTATTTCAGCAGAAGCACACTTTCAAAACGCTACAGTCAGGAACTCTTCAGTGCAGAAGTGAGATACAAACATCTCAGATGATGTTCAGAGAACAAGGTGTCAGCATCTGCATTGCCTCCTTTTCTATACAGGCATGACTCCATGTTTCCATGCGCACAAAACCAGCCCACTCCTTTTTCACAGTACTTTTGTAGCAAAAAAAAATTAAAATACACACACACCAAAAAAAGAGGTGCTTGATGCCCCATGCCTCTCAGTGTTTACTAAGAGGATTTTGATCAATGCCCTTAATAGTATGGCTTGAACTTTTGGTTAGCCCTTAAGCGGTCATGCAGTTGGACTAGATGATAGTTGTAGGTCCCTTCGAACTGAACTATCCTATTCTATTCCCTGAGACTTTTTTCTTAAGACCTAGAAAGCAGCGTGATTACTTAAGAAGCTATGAGTAAAGCTTGCTACGCTTGCTACTGGGCATCGGGCTCATCTCTTTAAATACAGTCTTTTTCCAAGCAAGTTCAAGGGTCTAAATATTCCTGTAATCCCTCAGAAAGCTTGATGCAACTCTTCCTTTTACATAGTATATTCCTCATTCTGTCCAGTGCAGTTAAAGTCACATCATTAATTAGCTTTCTTAGAATAACGTTGCCGTTTTCTTGGTGCTATCATTCTTTTGCACTAGAATAATTTAAACAGGTGCCAGCTCAACCTTAGACTATTTGTAAGGGTGATAAGTTTGCAAACCAGGGACCAAGACATTTCTTCAATGGCAAGTTCATGGTAGTCTCACACTTACTTAAAATTAGTTCTGCCAATGACAAAAATTGCAGGAGTTAGAATCATAGAATATTTCAAGCTGGAAGGCTCCCATAAGGATTATTGAGTCCAACTCCCTACTCCTCACAGGACTATCTAAAACTAAACCACATATGACTAAGAGCGTCATCCAGACAATCCCTGAGCTCTGACGGGCTTGGTGCCGTGACCACTTCCCTTGGGAGCCTGTTCTGGTGACCAACCACCCTCTCAGTGAAGAGCCGTTTCTTAATTTTCAATCTGAACTTCCCCTGACTCAGCTACATTCCATTTCCTCGTGTCCTATCGCTGGTTACTGCTGGAGTTATCTACGTGAATACAGGCGTTCATCGCACAGGCTGAAGTGCTCTCTAAATCCCAACTGTCCTTGCTCCTTCCGCAATCCACTTTTCCAGGTCATTTCTAGAGCCGATGCCAGTTTGCCCTCTTCCCTTGCACTCTGCCTGTACATGTATTCCAGGTACATGAAAGCTTTTCCTCCTTTGCTAAATCCAAAAGAAACTCTGCTTTTCACAACATTTATGACACCAGTTGAAGAAGTAAATTTATATTTCTGTAAATGCCCAGTCATGCCAGTAAGGTTTATGGCCTATGGTATCGAACACGGTGCAAATACAGAGTAAGACAGAAAAAAAGAAGCAAGTTCAAACAAGGTGAGGTGCATTTCAATTATATGTTCTTAATGCTTATATGGTAAGAGGAGCTTACCACGTAAATTACACCACCCTAGCATCCCTTACATGTCAACTGAGTAGGCGTAAGGAAGTTGGTGGGAGGCTAATACAGTGTAAGAACATAAAGAAGTCTCATATATGCCAGTTTGCACACCACCTCCATATCTGGCCCTTAGCATATTGTCATATGACTTTAATAGCCCAGATAAATCAGTTCCTGAACCCGGATTCACCAAACACCTATGCTGGCTATATTAGTGGAAGCAATTAAACATTTAAAAGGACACCTGGATTTTTACTTAAAAGAAGGACAAACACAAAAAAAAAACCCTCCCTAAAACCCCACCAGAAATGAAACCCTGTATTTTGCTGCAGAATGAATAGCAACGGTAACAGCAGTGATCCATTTGCATTAAGATCGAGTTGTCGATTCATTGAGAAAATAAATTCAACACAGGGAACTACTATACAAGATAAGAACATGGTTTTTTTGAAGAAACAAGTATGCACGTTCTGACAGCTGCTGTCCGCACTTCGTAAGTCTGCATTGTGTGGATATAAAAGTGCAAAAGGAATTTGTGTCTGCTCCCATCCTCTCCGGGAACAGTGCAAATGTACCCTATTCTTTTCGGGTGCAAGGTGAGGCCATGCTCCTGAAACAACCCATTAAGAATATCTTCAAGACGCTGCCCGACAAGTGTGCCAGGCAACTACAGTGCACAACATTGCACATAGAGCTCTAGTAATAGGAAGAGACAGAAATGCCCCTACTATTGACATATACACAAAGACAGACAGTCTTGGATCATAATTCAAACCGTTTTGTAAAACAAGTTGAAACTGTTTTTTAAACAAGCAAAGTCGTTAGTAAAGAACCAATTTGTTTTTAGAAAAACTGGAATGCTGTCATGGTACAAATGAAACGTCAGTAATCCATCAGCCTCGTCTGCAGCTGCCATCTATCAAACAAAACCCAGAATGCCGTAGCCTCTTCTCAAACCTTAGAGGATAATTATTCAGAAAAAAAAATAATTCACTAACGTCACGCTTCACTGACACAATTCAAGTGGTGTGCAGCGACAGCCCAATAGTTTTTCTTCCACTGGTCTGCACTCAATTTGACTCGTGTTTCAGTTCAGACATGCAATTTCCGCAATAGCGGTGTGCATGCATTTAGTGGTTTGCTTTCCTGAGCTTTGTGCAGTGACTGCTCAGTGAGCAGTTCTGTTTGCTTCTGCAGGACAAACTAGAGCTGCCTTCAAAATAACATGAGGACATTTACCTAGCTCCTGCCCTGACCAGACGACCCCTTCAATGGCTGGTGTATCTCCGACAACGAAAACCCAACACAGTTCAGAGAATTAGTCACTAGAGGGCACTTACAGAATCTAGAAGATTGAGAATGCGCTTGGTCTTAGAAGACTACAGTCCTACAAACAGTTTAAAGAGTCCAAATGACGAGTTTTGTGTTTACATCCTAACCAGCTCCTACGATCAACACTTTAAGATACCAAACCAGGGAAATAATTATATTTCTGAAGATCATCATCATCTTCTGTTTTTCCGGCAACTGAATGAAAGAAGGCTGAGGAAAAACTCTCCTCTGAGGCAACACGTGTGCTAGGCTACATTGACCATGCAGTTCTGGACAAATGCTGAACTAAAGTGTTAACTGTAGGCACACGAGATACTTAGCATGCAAGATATCGGTTCTAAGTGTTGCTGTTGGATGCAGCTTTGGGGAAAGAGGTGCAGGAACACATAAAGCAGCGTGGCAAACTCACTGAAGCACACCATTTCACTGTCATGCCTCAAGTGTACTATGCATTTCACAAGACAAGGATGTGATTATGCCCCAAAGACCCTGCAGGTTTTTTTCTGCATGTGACAAACCACAGAAAGGTGACAAGCAGTGTGTCAGGAAAGCAGGAGCAAGAATCCTGGATGCAGGAACTTGCGGTTACGCAGAGCTGGCACGGGCCACGTATTTTAGAACTAAACTCAAGTTTCATTTAAAGATAGAGCATAAACAGAGATTACTGTCATCCCCGCTATGTTACCTGAACGGCTCAGTTCCTTGCTTCTCATATTAATTGTGAGCTGCAGCTTCCAGTCAGTAGGTCCTGTCATTACTAAGATGAAAGTTTTCTTGGCTACAGGGTGTCTTATTTCTGTGATTCAGTACGCTTCTAATCTTCTATTGAAGAACGAAAGCAGAACTCACACGATCAGCGAGTTCTGTAAAACCTCAAATCGCTATTTTAGCGAGAGCAAAGGGCAGGGCAGCACAAGAAGGGCTGGGGCCACTGCTGTACCACGGGCTGACAGGAAGAGGTGAAGCACTGTGTGGAGGGCAGGCCACAGCACCCAGCTGCAGGCAAACACGGTGAATGGTGACCCGGGCAGGTCTGCCACGCAGCATCACCCTTGGCTGGAGAGGGGGAGAAGGGTACCAAAGCGGTGCTGCGCCGGCAGGGGCTTGGGCTGGCTCAGCGGTGCCCGGACAGAGACAGAGTACTTGGAGCTCACGAAAGAAAAGCAGCATGGCACCGAGTGCTACCTGGTGGGCACTGCAGGAAGACTGGAGGTGCGCCTGCCTCTTACTAAGCATTCATTAAAACTTTGGTTTATAAATTGGCTCTGTACCTTGTCTAAATTGGCTTTGGAAGCCTATGGGAAGTACTGCCCCACTTCCCTGTGTTTACCACAGGGGAAATGAGAAACCACCACGTCCCTGGGGCTAATTACTTTCTTCAAAATGCAGCATTGCTCTGTTTCTGACTCAGTGCAGTGTGCAATTTTCTGCTGAGATTGTATCTATATCGCATTACAGGATGAGTTGCAATAGCACTGGATGTTAATTGCAGTGCACAGACTGCTCCCTTCTCTCCTTTATACCAGTTATCAAGAAAAACCAGAAAGTTTACTTCTGATGGTTTTAATTTAGCCTCTTCCATCCATACAGAGCACCTGTCAGACAGGAGAGGCAGGGGCTGTCATCCGCTTTCTGCCTGAGTCTGGAGTTGTCAGAACAAGGCAGAGACTATAGGGATGTCTACGTGCCATCCCAGACAATCAGTTACCTTATGGAGGCAGACAGATGTTGGGGTGCGGTATGGCCACTCGGTGTAAACAGATACAGCAGGTGCTTTAATATTCCTGGATGGCCCCAGAAGCCACTCTGGCAGCCTTCATTGCCTCTCACAACCACTGAGGCAAAGAAAAGGACACCCCTATGCCACACTGAGCCTGGCCGTCTCTTTCAGGGCCTCTGCCTGCCTACAGTACGCAAAGCAACCCTCAAAGCACCAGAGTACAGCCATGAACAGACTTCCACAGAGTGCAGAAACAAGCAGGGACCACGCATCCTGACTTGAAAAGTATATATAGCTCACCAAATTCTCCTAAGGGAAAAAATTTGAGAACATTTTCTGGGTGAGCAGTACAATTTACCTTCCCCTGGAGCATGGTGAAATGTATCAGGGCTTTTAGCGTCTTATCATTATTTTGTTTCCGTCCTAAATGTCCATCTCTGACAGTGGTATTCCAGCACCCCGCCATGTTGGAAACACACACTTATATCATGCAAGTCATTTGCTAGCCTATCATCTCCCCCTCCTCTTCTGTCTCTAGCAACAGGTTTCTGTCATTTTCAGGTGTTAACCAGCATTGGTAACTACCACTTGCTCTGCATCATATGTACACAGGCAAACCATACAGACTTGTATAGCACTCCCCTTTCAATGCAGTATATGAACAGCATTTGAAGAAAACTGATTAATCGGTATACTGGAAAGCAACGCCTGCGAGACTAGCATGGAGGCCTTTGGAGACCTTTTAATGAGATCTTTCAAACACAAGCTCCTGTTAAAACAACAAGAAGGCAGCCATACTAGATCAGATAGCTGTCCTGTTTCCAACAGGGGCTATTAGTGGACACTTGGTTGCTGCTATTCACAAGCCTGTTTTTTGCTTCTACTGGTCTAAATAGATTATTCACCTTGGTATTCAATTTGTTGAGTGTTTTCAGGTAAGTCAAAGTGCTGCAAGTATCTCCTTTCTTCCAATTTCTTACCCTTTGATTAAAGACCCTTTCCCTGCTTGGCAGAGCATTCTCAAGACATTTTCTGCTCTCCTCCATCAGCAGTAAAGAAACTCCTTTGACTAGAGTCCAGCCTGCAATATGATGTTTGCAGCCTGCAGTTGCTGTGGAGTTAGCCTGCACTTTCTTAGGAGTGAGGAGGGGAAAAAAAAACAAAACAAACACAACCAAGAGGAGAGGAACAGAACATTCTGTCAAATAAACATTTGCTAACACTCTTGAGCAAGAGAAATGGAACAGGTAGCAAACAGTAACTCAGATTATCTGCTAGGGCAAATACACAGTATGCAAAGGTTCCCTGTACACTGTTTGGATGGCGTTTCTGTGTTGAGCCTGATCCACTGACATATTAATTGATCGCTCCAACAAGAGCCATGAACTTTGGATACAAAATTGGAGGTCAGGTCTTAAAGTAATCTAATTAATCTCCTGCCTGGTAGAATAAAAACAGGCTTGATGTTAGTTTGACGTCTCTGCTTCCCCCCCCGCCCTTGCACAAGGAATAAGTGATTTCTGCAGGTACACAGTTACACAGTTTCTCAGTAATATTATCAACTCTTTGGGTATAGGACTAGCAGAGCTTGTTGAGAATCCATGGGTTTGGTCCTATATGAAAGTTTAGTGCAACTTCTAGGTCAGCATTATGTCTGAAAGCTTTATGTCTGAAGACCAAACATGTAGGAATCGGCAAATGAGTAATTGTTTCCCCTCTTCTGAGGCTGAGCCACACAGAGGCATTCCCCAGGAAGGGGTCTACTCACAGCCCTGGAATACCTTAACCATCAGGCAGTATCTTCCCTTCGAGGCCTGTTACAGATGAAAATGACACTGGAGCCTGTGTCTAGCTCTGGGGTCCACAACTGAAAGATTGCATTGAAAAACTCGGGGTGAAGAATGGCAGAATTTATGAGCAGCAAAAGCTTTGCAATAATCTAATTAAAGAATTCGATCTGTTGGATTCCTGAATAAGACACAGAGCAAGGGCTTCTGAAGTAGTTGGTCCAACAAAGGGCTGAAAATTAAAGCTAAACAAATCCAAATTACAAGTAAAATACATGTTTTTCAGGGTTAGAAGAGATCAACCGGGAACTTCGTGCATACTATTCATTCTCCCCAACAGAAGAGATGGACCAGGGCTAGTCTCTCCCTCAGCTTTAAGGCATACCGCACCACACTGACCCTGGACACGCCCTCGGAATTATCTTCCCTTGAAAGAAACATGGAGACTCAACTTTAAGACCTTCTGTATTGTCAATAAAAGGGAAGGAAATCACCTATTTTAACTTGCAGAGTCATCATTCATGACCTTTTGCAACATACCCTTTAATTTAAAATCAAATCTTTCTACCAAGCCAATAGAGACTCTCTATTCTAATATGGTCTGAGATTATGTGATCAGACCGACACACAGAACTCCTGCCATGGTAGCAAAGCAGATCTGTCCATCAGCAGCATTTTCTCCATTACACCCTGGTCTAACATCACTGCAGAAGTTTGTCCCAGTGAGCCTGCTGCATCTTTTTCTGTCCTCCATTCCAGGGTTTCAGGTTTCCCTGTGTCTTCTATTGCAACCGCATTTCTAATGCCCTGTCCTCTACCTGTTTAATAACGACAGCATTGCTGTAGACAGGTGTGTTTTTTACCATTACCAATCTTGCAGCTAGAACAACAATTTGTGTAGCAGTAGTTCCACACAGGAAGAAGGAGCAAAACTTCTGATGTGCTTTTATTACTTACATCATTCCCAGAATTGCCGAATTGGAGAGGTGCCATAGAAAAACATCACATCTCTACAATGTTCTCAGAATACACGTACATCTTAGATCGCCTCTGCTTGTCATACTGAACGGGTTTTCAGGCAGATCATCATCATCTTTGTTACTCTTGACCAAAATGGAATTTGCTTCCCTTTGCAATTCTGTACAAGTGCACCAGCACTTGGGCGCTGCCTAGCTTTGTGCACTCCTCCGTAGATGCTTAGAGGTGAAACGCACACAACTGGAAAGAAAGGGTTTTTTGTGTGTTTGTTATCTCAGCCAGTTACAAACTCCTGACAGGAGACTCCCAGGAAAGGAACAGTTAGGAAGGGAAGTTCTATTAAATGGACTGTCCACATTCACAGTTTATCCTCAGAAACCCCAACTGTCACCTTCTTCTGCGGTCAGCTGAGAGAAGTCATGAACCCCACATCAGCTGCCATCTGTGTCACAACAGCTGCTTCCCTCTTTGTTTTGCACAGCGTGCACCTATGTGGCAACTCACACGTTACATAACAGTAGGTCAAACTAAAAGGAGTCAGATTGCCAAATCCATCCACTGTGTGGATGAGATTTTTACTTCCATTGCCCGATAATTTAATTGCTCAATTAGCTCCGCCTGAATACCTTGGCTGTGGTAGAGGAATGTTCCCTTGCAGGTCACAGTAAATCAGAAGACAGGAAGCAAGCAAGCAATGCAAAGGTAAATGATTCCTCTACAGCAAACCAATTGCATTGTCCAACTGTATTTTCTCTCCTGATGTGCTCCTTGCACTAGTGTTTTAGGGACGGAACAGGCACCAGACAAATAAAAAGACCATAAGACTCAGGTCAAAAGCCAGGATCGTAGGAGGCCTCCCCTATGTGCTTTAATTCCATATCTTTCTTAGCCAATTCAAACCTTGCTCAGACGTTTCTTTTGGCATTTCTGAAATTCCATAACATGCGTAGTTTAGGTTAACAGGGTAATCTCCTCGTTGATGAGGACTTTGAAACATCTGCTGCATCACTGAACATTATACTACTGCGTTCCTTTAGCCAAGAGGCAAGTGGAAAAGATGCCATTAAAGTGGCACTTACTGCTCACCCTGGAGCAGAGTGGGACAGACCGCGGGCCCGCGGATGTGACTCTTGTGCATCAACAGACCGTAGCACAGAGGGTTTCGGTTGCAATGAGCATGGCCTGTACAACTGACGGACTTTGCAACTAATTTTTTAGACTTAATGAGAAAGTAATTACTTCTGCTGCAGAAGCAACTCCTCAATGCAGGCACCTAGATCACAAGAAACTACTTGTGTCATAGCATTCAAAGAAATCAAAGAACATGTGGTTACCAGAGAAATCTGTATTTGCAATAGATTGGCTACTGTGCAGGAAGGGCCTGTCTCTGAATAAATGCATTTGACACACAATTCCATTCTAAACAGTTCTCCATTCTAAACAGTTCTTAGCCTGCACTCTACAGCAGAGTGCCTGCTTCTGCCCACCCATACATTCACCACTGCTGATTCAATCCACGACCACAAAATCTGACGCACTCATCCCTTCCTCTGGGTAGGTACTGGCACTTGCCCTCTTTCCCTCACAGCCTGAAAGTGATTTAAAGCATTTTCTGGATAGAGGCTTTCCCAGACACCTATTTCTGGATCACACTGACCCCAGACTAAACTGCAAGAAAAAGTATCAAATGGGCAGAGACTCAGTTTGAACACAATAATTAGCATTCAACTCTGCTACCTTTGGGGCCTAATTTTAAACAATATTAGTAAATACACTTCCTCCACAAGGCATTATTCCTTCCAAGGTAAATCATTACTGTATGCCCTGCTGTGAAATATGATCCTAATCTGCACATCATTTATCTGTGTATTGTCTGGGTCTAATTTATTCCCTTTCCTGTCTCTCTCCCATCTGTATTTCTGTAACACCAGTTTTACTAACAATCATCACTGGAGACAGGAAATAAATTTTCATTCATGAAAACAGCATGAGCAAAGATCAGGAGAACACGTCAGAATAAATGAGAATTCTTCAGGGTACAGAACCTTAAAGAAAATCAAAGGGCCACGAGGTGAGCAGGGGGGTCATTATTGCAGCAAACTACACGTACCTTAATTGTGCCCTCTTTCACCTGGTGGGTCGCACCGGAACGCAAAATGAAGCTACACCAGTCAAGTTCACAGAACGCTCCCACTGCTGCCCATGTCAAAACCCGAGTGTTCCTGTACAATTAATGAAATCATGTTGTTTTATTGTAAGTTAGACGCGGGGCAAAAATTTCAATTAAAAAGAATTCTAAGTTAGGGAGATAGAAGAGTCTATCAGTGGAGACTTTTAAAATCATCTGCCAGGATGCTTGAGAGCAGGTTAGGGTTATTAGATCCTGCCTTGGGACAAGGAGATGAAATAGAAGAACTCTGTGACCTTCCAAGGTCTTTTCTAGATTTTCCTGGAACCATTCAGTGAAAACAGCCTGGAAAGGCAGCAAACTAAAAACTGGTAAAAGAGGCACTTCTGGTCTGTGTTCAGCTGTGGAAGCAAAAAAGGCCAAAAGAGGCTTGAAAAGTCCACATCTAGGAAAGTGACAAAAGAGAAAGGAGTTTACAATTTAAGTCAAAGACAATGAGCGTTAAAGGGAAAAACATCCTCTGCTACACGATCCCTATTTAAGGTCCTCTCATAAACACCATCATTAAATCCCTACCCATATTATCATTTTAAATAGCTCCTTCAGAACTCCATTTGTGAACTTCCCCCAGTAGTGTTCCTTGCGATCATCGTGAGAGCTCACATTAAGTCATTCCGCAATGCACCATTCCTAAATTCCTCCCTGAAGCCACCTGTAAAACAGGTAGAGGTGAAACAGAATTTACTAGGTGATTACTGACCCCCTTTTGCTTTTATTTAGGACACCGTGTCTCCTGAATTCTTGATCATTAGAAATCAGCCTGTTGATTCTGCAAGTACTCACCGTGCTAGAAAATCCTGTTTCTGCCTCATGCCATGCAAAGTCTGACTGGATGTTACTTTGACCTGAAAAACAAGAAACAAAGTAGGTTTGCAGCCAAACCTTGGGCTGCCGACTATACCTGTGGCAGGAAAAGGTGCATCTCTAGCAATCAG
This sequence comes from Stercorarius parasiticus, assembly GCA_013396915.1. NCBI lineage: Eukaryota > Metazoa > Chordata > Aves > Charadriiformes > Stercorariidae > Stercorarius > Stercorarius parasiticus. Next base: position 407,094 of record VWZL01001092.1, on the reverse strand, counting down.
AAATTGTATTTAAAATACACCTTTTCTTGGTTGGATCCTATAAATTGGGGCAGTTCAAAAAGAGGTAAATTTAATTTAAAAACACTTGTCCCAAATGTGGTATTGACAATCTTGTAAGTTCAAGATTAACAGAAGCTGGAAAGGAGCTACACATAACCAGTTTGGGAAACAGANAAAAAAAAAAATCCCACAAAAAAACCACCTTCCAGCAAAGACAACCAGAAGTGTTTAAATACATTAGGATAAAAACAAATACAACAATCGATAAAAACATCTGTAATAATCAGATTGTCCATTGCTACATTCATAGGGTAAAATCTATCAACAGAAAAGGTTGATATTTTTCATAGTTATTTCCGCTCTGGACTGCAAGGGCGATGCATATCATATCATAGCTTAAAAGCAACAACTCAGATATTTAAATAGTACCAAAGGTGAGATACTGGTGAATCAGCACCCCTGAGCCCTGTCAGATCGATGTCTGAAGATCTGATTGCTGACACCGAGTTTCTGCAAGTCATTGAAAAATAAGTAAGCTCCGTAAGTCAGAGAGAAGCCTAATCTCTAGAAGCATAAACAGGACAATCCAAGACTAAAAGCTCAACACCAGTCCAACAGCAGGAGACGGAACTCCCTTTTTGGGGAAGGAGTGAGGGCGTTCCAAAAGCAGCAGCTGCCACCCGGGCACTACCTGCAGACCACCCATCACACTCCCGCCAAACCGCAGGCAACATCATTTTCGCCAGAGTCCTTACTAAGAAATGCTGGGGCTTCTGCATCTGGTCAAAGGTGCTCCACAGCCATTGACTGATGAGAGCACCGACACCAAAGGTGGCAGAGTTTTGCTCATGGATGAACACTGAGCTGCGAGGCCGCTGGGCTGTAAAATAAGGTTCAGTACCAGTGCAGGAGGGTACTGGGACAAAATAATCCCTCGAGTATTTGGAGAGAACAGCCATGAAATAGCTAATATACCTCTAAGTCTGCACCACAGAAACCGTTTACTACAAAACAGTAATACTTTTAAGAGTCATAAAGAATTTGGGAGGTCTTGCAAGAAGGAAAGATGAAGAGACAAAAAAAAAAAAAAATCTGTGACTGACAGCCCCGACTAGAACTTCTCTGCTAGTAAATAAAATGCTGTGACATCAATAGTGATAGAACTCCGCATAAAAGCGATTTTAATTTCAGAACATTTGGATTAAGGAAACACAATTGTAGCTTAATGTATTTGGGACGCAATCAGAAAACCGCATTTAAGATGGTAAATTTGCCTTTTTACTCCACCTAACCTAGAGAAAAATCTGCAGAACATTTCAGTATTAAGATAGAACATTCTGGAAGAACTTGATGATTATTACTTTACACATTAAAAGTGTTTCTATTCCATTCTTTGAGATTTTATCATGCAAATCATGCAGAAGTGGGTGACTGAACATTCCAAAAGCCTTAACACAACTTTTACCTTGTTTGCTTAGGCAAATATTCTGATACCTGTCACCAGTTCAAATTTAATCTTGTCTCAGGGTTAGAAAACAGGTCACTGTACGTTATGTTTGCCATTTTGTTGCGAAACTTCAGTGAATTTTCATACCAAGGACACATGAAACAATTTCTAGGCCAGCTGACTTCCCTGGTACCACAGTTCTCCCTTGACTGCTACAGGATTCCCACATATTTGTCTTTTTTTTGAAGAACACAAGTACCGAAGAATAATTTGGTCCTTTAATTGTTTACAGAACCTAGGAATGATTTCTCTGACTGAACGTGAAAGAAGTGCCGGGTTTTAATTTCATCATTAGATGCAAACCTGAACCGGAGCTTGGTAGAAAGCCCCACAGTTCTGGTGTTTGAGATCTAATAGCATTTTAGGTTTCCTTTTGTGTTGCAGGCTCATCAGATTTCAAGCACATTTCCATGTTTATAAAGCAGCTGAGCTGACCCAACACAAATGAACAGGTGAAAAGCCACAGGAAACCGAAGCACTACCAATTACCTGCAACTGAATACCATTTCTCAGAGAGACAATACAAGACGCTGATGAAATGCAGATATCCACTTTTGGAACCGTGTGCTGGCTGGCAAGTTACAAGCTTTCACTCCGGGCTGCAGCCACCCGCCAGCTGACCCGCTGCTGGCTACCAGTGACTCAGGCCCGACGGGCCCGGCCCTCCCGGTTCCGCAGCTCCTGACTCAGGCCAGCACCCCGGGGCCTCCCCGTGGAGCTCCGGTACCTCCTGCTCCACCACCTCTCCCGGCATTCAAAGCAATCCAATGCCCAGAGTGCCTAGGGAAATTCAGTTTCAGCAATAAGAAAGAAGAGTGAGGAAGCATTAGCAAAAGTATCTTTGACTTCGGATCCGGAGGAGTGGAGAGCGTCTGCTGACTGACAGCGCGGACGGGACGGGAGGGCAGCTGGCAGCGCTGTGAGGGAGGAGACACGTTCCTGAGCGATGCTGTGGGCAGCACAGGAAAAACTGTCATCTCCCACAGCAGCGCATTGCCCGTCAGGGATCCGACACCCACGGCTTCCACAGCACCAAACGCTCCTTTCCCTCCTGGCTAAAATGCATGTTAAATATGATGAGCCTGCAACAGTTAAACTACAGCTAGGGCTCTCTGTTTGGATAAAAGCATTAAATACAAGTGGAAAAACTGATAGTATTTGTGAAGGCCTGAAAAAGAAAATCCAGGATGCCAAACTGCTTTTGTAATAAAGTAAACCTCTGTGAAAAATAAATGCAGATGGTCCTGATGCTCCCCTTCCCAAGATCCACGCACGCTGCCCAGAGAGCAGAAAGCAGTTTTTATAGAACACCACCAGGACTGACACACATTCACAGGCTCACCGGCACCGCAGCCGTCTGCTAACAGAGGAGGAGAGCAGAAGTGCAGCCTCTCAGAAAAAGGCATGCACATGGACAGGATGGGACACAGCAGTTCTGACAGTCTTTGATTGAATTTCCTGAAGAAACTTTTACATGGTGAGGATTCATGGATCTCTTCAGGCTTTCTGGGGTCAAAGGCATGCAAATTCCCTTGAGCAGAATGTCCCAATGCTATCAACAACTGCAAGAAAGGTTCAGGTTTTTTTTGATTCTCTTCCTTGCACATAACCAGCCAAGACTACTCCATCTTATCTACCTGCTTATGAACAAAATTTGTTGTCAGCTGCTAGTCAAGTGCTCCACAAGTCTCCAAACACCACATACCCTTCACCTCGTGCCTCTACTACATGCATCCTCACCACAAAGCAGAGTGACTCACAGTCCGCCCATACGGATCATGGCCCAGACAGCTGCTGATCAGGATGAGGAGGTATCAGCCACATCCTGAAAATGGAAGGGGCCGCCACAAGGTAGGACAGACAGAATGGCACTGACAGGCCTGTGAGTCAGAACACAAGGGAGAAATGAAAGGTGTTGTCGACAGCATGAGGAGCCTGGAGATAACAGGGACCCTAATTGCTAGACACACACAGAACGGTGAATTGAGGTAAAATCCCCCCACAGCAGATGCCATGACATTCTCTCAGCACATGTTCCTGAGCACAGGGTCTCACTGTGGTGTATTTGTACCACTGTGAACAGCTTTTTGAGACCACCATACAGTAAGAAGGCTTCAGGGAGTCTTTTGTGATTATTAGTTATGTTAGAACAGACTGGACCTTTGCCTCTCTGTTAACTTTTTGAGTCAACTCCATCGGTCACCAGCCAGAAATCCCAACTTGAAATGCAGTCTGGTGTTTTGTTAATAATATACTCTGTGTTTGTTCATGCTCTTTAATCGCATGGTTTTTTGCTCTGTGGAACATCCTGTCTCTCTGGCCTAAACCAGTTCAGAGGCAAAGATGCTTTGGACTGAACCCAGACTACACATGTATATTTTTGTCTTGCTCTGGAAACCCTATGTCAATTTAAAACCAATCGGTAGAGTTTGTATTACTGTATTTTCCTGAAGAATACAATGAACCTGCTTATAAGACATATGAACAGATAGCCCTGTGCGCCCCCCACCAAGAGGAAACGCTTCACCTCTCCAAAGACAGGAAGAAACTGAAGGGGAAAGGCTAGCACACCGACACATTTGTTAAAACTAACTGCTCGTAAGAAGCTGTTCATCTATTGCTACTGCTGTGTTTCTTACACATCAGCAAATGGCGGTAACTGTTTATTTTTCTGTATTCTCATGCTAAGCTCATAGCATTAATGTTTCATACTAAAGTGCTGTTTTTTTTCTAGTTTTGTGCAGGAGGTTTTGGGTTTTGCACATGCTAAACTAATCTCAAAAACGTGTATTGTGTTTCTAATTCCGAGTATTAGGAAACCACCAAATAGAGCTCCAAATCACTGACACTTATGAGCAGAACATACTATAAGTAAACTTACCACTAAACTGCTAGCGCCGCAGATTCACGGATAACTTTCACAAAAATTCTGGGTTCTACCACTGCTGCCTCCTGAACCATGCATAACCCAGAGAGTATCCATGATGCCCACTGGAGAAGGGAATATTCCAATAGCAGCAAATCCTCTTTCAAGCCCTATCTAGCTGATTCATGCTTTCACAACTTGGATAACAGGTTTTTATTCAGTCACTTTGATTTCTGCCATGTTGCTAAAAGTTTACAGAGTGCCTCAGTGCTTCTCCCTCTACTTCATTTGTGTAACACCCAACAGATAAACTACTGAAACTGTCAGCATAGTTGGGGGGGGAGGGGAACCCCAAACAACCCAACCCAACAACAAAAAAACCTCGACTTCCAGATCCCAAAAATAAGAATAAACTTTGGAATTCAAAAGCTATACTAACGTGGAGTTATAAGACCCAGTAAATAAATGTATTGGACAAAAGCCACGTCAAACCAAACATGGATATTCTTTGTAACAAACATATACTGTAGCATAAAGAAACCAGGACTGACCGTCAGGAATTTACAAAAAAAAAAATTTCACAGGGACATTTTAATTAGTCTGAAAAGACCTATTCTGAAACTAAGAAGATAAATTAATCAATAATGAGCAAAAGTACTGCAAAATGATTTATCCATTCCAAAAATAAACGCTGCTGTTTGGAATGTTAAGCCACGTTCCCCACATATAAGCAAGCATTTGATTTCTGTCTTACAGGCAATACTCAAGTTAGTCTTCACTGTGGAACAGGCATAAAAGTGTCCTTACTATTAACTCACACATTGGACATGATCCATAAAATTACATAGCTACTTATTGCTGGAGATCCACTATTAAACGGGATTTGTGGTTTTAACCTTTCATTAGAACATAGATTAAATCTGCACTTTTGTAGAAGCAGAGCACATAATCCTAGTAAGAGACTATTTATCCTACACAAAAATAATTAAATGTTCGATTACTGATTTTCTGAGCAACAAATTCTGTTTTGCTGGTCAGAGACGCTATTTCTTATACACATTTTAAAAAGCTAATGCTAATTAATACACATAGTATACCCAGTAAGAATGCTGGTGCTCGAATGCTGGGGCAATAATGAGAAGGGATCTGCTGACTGCAGCGCAGTGCTCCTGAGGACATTTGTCAATAAGAGACAAACTGAGACAAAAATCTCCTTACTTCTGTGTGCGCGTGCATATTTGCAAACTGAGCTCCAGAAGCACATTAACTGCAAGGCATTTCGAACGCACACAGTTTGCTGCAGAGAGGCATGTACTAGAACTGTCTGTGAAGACTGGGTATCTCTCCTGACCACCTAATTTTATTCTGCTGATGCTGCACTTGTGTCAGTTCGATTTTGTGAACTGACTTCTACCTGACCTGCCCTCGCAGGAAAAGGATGCTCTTTTGACCAATGAGGAAATATCACATACTGTGCAGTTTGTTACACTGCCGTTTTAGTAGAAAACAGAGGTTACTGACCTATCAAAGGAAGCAGCTCTGTGAGCAGCAGAAGCAGTGGATCCCAGGTTAAAATGGATTTTGGGGCTCCTGCCCAATTTACAGCTCTCCACTGTCTTCAGCTCATGCCAGTAAAATTCTCTTCTGCTTCCTGTCCCAACAGACTCCTGTGAAATAACACACGGGCTGCTATACTTGCTCAGAGAAGCCAGCTGACAAAAAGTGTGGAGAAAAACTCGACAAGGTTAGCCCATTCTTGCACAACAGCTCCCTATTTTCCAGAATGTATATTAAAATAATTATATCTAAGAGTACATACATTTCTTCTCAATTTGGTAGAAATTGTCACAGATGGGATTGTACTCACCCTCACCAAATGCTCAAATGCCCATCTAAAAAGCAATTTTGAGGAACAAGAAACATGAAATTCCGACATTCAAAATCTCTTGCTTTGTCATTAACCCTATTTCCCAAGTAATGTTCGTAACAGGGAAATTAAATAGAACTAAGTATTACACCGTAATCACTAGTATTCTAGTTTATTTGAAGGCAAATATTAGGACATATAAAAATATGAAATTGGTGGTCTGAGAACTCAAGAGTTTTTTATTCAAAGGAATACTATTTATTGAGAAAAAAAAAAAGAAATTACCTCACACAACCTGAGTTCTCATTTCTAGTAAAAAAATCTTCTCCCTGTTAACAAGAGAAAATGGAAACTAATGCCCCCCCTTGCTATCCTATAATTTAATTTCATTAAAATTCAGGTAGCATTGACATCTCTAGACACCTTTGGAGGGTAAAAGACTAAGATATAAGCCCACCCCCAAAAACTCTGTTTCCCTTAAAAGCCTAAGTCACAGCTACAGATCTGGCAGTCTGTGTCTCCGTTTTAAGTCCTTTTACAGCCTGTATGATAGATACCACCCGTCCTAAGCCTGTGTGCCTGCAGCTTCAAACTTCTGTGACAGTAAAGCCATCTGAAGAAATAACAGCACAATACTCTTGTCCATAAGGCATACTTTAGGCTTGCATAAGAACTCCTGTAGCGTGTTTAAATTGCTATTCTTTTTTAGAACTGCAGGAGACAGAACAAGAAAAGGGCTTTGTTAACACTTCCACAAAAAGCAACAGTAGAGATCCTTGGGGCAGCACAGAGCAGCGTTTCTTGTGAGAAGCAGGGTGTACAGATAGATGACCCAATTGCTGAAGACTGGGGAAAAGGCAGGAGTAAAAACAAACGTTAAATTTCACAGGCTGAAAAAGGTCTGGGCTTGTACATACCTTCCCTCCTCTCCAGGAGAAGAGGTGCCGGAGAGGACAGTCCCTGTCTTTCATTTCCTCCCCTCCTCTCCACAAATCTGCTGTCCGAACCCCCTTCCCCTGGCCCAATACCCACCCTTCCCTCAGCAGCTCTCTACTTCTGCCAGGTTCTTGTGCAGAGCACCAGCTCTGTCTGGCTCTTGTCCTGCCTGAACGATTTTAGATTCCAAAAGGTTTCTGCGACTTCACTTTAAAAGCGACACACACTTCAAGCTTCTACAGAGCTAACTTTTGTAAGTAACAAAACTTGTCTGACAGGTGGATCTTGAAAAAGAAAATTCTTACAATTTAAATCTAGGACCAATGTGATACTCCACTGTGATCTGTCACCACAGAGCCCTGAAGTTTTACACAGTCATTTCTGAAGGCAAAGAGTGAGTGTGAGCTGGATAAAACCCTCAGGAAGAAGCCCAGACAGCGCTTACAAATTTCAAATAACAGAATTATCACCTCACAGTAAGAAGCGCTAGTGACAAATCATCCACATTTTTCAAGTACTGTGCCTTTAATAATTTTTTAGAACTAGTGAAGTAAATACTTTTCTTCAAGGAAAGGCCCATGGGGTTTTTTGGTTGCTTGGGCTTTAGTTTCTGTATATACGTATTTTCAATCTTTGATCCTGACAGTTTACATGCAATTTTCCTGGAAAAGTTGGAGAAAATCCAAAAGTTCAGCAGTAATGCTATGGCATGTCAAAAGAATACCCGGAGTCCAGTCCTACGAAGCTCTTTATTTAGAGAAGCAGAAAAGTATTTAAGAAATACCAGCTTTAAAACTCTCCTACTTGAGATAGGTCTAAAGAAACCAATGCCAGTGTGTGTTCAAGTCTGAAAACTTAGGGTTGGATGAACTCCAGAAGGACTGAGTGAGTTTAAACAGGCAGGAAAAATCATAAATTTTACTTCTGGAAAAAAGATCTGTGTGTTGCTTGCCAACAGGACACCAATAAACCTTCCCGAGAGGAAAGGAGCTGAACAATAGTTTTTAAGCCATCCATCTGCACAGCCTTCCATTAAACGTTGAGAAATTAGAATACTATTTTGGAGATGAAAGACTAAAGCAGAGAGAAAACATCTCTGGAACAAGTAGGGAAAGAACATGCAAGCAGAGACACTGAACGTGACTTGCAGTGCTGCACACGCACAGAAGGGCCACACGCAGATGGACAAGCCCACGCAGCATTCAGGTAACATCTAGCATAAGCAGCAAAGAGCCTACCTCCCCAAAAGCACCAAAGGACAAAACTGTTTCAATATCTCCTTGTGAGATGACTCCTCTCTTACATTCTAGCCCTTAGAGTCAATTCACTCTTTTTTTTCTTTTTCTTTTTTTCCCCCCTGACTTTGGAAAACATTTTCTGGTTAGTTACCCAAAAATAGAGCAATACAGGCAGGGAAGCCTGAAGATACAGTATTAGGAACAAGCAAGTCTTGGAAAGCTCTGGAAAAAAATCGGTGCAACTACAGTGACAAAATAAAACAGAGGCAGAAAGCAAGGCAATATGTACAATTAAATTGGTTGCATGACAATACCTAAAAGACCAAGATACTGTTCCGCCTGGTTTCATTGCTTCTGGTAGACAGTTAGCTTCTCCATTATTTCAAGTGTGGTAAAAACAAGAGGGCACAGCAGCTCATTTGCATAAACTTAAAAAAATGTTTTAAGTGACTAGAACGGAAGAAGCATCAATCAGCATCTGGCATTTTTTGGCAATACCAACTGCTCCCATAATTCATCCACACAAGCAAAGGCAAGATAGGATTTCCATGCCAGCCCTGATCAAAATTCTACTTCAGGAATTAATCTGCTTGGTACAAAAAAGAAAAACACGCAGGAGTGGCTTTGTCCTGTCTGTGCTTCCAGCAAAGCCAGCCTTTGCCTGTAACATTCACTGCTAGGAGCCGGAGAGCTCAAAGAGTTCAGCTGTTTAGACTCCTTTTCTCTTTAAACAACATAGTGGTCCATTTTAAGACACAGAGCAGAAGTAGTAGGTATTACGATTTGGATACAGTATAATATTTCTGCACAGTCCACTTTTAATGTACCTATCAAAAACCCCATCAAGTTACAATCCAACAAATCCATCTAGAAGATTGACTAGCAGGCAGTAACAAAAAATTAGAAGAGCTCACCATTAGCAGTTATCATGGTGGCAAGTGTGAGAAAGCAATGAACCTTGAAGAAAATGAATTTCAATGAGAGCATAGTAATTTAAGACTGCTGTCTGGACTACAGCTCTTGAAGTTCATCCTCATTCAAATGGCGCCTCACAAAACAGAAGACGCACGAACTGTGGCAGGTCTAAGTCACAAGAATTTGAAGAGATCTGTAAGACATCTCCCAGGCAGCTTATAGGTGCCCATCTGACACAAGTCTGATGTACAATGATGTTATGAACACGAAGGTCCAACAGTTTAATGAACACTAGACTGAGAATACATCCTTGCATACTGGCTCATAAAAAAAATTCTTGTGTGACTAACGGGAGCTCATTTACATTGGGTGGTGCTGGAAGAATAAACAGAGAAGCAATATGCTTGAAAAACTGGAGAAGTGTCAGTTTTAAAGCCCTTAATTTTTCTCACAGAGAAGTGGCAAGCTTGCCTTGCCAGGCTAGGGACTTGGCAGATCAAAGTACATGACATTTAAAAGTCCCCCTTGGGAAACACATGCTTGTGAAAGCCATCTAGGACACAGTCTCAGAGAAGAAAAAAAAAAAGTGGATCCAGGAAGGGCGTCCGAAACAGTTTACTAAGACTCGGCTATTCACGAAATAGCAGGGCTCAGTGGTCAGCTGTGTGCATACCACCTATTTTGTTGATTTTTGGACATCATGTCTGAAATATTCTAATTCCACATACGTGATAGAAGTAATGTATTTCAAGGATCACCCAAAGTGAGGGGTGCCTGTAGCTAGAGCTCAATGGGAGAGCTGGCACTATATGCAGATATCATTGGACCCTAACTCCCTTAGCTTTTTAAGATAAGGATTGTCTGTACAGACCCATTTCACCAAGAAATGTTATTGCAAAGATACATCGGCAGAAACATCTGCCGAGAGACTATCAGTATACTAATTAGATATGTGCACAAAAATAATCGAGAACTAAAGCAAACAGAAAACCTGCAGATAATACTGAAGTGTCCCTCATCTATATGAACACCACTTCAAATCTCTTTTTTTCCCACTTGATATAAAAACAATAATAAAAGCAAACTAAAATACCCCACAAGACAACTCTCTGACTGAATAGCCTGAGAATATACAGGTGCTGTAGAGAGGAAAAGGCTCTCTGGGGACCAAGGGACACACACAAGGCAGATCTTCGTGTAGCTTATACACTCCTTTTTTTTGCACAAGGCCAATATTCTTTGAAAGCAACAGTATTTCCAAATGGAGATTTGAGTCAGTCTGACTATCAAACTAACTACAGGAAGTCAGAAGAGACTGGCATCCGCATTCTAGCGTAGTCGAGAGGAGAAAGTAAAACTGCTTACGAATGTAAGTGCATTAAATGTCCATTAAACATGTATCATCCTTACTGACGTGCAGTCTGTTTAAAAACAACTTACTTATCAATCTGCTCTAAAATAAAAAAGCCCACAATAAAGTAGGGCAGCAGATTTATCAGATGGGCAGAACTACCACTAAAACGAATTTAATTCCAGACTGTCTCTTTCTACTTGTAATGTTTACTTACATGTACAGTAGACAGTATTTTAAAGGCAGGACAAAAATGTTCTCATGGACTATATCTGGAAATACACAAGGTCAGTGGGAGCGCGTCAGCATTAGCCAGGTCTTCTTCAGCAGGAGGTTATGCAGGCTCCAGCATCGTGAGAGATCATGACAAATAAGGCTGGTATGAACTGGTGAGCCTGGAACAAAGCAATAGACTACTTACATCTGAGCTTGATGAACAATAAGTTCAGGTAAATTTATAGCATTTTAGAACTTGCAGTTTTATTCACGCTGAGAAGCCCACCTCAGCTAGGAATGCAGTTACAGCAATGCTATGGGATCAAGGAAACGAGTTTGAAGAATGATTCCTCTTTGTACAAGGAACACATCTCAGCAATTCCACTCTAGAATGGTTATATCAGTAAAAAAACAAAAATGGTGCCGTATCCAACCACTGCCCCCAACCCCCATGGCAGAGCTTTGAAGACTTCGGTATTGCAAATCAATTTCCTATGCTACAAACAAAATACTTTTGAAAGGGCTCTGACCACGGGCAATCCTCAGCAGCCCTGCTGCATCCAGGACACTTCCAGGGTCTAAGCCACACACTACTCGTATTTCTGCTTAAACTTGGGTCTTGCCCAGTTGAAGGCCTGGCTTTCTTCCACTGCAGCTCTATTAGCATTGCCAGCTAAGAGAATTTATGCAGAGAGAGAAGGGACTGGCATGCCTTCTACAATAGGGCCAATTGTCTCAGGCTGCCACATTCAGTTAAATGTTTACTTTGTTGTTTCACAACTCAACAGGAAGCGAAAGGTCAGAGAGGCCCCACTGCAGAACAGAGATGTTGTCATTCATCTATTCACCTCAAGCCAAGATTCCAGTGGGAGACTACTGCTTCCCAGTTTTTTTTCCTCTTCCTCCAGGAGACAGACACCAGGTAGTAAATTAACACTCCAGCAATTCTTCCAGTCTGGTTTCATATCCTACAAGAAACATTAGAAGTCTGAAAGTATTCTATCAAGATCCTGACAGGGGAACACTGCCAGGATTTGTTCACCAAGACTGGTTCATGGAGAAAGATTCATCTCAGACTACCCTTGAAGACCAGTCTTTTTGGCACACTTGAACACGAGAGCTATAGATAGAGCCGTAAGTGTGCAGAGCTTCCTGCGACACAAAACTCTCCATTTGAAATGGTGAAGACCCTACTCAAATTCTGAGTCCTTCAGAAGCTGCATTTGTCAGCACGAAGGTAAAATAAGAACAACCGTTTAACAGGAATAAGAGTATGTGTTATTCTTGGCTTGTTATGAATGGACAACCTGCAGTTTTGCTCAGTCGGTGAACTCACTTAGAGAGACACTTGGCCACATAATCCGTTAAAAATAGCCAAAAACTGTAGCCTGTACGTATTTTCTTCCTCTGTTCAATTAACACAAGGAAAAAAACCACTGAGTTTAGCCAATGAGAGCCTGTCACAATAGTAATCAAGCTATTATTTTCAAGAGGAATATGCATGGGTCAAATAAACATAATGTAATTTTCAGCTAATTGCAAACATGCTCTGAGCTGCTGAAGAAAACGTGGAATGTTTACACCTTGCATGAACGAGTCCTACTCTGATGGAACTTTGACGGCATTGTTTCTGACGGTCTGAGCGGCCAGACGGTTATTGGGACACAGCCTTGGATGGGATGAGTCATATCCCAGCAACACCTGTTTCTCTCCATTGACTACCCAGGAAACCGAGACAACCAGCTCCAAAGCAGAAGTCTATATTTGGACAGGCAAATCCTTCCTGCTCCGTCTCTTCCTGAGCACAGTATGCAGTTCACAGATTAATCAACAACTACGGGACCCGAAGAGTCTGGGAAATTTCATCTTCCGCAAAGACCATAACCTCGAAAACACGAAGTGAGACCTTTTCCAGCATACACAGGGGGAATCCCAGCTCGGGGCGGGGAGGGGGGAACAAACGAAAAAACCCCACTGTGGCTGACTGAGCAGATGTGTATTAACAAGACCTTCCACCTCCTGAGCTGCTTACACATAAAGTAAACAGTACTTGTTCTGTAGCCAGCTACAAGCACGGGAGCCCCATTCAAACCAGGCAGCAACTTGTGCACTCTTCTGAAACAGCGAGCCATGTATCCAACTCCCAGTCTCATTAAAGAGGCTGAAAAATCTACCATTGACCTGAGGCAGCAGCAGGATTACGCATCTGACTGGAAAAGCACAGATTTCTTGAGGACTGTGCAGTCTATAAACAGCCAGCCAGCCACATAACTCTGACACACTGAAAATCCCTGGACATGACTCAAAAATATTCCTCACAAAGCTGACGGGAACATTCCTAGGCCAGCTATTCTGGCCACAAGAACTCTCCTCATCACCGGGTAAGAGCTTTGTCATTCACAGCAACCCTGCGCCCGTAGACTCCTCTAGGTTATGAGGCAAATCTTAGGTTTTTACAGATCAGACCTGGTCAGCCAGACCAGGCTGTTCACTTCAAAATGATCAAAAGTCTTCAAATAATTTTCAAGTTCCCATGTGACTGTGAGTACATTTTGACAAGTCAGTAGGATTTTAATCCCCAAGTCAATACTATTACGTTAGCAAATAAAACATTTTCCTATACAAACTATCTTATATCCCATACTATCAAACTATTCAAACAGCATTTTAAGCTATGCATGGAGACTGAAACACATCCACTGATAACTCACAAGTAGGAAATATGATAGAGTGCTTTAACACAGTATTGCTGCATTCCATTCTAATTCCACCAAATAGCTCCTTTTTACAAAATGGGAAACTGAGAGGCATTTCTAATTTCATATTATGCAAAAAAGTACTGACTTCCTGTTGCAGAAATAATGCAAGCTGATTTAGAGTTTCCATTTTGCTCATAGTGCCATCTAAGATCACGTACAACGTGAAAGATATTTAATTTTTCATCAAAATGACTCAGAAAAGACCACGACACAATAAAAAATTTGTCAGCAAGATTTCTCGGAACATTGGACGTCTGCCATATTACTCAAGAGTTACACGTATCCACGTCCTGGCTAACACAGAGTTCAAATAGGAACATCCACAGAACACACCACCGTATTTTATTCTAAAAATCAGAAGGACAAGCCCTCTGCCTTAGATACTTCTGTGTACTTGTGTGTTTCATTTGACTGACTGTAAATACAGCTTTTCAGAGCTGAAGCATTACAGCTTGATGACACCAAGTAAATGGTAATGGCTTGTGCTCTCATGCAAACAAGTGGGCAAAAGTTAGCAAGAGCCTCAGTGACAGGAATGAGTTGTGCTCTATTAGACACTGCCCCTCATCTTTTGAATGTTCTCGGAAGGGAAATTTGAGAGCATGCAGCCACAGAACAGAAAAAACATCAAATGTATTTTGTGACGAGCCTGAAGAAACCCCACCTCTGTAGAGTACATATCTCATGCTCGTGCCACAGGTCAGACCACGTTAAAACAAAGAGTGTAGTGGGGACCCTTCCTCTAGCCCTCTGTAGCACTCAGCGTAGCATTTCAGGCTGGGATCCAAAGCCTAATTTAATACAACATAGGCGTGTAACCTCGGCTTTGTCGTGCTGAGAAGACTGCTGTTAAGGTGTGAGAAAGCGTACAAGCTTAAAGCTATGCAAGATAAGAAAAAGTAAAATCACGGACAGAAGTGTAATCATCGAGACACGAATAAAAGGCCAATGATTCAAGGAAAGAAATAGTGTCGTGAAAAGGTAACACAAAGCCAAAAAATTCTAACAAGAAAAGAAAGCAAAGAATTCCATGTTTTGGGACACTTCTATTCTCTGTGAGGTTCCCAGTGCTCCTGCAGATGTTCATGCAAGTGTTTTTCTCCCTTGATTACAATTCACTAATATCCTGTCACAGTCGGAGAAAAACGTTGGCATGAAAACGAGTGCCACACATCTTCCTTTACAGCCCTCCGCATGATTCGTAAGCAATTATTTAAAAGTCTAAAATTGTTCCTATATGGGGGTAAGTCAGAGAACTAGAAGTTACTCGTCTTCCAGACCATCTACGTGGACCTCACAGTCTTTCGGCAGGATTCCTACAAGACCAAAACTATTTCTAAGACTGACTGCTTTGTGACACAAGCTCCGTTGTCAGCTGATTGAAGAGAGACTGTAAGAAGGAGAGGGGTGAGGCTCAGGGAACTGAGGACAAACACATGCTGTTTCACTGGCCATATTTACTTTTACACATACATTATGAACATATTTCCAACAGCCTAGTACCATGCAATTGAATGCAAATAACAGTTTGCTGATGTTATGACAGTAAATAAAATCCCCACAGTTATGTTCATATGTATAAACACTCAAAATTATTGATTACAAAGATGAACATTATCTACCATTTGGTAACACCTAGGAATAAATATGGCAAAATATTTTTAAAACATTACCTATATCTGTAAAGGTCTTCCAGGCATCTCATGAGCTTGGGGTTTGTGGGTTTTTTTTTCCCCTCAGGAACTTAGCTGAGTACTAATAAAGGCGTATCGATGTTAAACTGCTCTCTGGATGCTAAGCACTGATACAGATTGAACATCATTCAAACAGTATACAATTCATAGGCTTATGCTACCGTCATTTTCTGCAATGCACGCTCTAAGCAAGCTAAAAGTAAACTTAATCTTTCCAAAGTTTTACTCCTGCTCAGTCTTAATGTCTGTTCATGTGGTTCATGATAGCATGTAGGTGGAATCTGGAAATGAAGGGCTCTTCCATGTTCTGAGAAGCTCGTTTCATTGGCCCCTTTTACGATGAAATCAGAGTAAAACTACTCATGAATGAATTTTTCAGACTGTAAAAAGCTGAACCACAGAGGAAGAATGTGGTGCTCCAAATTCTTATGTTTGCGGGATCTAGGTTCATACTACAACACTAATACACACATACGACGCTTTTACTGATCTTCAGTAAGCACAGCGTGATGGCAGTAAACTGTGATGTTCTGACAAAACCCCAGTGTTTAACAATATCAGTTTGCCAGGTTTGGTTACACTTTTTGGCGTGAATCTCCAGAGAATGCCTGTTTTTAAAAGTAGCTGCTACAATTACAGCTATATATGAGAGATTAGCAATGCCTTTGAAATGTAACTTCATACCCTCATAGGCGTGTTTGCAGCTGAAGGCAAACTAAACTGAAAACAAGCAATACGAGCTGGAGTACAAATTGTGACACCGAAAATACCAACCATCTTGTCTATCAGCTCCTCAGACGTGGAACAGATTCTAGAAAAGCTGTCTCTTAGCACTTTTATTTTGCAGCAACCAATAGCCCAAAGCATTAGGCTCACAATGAATGAGCAGGAAAGAGAGCACTTAGGTAGTTCTGACAGGCTGAGTCCTGCGCGCCGCTGTGCGGTGCTAGAGACCGAGACTGGCTTGGCCTTCGCGCCCAGATGACTCTGCAGCACTTGCAGTCGAGACTAGAACAGAACTATTCACACACGCTGCCTCACCTTTACTGGAGGAACCCGTACGATGCTCCACTCTGCGCTGCCCATCAGGCGAACTCTGCACCCGAACAGAACTGTGATAAACAGCCTCAGACCATCTGCAGAAATTCAAAGGAAAGAACTGCAAGGATATACATGCGGTATGCGACGACACAAATTCTACCGTATCACTGCTTTTCTTCCTCACACACAGGTCCAACAGCTCGGCCAGCTCCCAAAGACACCAGTTCGCAGCCATGCCGCACTAACTCTGGAATGTCGTTGGCAGAAGCGGCGGAGGGGGCACTGCCTGTTTAATCTAGTTTACAGAGTACAGCTCCTGCATATCTAACTTGAACCTTGGATTAAAGTTTTTAGGCTCTGCCCATTAATAATGGTTATCAGTTCGCTCTTTACACTGAAATTCATCGTTCCCAAAAAGGAGCCAGGAGCTTCACTAAGGTAGCAATAACATGGAAATATAGGGGCTGATTCTCAACTACCTACTTAAAGATCAAAGTAATTTCTTGCTAACCTTGCCTCTTTAAAAACTTTCTAAACATCATTTAGCACTGTATTTTAAGTTGACCACAGGAAGTGCAAACAGGAAAGTCCAGGAGAAGCTTGTCTACCCCTCAGGCATTTCCTGCGCTAGTGACAAAAGCATAATGCAAAATTGCTAAGAAAATGCTTTGTGTTTAGGTTATGCTTTTTCTTCCTTTTAGGCAAGAAATATTTGTTCACCAGAAATTGCAGTCTGGAAGCAACAATGCCCACCTCTGCATCACTATGTCTGGCTAGACTCAGAGCTGCTGGGAGCATGTCTCCGGTAAACCAAGTTTGGGAATAAACTCAGAAAATGAACCAAGCCAAAGGCAAGCTCTTAATTTTTCCTCCCACCCTTCAAGCAGAGTGGGTGCTTAATAGTCACTTGATCTACTAGGCCACCCTTTGCTGAAAGGAAATTACCTATACACCTCTCCACTAGCCTCGTAATCACTTAGCTGATGGAAGAGAAATCTCAATGATCCCTTTGAGGAGAAAGCAGATGATTCAAGCATTCCCATGTTAAAAACAAACACTACAAACAATTGAGAAGGCCCCAAATTGTTCCCCAAACTACAATACCCCTGATCATAATGACAGCTAACAGTGAATTCTCTCTTCCTGCTCAGACATCTGAGCAATAAAAGCAAGAATATATACAAAAGACAAAACATTCACAAAAACTTTTTCACAAGTATTAACCTCTTTTTTCCTTCCTGTGCTGTCTACAAGGTTGCCTAAAGGGCCTTACCTTAAGCTTGCGGAGCAAAACCTGTAACAGGTAGGCCAAGTCTCGATGTGTGTTTGCTCCAGCCACAATTTGACCCTACACTGAAGGACGAGTTGGGCATGTGCTACCAATTCATTTTCCATCCCTGCTTCGTGTCCACAGACAGAAAAGGAATATGCGTGCCAGCAGGTAGACGGAGCACACTCTATTTTAGGTGACTGACCTGGATGACTGGAGAAGCAGCATCTTGAAGTGTCTGCTCCTTAATCTGGACACAGCATCTGATCTCTGCTGAGCATCAAACAGGGATGCTTCTCTGCACTGTTCCCTTTCTTACGATGATTTGTGCTTGCCTGCTCTCACTGAAATCTCTACATCCTAAGTAATCAGCACACTCCTCTGCTGTTCCCCACAGTTCCTGACAATCCCGGACAAGAAAAAACTAAAGAGCAAAGCTTTAGTGTTCTCAACCATAAAGGTTAATGCGTGTGTATTAACACAACTCACAAAAAGGAAGAGGGGAGGAGGAAAAAAAAAACAACTCGCCACCAAAACCCCCCCACACTGCACTCAGAGAAAGCTTCCATTCCTTTGAAATAGGTTTTAGTGAAGATTTCAAGATGTTCTCGCAGCTCATTGAAAAAACAGAACACAGATTTGCTCTTAAGGTAAACATGGAGTCTTAAATGTCTCCCATTTCATGATGGTTGTTACCATGCCAGCGGGATTCGTGTGCCTGTTTCTGATAGTTTTCTAGTGTTCAATACTGTCTGCAGAGCCTTCAATATTCCTTCCTCAAAAAATGCTACTCGTTTTGCCACAACTCTTGCTACCGGGAGGCCTTTCCTGTAGTAAAAGGGAATGCTACCTATGTTCAAATCCTTCAGCAATAAGCTGTCAACTCTTCTGTGCCACAACAGAAATCAGAGGGCAAATTAACTTTTTTTTACAAGAGGACATTTTCTAGAAGGCCTAGCTAGGGTGGGGCAGACTGCAGCAGGAGAATCTTGCTTGTGCCGAGTGATTTCGGAGCGCAAGAGACAGATAACATAAATGAATCAGAAGTGCCTTGGGCTCCAAGTTGTAACAGCATTTCTCTCCACATCGGGAGAAAGATCCTGTTGCAGACAACAGCTAAAATCAGGTGGGGAATGTAACTTTTTAAGTCACCTTCTAAGCTGAGGGACCAAAAATCAAGGAATTCAGTGAATTTGACTTCTTCAGGTAATGCGCATACAACAAAAGGCATGATGGGTCCTGGGGCAAGAAGAGGAGATAAGGCCTCAAAAATGCCTATGGTCTTTCAGCTCCCTAGCAGCATCTTGGTAGCATCAATTCAAACCAAATCACTTCCTCTAATCCACGCTAAAATAGTTCTAAGCCACGTTCCCTCTGAAGGAGGCTTATCTTGCCTGATTTTTCACTAGTGCAGGCGACCCACAGGCACACCCCAGATTGTCGATCTTCTCTCTACCCTCTCTTTTCACAAAGGCCTGACTCCACCAGCATTATTCCTCCAGGTGATGGATCCACCATACTCTGTTTGCAAATTCTTCCAGGTTACAACTTTCTGCTGCAAGATGCTGAGAGCATCCATAGCCTCATGACAACACCAAAAGTGACATCAGAACGCATGCCCATACCAGTGTATCAATGATACAGGAATTAGTGCAGTTCTGCACACCGCAGGGCAGTTACTGTGCGGGGGCAGCAGACAGGATCATCACGAAGATGGCAGCACGGTTCTATGGGCAGGTCTTGAAAATAGATAACGTTCCTAATGAATGTCTGCCACCTCTGAAAAATCAGAGTAACTTTGGTGGGTCTTTACAAGCAGTGAAGCCCACCACTCCTGACCGAAAAAACCACACCAGTTAAACGTATTCCAGCTGATGAGCACAAACCCTTTTAGAAAGAATATTATATTACATTACATTCCCCCACTACAGAAGGTTCCAAACTATAGCTGCTTCTCTGAGAGATGATGCCTTCATTGCAACCTAGAGAAACACACAAAGTAATTGACATAAGAATGCAGCAAAAATATCTTCCATTTAGAATATTTTTATGTGCTGGGACCAAACTCAATTATGTCCTGGTGAAACTAGAAGTAAGGCAGTTTCTTTTTGTTTCAGAGTAGGGAGTATTCCTCATGATTTAACACATTATGGCACATGGAAGACATCTGTCTGTCCCGAGTCTTGAACCCTTTGAGATCTGCCACCTTGCATCACCAAACTCAAGCGCTGGTAGTATCATCATAGGCAAGCTTTAAAATAAATAAATATTTTTAAAAATCCTTTTAACAAGGTTTTACCTATGTCTAGAATCTGCTGTCACTTCTGTGGGGATGCAGGACAAACTCACACAAACTGGGGCCTATATTCTACATAAAGAGTTCTGTCCCAGGTAAAAAAAGCACTCTGCATTATATACTATTTCTTTCAAAGTCTTACTGAAAATCTGTAAACATTCAGTTTCATCATACTGAGAACTTGTATGGTAGCTAACCAGAATATACAAGAAAGTGAGTATCTTGCAAATTAAAAGATTTGGAGGAACAAAACATAGTATAGTTCTCCTACTTTCTAAGGCATGCCTTCCCATATGAGAATCCTATCTCTTAGCAAATATTTATCCAGGTAATGGTTTTCCTGCTAATGCAAGTGTTCTTTACTACTACAAGCAAAGTTCTGTTCCTGATGCTACTGACGGACTCATGAAAGACTTAAGTAGCTAGGGGAAAATGGGACGTTAGAACTGCCTTCAACTGTTTGTCTTTGTCGGGTGATGCTATGCCTATTTTACACTCAGAAAAATTGAGATCTTCAGGGACAAATGTGCCTCAGAGTGTGCGTGTTACACCTGGACAGCAATTCCTCCAGGTTAGCCTTTTCCCTTTCCATGCAGCCTATAGCACGCTGCTTTACAGATGACAGATACTGCTTCCTGTACACAAAGCCATGTAAAATGAGATTTCAGGAAATAATGGATTATTTTTTTTTTAATCCACAACATAAATCCCACACACACTCCCACAAACTGGTTTTCTGTTTAAGGCTCAGACTCCCTGCAGGTACTGCTCTGCTCTCTCTGCCTCCGGGAAAGGAGATAAATCTTATCAAGAAGTAATTAGAACAGGGAGCAAACAGTACTGTCAGCTGAGCCAATGCAGGTATACCCTGTTACAGTTCCCTCACTTACCACTGCTTACTTGCTAAGTAAACTGACCCAATGAGTCAGTCATTGCAACAAAATGATGTAATGCATAAAAATTCTGAACTAGTAACCTCCAATATTCTTTGAACACTCAGGAATAACCCCTGCATTAGTCAGGGAGCAGCAAGTACAAGCTGCCACTGCCTTGGTGAGTCACGAACACAAGAGACTTGGCATCTTTTACAGCTTTGTGTAACCCTCCTCCTCATGTTCCCCCTACAAACCAGTGTCTCCCATACTCTGGACACAGAGTATGAGCACATCTGAGATGCTGGCTACGTCCCTACTGCACCCCGTCAATGACTGATCCAAGCGTGCCCCAATCAACAAGCGCTCCATGATCCGTGCTCCTCTGTGTTTACGTACACCTATCCATTAAAACAGATGCATTTCTGTGTTGGATCTTTATCCAGCTAACTTTCACCTGAAGACAATTCAAGTGTCTAAGTTAAGCAGTCTCATCTTACGCTTCCTGTTGGTGTTTTGCATCAACAGAATTAATTTCCAATCCCACATTAAATCTACTGAATTACAAACAGCACTTCTCCAATTACGCAGTCTTCTGAAAGCTTCTCCTCCAAGCAGCAGGCACTGTAGATTAACACCAGGCCTACTCAAAATGTCTGGATATTTTTCAAGGCCAAACATCTACCAAATTGTCTCCTAGAGGACCTTCCCTGCAGGAATTGCCAACTGAACCTTTTGAAAGCTTCTAATTCACTTAAAATAAGCACTAAACGCAGTCTAGAGACATCTGCCGGTGTCTAGGAAGGCAGGGCCTCTAGAAATGCAGGATGTACGCTACAGTTACACAACATTAATAGTTTTAAGAAACATAAGGCAGGATCGCCCGTTGTATTTAATCACAGACTAAAATGGATTCAGTCAATGTTTAGATGAATGTATCANGGGGGGGGGGCATCAGTTTGTCTGGTTTGGGCTTTAGATTTTTTTTAAAGTCAGAACTGGTTCAGGAGTTGAGCGTGAGAGAGTTAACATCTCCAAAACAAAGACTGACAGCTAGAATACATGTTTACCTCTCACCAATGCAGCACTCTTCAAGTTGGTATTTGTCTCAGTCACTACAGATAGCAGACCTCAATGGACAACACATAAGAATTTATAGCTATTAAACTGACAATTAATTAAGCAAAACTTCCTCTCTCTACACAAAACAAAAAAGACGATGTTTACCATCCTTCCTGGTTTTCTGATGCTGTATTTCTCTGCATGGATCACTCTGATAACAAACAGACTGAAACTGCAGTGATCCCACAACACTCCCAGCAGGCAAGTTTATGCAAGGTAAATCTGTGCAAGAAGCTCTTATGAAAAAAGCAGAACAGAGAAGAACAAAGTGCATCATCAAGGCAAGCAGAACCCTTGGCTATGTGATCTGCAATTCAAACAGCTGATTCTTTGCAAAATGAACTCCCTTGTTTCCTCCCAAATCCATGGTAGCTGCTGGCATTCCGTAAGAATTTCCCATTACACTTTGTGATAATGTACCTGGAGCGCTGCAGAGGGAATGTCCATATCTGTGTCTAGGAACTACAGCTGCTGTCTTGCACCAACATACACCAATAATACTAATCGTACTTTACTTGCAATAACTGGATTCATATACATTGCTTTGTAATCACTCACCAAAAATGCACAGGATGATAAAAGCAGAAATGGGAAATGCATTATTCCATGCAGGAATCTAGTAAAGAACTGAAATGTTGTTTCCTAAAGGATATTTAGAGAACATTTACTGTGAAAGCAGAAGCTGAAGCTGCTTCTACCACTGCTTCAAAAACACAAGTGTTAGAAAAGAACTGCTAATTCTATCCCTAGCTTCTTTCTTTCCAATTATTCTTCCCATCCAACCCCAGCTCCAAACTGAACGTAGGAATTCAAAGTATGTTGCAGGGGGCCAGAAACTTCCCCCTTGCACTTTGAAATGGAGAATCATCCTTTTGCTGCTCCAGGTCATGGTTAGCCTGACAAAAACAGAAAAGCCTTCTCCGATCCCAAGAATGCTCCACTTTTCTTCTCCATACAAAACATCAAGAGATTTTAACTTCTAATCACTAAAGATTTAACTCAAAATTGAAAACAGCTTTCATAAAAGATGCCTGGCAGAAAACACCTTAGGATTTGCCGAGCTCTAACATAAACATGTATTTACTTATTTTAAGGCTAAATACTTGAAAGCTGGCAAAGTCAGGATGCAAGGCAAGATGTGCCGTTTTACCTGCCAGCTCCAGTAAGCCTAGAGAGTTACCTTCTCAGCAACACAGGCCCAGACCTCTTAAATCTGGGGTGGAAAGAAAAGGAATTAGCACGTTCAATTATGAAAAAGAATTTGCTGTTATCTATGCAGCTGGGAATTTGTGTATATTTGGACAGCAGACCTGGGTTAATGCTTCTCTAGCCTCTACAGTTTATACAGTTAAATCAGGTTGGTAAATAAGCTTAAATGAAACAGGCATAAATATTAATGGGTAAAAATCTCAGACCCCCAGCAAGCAGTTTCTTACGCTGCTGCATGAAGTACCCCCACTAACTGCATGTGCTCTTTGCAGACGGGCAGTGACATCTGCCTGGTACATAATACCCTCTGAGTCACCTGAGTGCAGCTGCAGCTCCTGCACAGCCCTGATACCTGGTGTTTGCAACACAGCTGGGGGAGCAGACTAACGAGGGACAAGGGCAAAGAGCTGAGCAATTAATTCCCCTCTGATCAGTACACACTGGGCTATAGGCATCACCACCCGCCTCTGAGAACTCTAGGCTCTCCATCACTGGCGACTGATCATCTCCAGTTTTTGCTTTGTATTTGTGCAACTCTCTCTCTCTTCCTCACCAGCAGCTTTGTGGACTCCCATTTTATTAGCCTTAAGGATGCAGGCAGTTAGCCTGACAGTGTTTCGGCTTCATAAAAATCATCTCAGGACCTTTGCACTGCTGGTCCTTGATAGGCATAAGCACATTCTAGAAAGGACTGGAGGAAGCAGATATTAAAAGCATACCTTGCCCGCTTTCAGTAAAACAACAGACAACACATTAATCTCACACTGACTATTCCTCCCGGAACTTCTCCATTCCCTTAGTCTCTTTGGTCAGTAGGAAGCAGAAATGGTTTGTCCCCAGAACCACTGATAGCTCAGTAAGCATTACAGCTTTCCCTCTCAGCATTCCAAGCAGAGGAATCACTCACAAAGGTTTTTTTTCCTTTTCCCCTGATTAACACACACACACAAGTTTACACATAGCAAGCCCCACACATATTTTGGTATTGCTTAAGAAACATCTGGGTTAGGCAAGCAGAGGCTGGAGCAATGGGAATCGCCTTACTGGTTCTATAAAAGACTACAAAAGAGGCCACGAGGTGAGAACAACATTTCTGAAGTTAACACATTCATCACAGCAAGGGGAAGCTGCAAAGCAAACTTGAGCTGCCTGCTGTGACAACTCCAGAGGTTGTGTGCTGAGCCCAATGCAAATAACTGCTCTAACTTCCTAACAGCACCACAAGGAATAATGGCAGTCATTGCATAAGCACAGAAAGAGGCAGTCTCTCCATTGCTGGTAGCAATAAAGGAGTAGATATTCTGGACCAAAAAAAAAAGGATCCATCTAATTCTGTGTTTCGCCTAAGGGAGTTGCCAATACCATCCTCTAAAGCAGGATGTAAAAAAAAAAAGCCTACAAATAAGAGCTTTCCTCACAGAGAAAGAGCTAACCTGGTTATCGAGTTTCCTTTGTGCAATGCCCCATCACTTTTGAGCCAAAAAGGCCACCACCACCCACTGCACTCTAAGTGATCCTCCTGGCTCCAGTGTCTCTCTCTGATGCAGAAAAAACACTGCCAGCAGATTTGCCAGAGCCTCTTAATGGTCCAGCTCCCACATCATAACCTTGGCAAATGTCTGAGCAAGTAGTTTTACGACTGGGGAACACGAATCCTTCATCAAGGACAATCAGCAGGTGACCACAGAAGGAGCCCGCTGCTGAAACAGGATCGATCATAGGTGGAAATGCCAGTACTGAAGAACTTCTCCAATATGGGGTTCAGATAACGCCTCTCTCAACTGCAGGTAAGATAAAAGTGGGGTTGAATATGGCTCAGCAAGCTGCCCTCCTATCCACAAGGGCTTGCCTGTTCTGAAGGGAATTCCTCTAGGAACTCCACTGACTAGTTATAATGGTGCTTTAAATACACAGCACTGCAAGAGCCTAGCCAAATAAAAGTAAGAATTGCTAGTCACAGGTAGTCTTTCTGGGGCTAGAGTCATCGTTTGCAAAGGACCGTGGGCAGACTGCTCAGCGTTGCTGCTGATGCACCTTAGAGCTTTGGGACAACGCTACCAACACAAAGCACTTGTGGACTGACCCCTCTGATACAACTGGCGGCTCCCAGCAGCCAGTGAGGGTCCTCAGAAGGCTGGCAGTGCCCTGGGACTCATCGAAGCGAAGTCTGCAGCAGCCTTGAAGAACGCGTGTGGCATGATCTTTCTCACTTCGCTTATACGCAAATGAAGCACAATTGCATTTTCCCTGTTTTCACAGAAAAGCAGCACTGAAGGTGACACTTAGACTCGGCTTTTCCCTCATTTCTGTTTTCTAGTCTAGTTTCTTCGGAGACAGCAGCCAGATCTAACATACTTAAGAGGAGGGCTAGCCTCTTCTGAATCCTATCCAACCTGAAATACTGGCTTTGTTGGCCAGAGGCCCAGGTGAGGCTGTAACTGTGACACTACATGCAGTACCTTTGCTTAACCTTTTCCCTCCCACATTGCCAGAATGCATTTCAGATATTTTGACATCTTAGCAACAAAGACGATTTCATATACAGCTTTTTATTTCTCTCTCCAATTGAACACGCCTAATGCACTGCTCAATCAGTACAGCGACTGCAATCAGTACAGTCCCTTCCAACCTCTGAGTCAGATGCCAGGCTGTGTCTTGCAAGCCTTTAGTCTCCCCAGCGTCCCCAGGGCCAGAGGCTGCTGTGCCAAGTGCCTCCAGCCCGTCTCGGGGAGCGGCTCAGCAGCACCCTCACCTTTGGCCAACTGCTCGCTCTGTTCCACCCCTCCTGACTCAACCACAAGGAACAGCCAAGTGAGCAATGTCCTCTTCTCTCTTACTGTTTTGGCCAAATAAGACTCTGTAGGCTTCCACACACACAGAATCCAGGTTCTTTGCATAGACTCAGTTTCAGACAGAAAATCCCACAACCTCGTGGTAAATTGAAATGTTCCTCTAGCCGTGTCACAGCTAGCTGATTAAAAAAAAGTTAAAATAGGTGTTCAAACAAATTCCTGGGATATATTATCAGCAGCTGGGTCTGGCAGTTGTAAAACTCATTGTCTTTACACACAGCAGCCATTCAGGAGTTTCTGTCCTTAGCTCCTTATTGGGGAAGACGATTTCTTCTGAAATTGTAAGAGGGCTTTATTTACCTTAAAACAAAACAACTTACAGTAATACATGTAATTCCTCAGTCTAGCATTTTTAGAAGGGAATTTCTCAAAAGTTAATCGCTGTGTTTGTTTCAAGTATTGTGGAAGCAAACAATGCACGTATATTCTGGGCAGGGTCATCCAGAAAAATGAAATTCAAGCAAGCTGGACAAAAGCACTCCTACAGTTTTCTGTTTTCCTGTGCTTAGTAGAAATTGGATCATAGGACAATTTCGGGTCGGAGAGACCTCATGAGGTCTGTAGTCCAACCGCGTTCTCCAGGCAGAATCATCAGCCATTACATCAGACCAGGTTGCTCAGGGCTTGATTCAGTCTGGTCTTGAAACTCGCCAGGGACAGAGACTGCACAACCCCTCTGAGCAACCTGTTCCAATACCGGACTCCTTCACTGTGAGGAAGTTCCCCTTACACCCAGCTGCAGGTGACAAAACGGTCTTTTCAACCACAGAAATTCTTCTTCTGACAGTTTTTTCCTTTAGTTTCCTAACTTTCAATAGTGGCATACTCATCCTCTCAGGCCCCTGCTGCTCTCATCTGACTCCTACTTGCCTCCTCATTCCTTTTGCTCGACCTTGACTTCTCACCTTCACCACACCATCCCCTATGCCTCGAACAGCTTGCTGCTTTTTGCGTAGAAACCCTCCTGGGATTTCTTGTTCTCTTCTCAGTTTCCTCCTTGAATCTCCTCAGCTCTAAGAATGCCCGCAGATGCCCACAAAGAAAGATCCCATGTCACCTTTTCTGCTTGAATTCCCTGATGCAAGATGAAGGATGCCCGTGACTTTTCCACTCTGCAGGTAACTGCATCCACAAGCAGCACTGGAGTCTCTCCTTCCTCTCCTCCACAGCATTCCTCATGCTGTCACAAAAAAATCTCTCATAAGCAGACCCCGTGAACAGCAACTGCCTTGTTTTCAGCTCCTGCCCTGGAGACTACCAGACAGAGCAGCGCAGATGAAACCGCAACTTCTGCTGTGAGGCAATACTATCACGACTCCCGTGACACGTGCTAATTTCTACAGAACTTCGGGCAGATGAGAGATGTAGCCCAGCTGTGCAAGCCGCCCCTGAAGGAATGCCAGGTGAATTCATAGTAACGTATGGAAAATGCTGACAGACTGCTTCCCCACCCCCACCCAAGGGGAAAAGGATTTCAACTTTACGACGACAACAAAAAAAAGATTACAGACCGGGATATCCCAGCTACCTTAAATCTGACTTCAGCAGTCAAGTCTTACTTAGGGTGACTCAGGGTTACTCAGCTATCAGGACAAATTATCAAGCCAACCCTTTCACTTTGACACCAAGAAATAATGACTCTCGTGACATTTCTTCCTGTTCACTTGCTTGCCAAATAACATTGTTGATATCTTCTTTACAAAATAAACACCAGCTACCAGAACCTGATGTACAAGCAGCTGATGCAGCTTCTCTCAAGTACAGATAGCAATGGTACAGCTTAAGTAATTTCCCAGAAACTCTAAATTCAAGTGATTAAATACATTAACATAACTTTTATGGCATAGAGTATTCTTAGGCATCTCCATTTTAAAAGAAGTCAAGCGACCTCTGAAAATGCCATATAGCAAAAATACCCTGGAGAATCACAGGCATCCTGGAGCTTTGGGGCGAGATACAAAGCCCTGCTACCTAGTCTGGCCCAGCCGCCTGGCGATGAAGTGAATTACAGACCAGTTGGCCTCACGGATACAGATGGAGACTGGCTATTCATGCAACCTCAAAGAGGAAAAGGGAGAGATTGAAATAATCTCTCTTATCTAGGATGAGTCTAATTTATCCTACTATCCATGGCAATTTCAAATAATGTGTTGAAGGGCACTAGGAAGTGTGTCAGGTATCACACAGTAATTCCTCAGCAAGCAAACAGATAGTGAAGGCATTATCCCTGGAACATTTTCCAATATCCTTCTCCTGGAGCACCCTACGGTAGGGTTGCCTACTCAAGAACCACTTTATCCCCACCTGGCAATGTGTTCAAATGCTCTACTGTAAATTTTGTTTTACACCAAACACAATTTGTTTCACATTATACATAACACCTTACTCAAATCCATCCCTATCTCCTGCCTCCAACAGAACCCACTAGCAAATATGGAAGTAAAACACATTAGAAATGGTGCAGAGGAACCTTCACCTTCTGTCCACCATCTGTTAGGGATTCAGCAGTCAGTTCTAGTGACATGTCACTGATGACAGGCTCCAGGCCCTCCTGCTCCCTCCTCGGGCATGGAAACACAGGTCATGCTGGACCAGCCCTTCAGAGCCACCCTGAGCTCACCTTGCCCTGCAGGGCACCTTTGCTGCTCATAGTGCTAGAACGCAGGCTGCTTAAAGCCACCCATGCTTTACACCATGTGTTCGGTTTAAAATAACCCATAACCAACTCATGCTATAGACTGACTTAAGAACCTCCAAGCCTTAAAATATAAAGCATACCCTCCAACAACCCCCAGAAAAATGCCTGGAAAGCGAAATAAAAAGCCTGAAAACAGCTGCCATGCTGACTACTGAAATCCACTATCTGTGTCCCCGCTTACCACTTGAGCAGCGGTGGTTCCCCCACCCCAGCAGATGGAACAGCACCCTAGCCTACTGTACTTCAAACTAATTAGCTGGCTGCTCCCACTAACATAAGCAGACACTTTTATTCCTCAGGAATCTCCTTCTACACTGAAAATGCTTGAAGGTGGTGAATAAAAAAGTAAATAAATTAATCTTCCTTCCCTCCAACCAGCAACACCATAATCACAAACAAGCAATGGCTGTTGCCATTTCTCAGAGTAATTTCTGTAAAAGCAAAACTATCTAAGTACATCAACTCAATAAGAACTGTGGTAATATTTCAAAGTCATTACCCATACATTGCACAGAAAGTAACTCCTATGGCCTCTACTTTAGGAAGCGCAGGTGCTTCAGTGCAGGTAACACAAGCGAATACATCTAGAGAAAATCAGTCTGGCGGCCCGCGCAACGCTGAACCCAGAACCAGCAGTTACAGCTCAGAAAAGAGACGACCAAGTCAGGCACAACAGCCCTCCACAATCAGTGGCTCAAGCTGGGGCAGCTGCCAAAAACAGACAACAAAAAGTAGAAGGATACGGCCAGTTAGAGCAAGCGTCTGTCCCACGTGTCGCTCTGGTCTCTGCCCCACGGGTGACGCAGAGAGAAAGGTAACTACAACGACGGAAGGAACAGGCGCTCATGGGGAGAGACCGATCTGGAGGGGAGAAGGTTGCGGGAGACTGGAAGGATTACAATCTAGGTTAACAACACCATAAAGGCAGTAAACAAGCTGAACGTGCAGCTCTTGCCATGCATAGTTCTTTGCCAGACACTGCAATTTTAGAAAAAGGGGCTCCTGTGGAAACTAGCAGCAAATTGGGTTAGAGCAGATAAAACACTTCTTTACACTGCGAGCAGGCAACTCCCAGAGCCTGCTACCACCAGTGGCCGTGGAAGCAGCGACACTCAGCAGGTCCAAAACGGGACCAGATGAATGCACGGAAGACTGATCTGTAACCACAAAATACAAGAGCAGGCAGGGACGTAACCCGGCTACAACAGCTGTGGCTTCTGGGGGAGCGCGGGAAGGCCGGACTACAAAACTGACCAGGCTTGCAAGCTTTCCCGAAAGTAGCCTTTCCCATTACTACCACAGGAGTCCAACTACTGGCCTAGATGGACTGATGGTCTCGCCCATTACGGCATTTCTCATGTTATTTTTATTCCCACACACAAATCTCTCAGCTTTAGTTGGATCCACAGCCAAGCAGAGATTCAAATGCAGAACTTCAGTTTGTGCACTGTCTCGACATTCACGCACACACACAAGATCCTGAACGGATGTTACTTTCATTACACATACTTCTGGATTATCTTTCTTTTCCATTGAAATACAGGCTGTCTTTTGGGAGCCAGCCAGCTGACTTCAGGAGACAATGCTGCTGAACTGCTGTCAGCTGCTGCACTGGAATACAATACCATCTGACAGACAAGAACAACAATTCTTAATGTGTTTACCATGAACGTGCCAGAGGTTATCACCAGTGTTTGGTGTGTGTGGAAGACAAGCAAATAAGCAGACAAATGCTCTCTCACACTGTGAGCATCTTGGGAAAGGGCAAGACAACATATTTGCAGAGTACTGTGCGCAGCCACCCCTCTGCACATGTGCATTTCATATGTAAAGCTTATTTTCGCAGTTCTAAAAAGGGTATGTAAGAAAAATCATTAACCCATCACCAGAAAAACTTGTCCTCTGCATAAGCCCAAAGTTCTCCATCAATATACAGACGACACCTTTCCTTAACAGAGTGAGGGGATACTAAAGTAACTTGGCAATAAGGCCTGTATTACTAGAAATCATTTAACAGCAGAAACTTCGTGAAGGCTTTACTTTGAAACTACTGCTTCCAGCAAGACCAGAAAACTTGAGAGAGGACACCAGAATTAGAAAGTGGCTGTGTGCCATGTCTGCGATTGAGCCACATACCTTTCCTTCCCCAAAAGACTATTTTGATAGCAGACTTGGTTCAGCTTATTTACAGTTTTGCAGGTCATTTTTTAACTTGTCAAAACATATGCCAGGCATGTGTGCAGCAGCCAGATACCTTATCATTTAAGTAATTTCTGAAAACAACATGCAGAAACAAACATTTAATACAGATGATTATCACTTATACTTTGATTTTGGCTTCATACTACTATCTCTGCATCACTGTGTTTAATTACACTCCACATTTCCTTCATGATTCATCATTGCATAACAAACTAGATAGCCACTTTATGGGTGTGTTACAGGTTTGCACAATTAACTGTGTCTATTGGACTGGAAATGACGATTTGTATTAACTGAAAAGATCATGTGGCTGCATAGTTTGTGGGTGTTGGTTTATTAGAATGGAAAGTGCCAATTAGAGAAGGAGAAAACAAAGACACGCTCATTATGTTTTAAAGAGAAGTACCTATGACTTCCTGGAAATGTTAAAGTTTATCTGGGATAGGATTCCCAGTTGCAAAATTACAAAGAAAATTATTCTTCCTGTGTTCACGAGCACGTAGGAATGGCAGAGGAGGCGGCGCAGGCGACAGAGGGAGAACAAAACACGTAGTGATCCAGGAACAGGATGAGAGAGGAGTTTCCACGCCACAGCCGCCTCCTGCCCCTGCCCAGCGGAGCCTGTGCCCGCTGCAGGCTGGGCACACCGGGGCGGCAGTGGGCCGCAGGGACTCACCGGGGACCGGTGGCTCTGCCCCGAGTCCGTAAAGACACTCAGCAGATCCCGGGAGGAAGAGAAGATGTTTCCACGAAGAAACAGGTGCTGCCAAAGCTGCAGTGACCCTGCGGACGAAGGAAGAGAGCACGGTCTCGAGATGACGGCGACTTCGCGACCGGTGGGCGCTGGGCTTTGGCTGAGGCGCAGGCCGTGCGGGTGCAGCCTCAGCACCCAGGCCTCGCCCCGCGGCCCTCCCTGCAGGGCTGCCTACAGCCGCCCCACAGCAATACTGTTTTCCTCCCCGTATTTTAAGCTCAACAGCAAGTTCAGTTCGATCACGCTTCACTCCTCGCATCTACTTTCAACAGCTCCATCTCATTACCACAAATCCACGCTAAAAAATGTAAAACTCCAATGCCTCTGAACTGACTAAAGGTTATATATTTGACTATGGTACTCGCATCATTTTGATTGACAATTAGAAGGCGATGATTATGACAGAACAAACACCACATAACTTAAGCAGTTAAAATCAAAGATGATGTAAAAACTCAAGCTACTTAGTTGCTCAAAGAAAACTCCACCATCATTTGGATTCACGCCTCAAATCAAGTGTGAAATATTTCCTATGAATTTTCTACAATGTACTTAAAGCCAAGAAATTGCATAAATGAATTATCCCTTGTAAATTTCTTAAATTTGAACACAGAAGGGAATTCAATTTGGATTTTGAAAAAGTGCTTTATATATTCCAATGTCGTATATTAAAGGAGGACAAGGTATTTTTTTAGTTTTCTGTTTTGTTGGGGGGGAGCAGAGCAGGGAAACACACGATCAGGTTATTCCCTTAATTTGCAATTTTATAATTCTGTCCATTTTTATGTGAGGTGTGAAGATACTGAAAAGCAGACCAAGACCCTCAAAAGGTCGTATTTCTCACTCCTAGAAGTGGATTATTACTCCTACAGCATTAATAAATTCCAGTTCACCTTGGAATCCTCCTCCGCCCCCCCGCAACTTCACAGTAGAACCAACACACATAAAATATCAAGCACACATCATGTAGAAATACTGTCCTAAGATTGTAAGTAATCAAGTAGCTTATTTTAACGCAATTTTGTGCAAAGGTATCTATCTGTCTGTCAGGATTTCTACGAACTGCCACTCAATACATCCCCCAGCTTTGCTCTTCCCGCCAACTTGCATTGGCACCAGCTGGAAATTCCAACAACTGCCACGAGGTTCAGAAGTACGAACCAGGCACAGTTCACGCTGCAGTATTTCTCAGTGCCTTGAAACATGAACTCTGTGGGCATTGGGTGCAAGCGCAAGAGGAATCTCATTTTCTGTCCAAATACATCAAACTGGTGAATGAAGTTAGTAAATCAAACATTAAGGAAAAAAAAAGGGAGAGACAAGCTGGAACATAAAAAGAGATTAGGAAATGTTGTACAAAAAGTTTCTTGAGAATTACTGTGATCATACCAGCTTTTTCCCCTTCTTCTAATCTGTTTGCAGCCAGTGCTGCTATGCACAAGCACCGTTAAAACCTGTCTTGTACACACGTGCATATATATATATGTACACATTCATGACATATGCGTTTAAGAGTGAAAAGCTATTCTCATGCCTCCATTTTTGAGATGCCCAATTTGAAATGTTTTGAGGCAACCTGATCTTAAAGGTATGAGCTTAGTTTTTTCTCTAAACCTCACAAAGGTTATTTAGAACATGTCTATAAATCCTTAATTAGATATGGGGGACCAGAGACACCAACTTTTAAAAATACTTGTAAATAAATATTTTTAATATCAGCTATGTTGATTAATCTTTTTTTCCACCAAAATCATTAGGTCCTGCAGCGTTCGGCTTCTCAGAAAATTAGTGTTTTATTAGTAGGCACAAAGATGCACTCAGGTAAGTAAGCATTAGGCTCTGGAATTAAAGATGTCATTCATAAATAGACATTAAAAACACATGTCAGATTCTGACATGACAAAAAAACAGAAGCAAGTTCAGCAGCACAGTCTCGCTTTGTTGGGGACGTCTGTGGCAAGAGATCAGTAATCAGCAAATACAAGCATACGTCTCAAAATATAAATGCTCAGCGGCCTGTAGCGTCCCCTTCCACATGCCCTATATAGGCAGAATCTCAAATATGAATAAAATTAACTTTATAGTATTTGGGAATCAAGTTACTGAACTATTAATTTATACAATGATACACTTAGAACTGTTTCCAAATACCGTTTCTATATATATAGCTTTTCAACTTAAATTACTGGTTCAGAAGGAGAAGCAGCTGAGTTTTATCCCCACCGTCCTTCCCGCTCTATCTGCTCTTACCTCCCTGGCTCAACAAAGCCGCACACTATTCCATCTTCAGATCTTGTAAAATCTGTGAAATCTCCTTCCCCTTCTTTCAGAGGTCTCACAAGTACCTACCTGATACATAAAGGCAACCCAAGCTTCCCTGGGTTATGTTTTCAATAGCATGCTATACTTCTAGGCTGTCAGTTTGCTTACTATTTATTTTGCAGAGGTCATAAGCTACACCTATTTGTGATACTCTATAAATAAACAATTTTATCAAAAGAACAGACTATGGCATTGTCTTTAATAGGTAAAAAGGACAGAACAAGCCACAGCAAAAGGCACAAAGAAAGCAAAGAGCTGACCGCTACCATTCTTTCCAATCTCAGTGAAGCCTACAATTATGATTGTAAAAGACTGACAGCTTCTAGGCTTGCCAATACAAAATACCCAACAGGTATAGGTGCTGACAATATTTAGTTATTTTTCAAGAGTTCCTGTTTGGTCTTGACAAACAAGGGCCTGGCCACAGCATCCATGCAACATGGTGTGCCGGGAGATTGGCTCCACGGACGCAGGGCCTCAGCAGCACGTGCTGAAGTGCGCCAGATCACCCAGGACTGGCTCCTTCCACAGACAGCCTACCTGATCTCATTTATGTCCCGTACCTTCGTGTTTTTGACAGAGTAATTAATAAACTTTACCTAGTGCAAGGACCAGTTCAGAGGCTCCTGCATCAGATATGGTCCTTGCAGTGAACACACCAGTTGAGACCTCTTGGAGCAAAGAGACAGAAATCCTTCCCTGGCAGGGATAAGAAACTACACACACACACACGCAGTGTTTTGCAGTTTTCAGATGCAAGCTCACTTGGGATGTTTATCAAAGCCAGCATACGAGGTAAGGTATAACGCCTCAAGCTGAGCACTGTGCCACTATTCACATAGCTGCTACTTGTTTTGAAGAACAGCCATTGCAGACACCTCTACCTGTGAAATACTGTGTGAACGCATCCTATTCTTCTCGGGCCGTTTAGCTTCGCCACAAAGATGACATCTATCTATGGAGCAAGATGACCACGGCAGAAAACGCACACTGAAAAAGAAATCGCGTAATAGACAAAGGTAACAGAATACGACATGTTCTCGGGAAGGATGCACAGGAACTTCAGCAGTGCTGCAGACCCTAACACTGCACATGGGTAGATTCCTGGAACTGCCCCCAAACTGTCATTATATGTAACACTACACTTGCGTGAAACACTGTGCCTAAAGGGCATAAAAACACATCCGAGCCAGTCAGCTGACAGCAGGCCCTCTGGCTCTGTAAGGAGGGAGATCGGATGCAACAGGGCAGTTAGACTGGGATTTGAGTCAGCTCCTCTGTTTCTGCTAATCTGCCCAGCATCCTGCAGTGGAGCGTCTCTCAACACTGCCCTAAAAGCATCCAATCTAACAGGGATTAAGTGAGCTCTGGGTATTTCACCAGACTACAGCTTGGCTTCCTGATGACCAGTTTACGTGCCTGAGAGCAAGAATGAACTCAGCCTGGGAGGACTGTTTAACAATGTCCCTACAGCATCAGGATGGATGTAACATTTCTGCAAGGCATTCAAATATTACAGAACGGATGGTAAGAAACAGATTTGGCTGTGGCCATTTCTGGGAAACACAAGTGTGAACAACCAGTTATTTTTAATTTATCAAGTTACATTCCAGTCTAAGCTGCTACAGAATCTGTGTCAATCTTTGTGTCCTTTTTTGATCTCTTCCCTCACTCGGTTTATGCTTATGTACTGAAAAAGTCTGAGCACATGATTACCCCATCCCAGCAACATGCCTTTGAAATGGCTTTTTAATCTAGACTATCCACTCCCTGACAGACTGACTTTTGCAGTATGTCTGTATTTGCTGTCTAGACACTTGAATATGCTAACCTCTAATTTAGCCCTCCTTTACTGACCCATGAGTTTCCTCCCTTCTGTGGGTCTTCTGGCTAAACTGGAAATGCAACACACTCATTCTGCCCTATACCTGCCTGGTGTAACTGCATTCATACAAATCTGACCAGTGAAGTAAGCAAATGTTCCTCATTCACAGCAGTGATGAAGCCTTACACTGAGAAAGTTTTGTAGCGTTCTCCTCATCCTGGCTCCCTTCTTTGCTGGCTGCAAACTCAAAGAACAGCGCAGTCCTTTTCCGGAAGGATTCAGGACACATCTGCAGAGACAAGGACCTAAGCTGAATCTTGTAAGCAGAATTAAATCATTGTGTACCCAGTTACATAGGCAAAAAACGATGGACGATACAACTGAAATATGAAAGGGAGGACAAAATACAGATGTATCCTAACAGCAGCCATCCTGCCTCAAATCCCGAGGTCCACCCTAACCCAGTATTGCCCTAGCATGGGGAAAAAAAGGAAACAAGAGATGTTTAGGGCAGCGGGCAACATTCTCTCCCAATTCCCGTCAGTCTGATACAAGGCACTTTCTCGACAGCCTTAATTGATTTTTCTTTCATCAGGCTCTCTGTGCCTAGTTTTTGAAGCAATGTAAAACTTCTGGCATTTGCAGCGTTCAGACAGAGATGTAATCAAGGTACACAGATGAGAGCTCACAAAAGCCATGCTGTACTTCCACTTTAGATAGTATGTTTGCATCACAAACCACTTCCATATGCCCGAAGCACAAAAGATTTGCTATCTGTCAGTTTCCGCAGATGACTTAAGAGGCAATTTAGCCTTATCCAATTGCTTTAAAGTCCTGTATAGGGTGAATTCACACAAAGCCTGAGTAATGGCCCCTGAAAGAGGCTCAATTTCAGCATCAGGTCTGCATAGTAGTATATTGTTACCCTTGCAATGCAAGAGTCTGCAATGTTAATCTATGGTTACGCCTTACACTCATTGTCTCTGCCCCTTCCCTGCACACCTACACATCTTTCTCTATCCCACATTAAGTACCACAGTACACCACACAACATCCCCCATACACTAAGAACAGAAGATTTATAAAGTCTAACTGCTTGTAGTTTGGGCAATATTTCTCCACTCATGTACCAGCACACGAGTTCACCACCGCTGCACCAGTCTCTGACTTGCTATCAGTTCAGCGAGACTACAGCAATTCCGATGTGTCTCCTATGTATTGGTTTTCGCTTGAATCAACAGATGCTCAAGTTTATTTCCCTCACTTCAGGGTGACAGATGTTCAAAACTTGGGTTAAGAATTTTATTATCTGCGTACTTTGTTTACACTGCTCTAACGCATGCATCATTAGAGTAAGAGAGTACCACGCAGGCTCTTTAAACTCAATCATAGAATCATTTAGGTTGTAAAA
This sequence comes from Stercorarius parasiticus, assembly GCA_013396915.1. Classification (NCBI taxonomy): domain Eukaryota; kingdom Metazoa; phylum Chordata; class Aves; order Charadriiformes; family Stercorariidae; genus Stercorarius; species Stercorarius parasiticus. Next base: position 369,871 of record VWZL01001092.1, on the reverse strand, counting down.
GGCCCTTGGGATCATCCATTGTCCTTGAGTCCAACCATCAACCCCACTCTACAAAGTTCTCCCCTACACCATATCCCCCAACACCACATCTAAACTTCAGGGATGGCGACTCCACCACCTCCCTGGGCAGCCTATTCCAGTGTCTGACCACTCTTTCTGGGAAGAATTTTTTCCTAATGTCCAGTCTATTCATATGTGTATCCACTCTGTCAGACTACCACAAAACAGAAGATAAAGAACTCAGTAAGACCTATGAAATCAAATTAGATAATGATCACACACAGTTTAACTTCTACTGTGCACATCTTGATCCTGTTTGAGATAAAGTCTGTGATTTTTAAGGAAGATGTAAGAGGACATGACAACTCATTCATTTTGGAAGCCAGTATCCAAGCTAAGGCCAACGTGCTGAATCTGTCTTTGATAACAATAGAATTCAGGACTTCTTATAATGGGAAGATTTATTCATAGACCACCTTTTGCATTGCTTTTTGCTAGGTTTGCTTTTCCCAAGGAATCCCTTCCTAACGAGTTCATAAAGGCTACATCTGAAATAACTGAAGTCACAGATGGTCTCGGCTCTGCAGAAGCACTTCTGGAGGTGCTGTAGAAGTGTATCTACACCACCCTTATCCACATAACTAGTCATGCAAAAACTAGCACCACAGCATCCAACTTACACTTTGTTTACCTCTCTTCAGAAAAGCTTTTCCTCTCTGATGATTTACCACAATTACCTTTTCTAGTCATTAACAAGGCAGAAGTATCTAAGCTACTCATTCCCTCTCAGGTAACCAGACCGGAGGCGCGCTTACCGGAAAACATGGAAAAAATTCCCAAGCTTCCTGCTCAAGAGCCGCTGCCACAAATAAGTAGGATTAAGCAATAACACAGCAACAGCTACTGTAAAACAAAGTTATTGTTTATAGAAGTTGGCTGACCAAAAAAATCATGACAACCTACAGAATGACCATACAAGAACTATATCAGATGTTCTGTATTAAAAATATGTATCTATTACTTTCCATGTTGGTCTTTCAGTATGAAATTTTACTTTCATCCTTCTCTAGCTTCCTAAACAGATTCTGCCTTTCACATCTCCAGCTGCTGCTTACATTTATGCCTTTCTCCTCTCAAGACAAACAGAAATAGCAACAAAAGTTTTAACTGTTGAAAATGGGAAGTATCAAGGGAACCGAGATCATTGAAAAGGCACACGCTGCAAATAAGCTAGAAATAGGACAAGTCTAATCAAAGGACATCCAGCATCACAGGGATTCATTCCCTGTGCAAAGGGAATCCTTGAATGAACAGAAATATCATGAGTGAAAGACATGATAGTCTTTTTTCACTGAATTCAGGCGTTTCATTAAGCAGACAAGTCTGCTATCCATCTCCAAAACAGGGTACAAAAGAGGTTTAAAGCATCTTGTCATACTACCTGAGCTGTTTTTTTAGCAGACTTGTTATTAACTAGTATTAACCAACCAGGATGTCCAAGATTACTTAGGAGTTAGTCTTTAGGGCAATTAGCAAATTGCGAAGAGTGGTTTACACATGCCTGCAGAACTGTGAGTCGTGAAATAACTTCATATTGCAAAGAAGGGAGAGAAATGAGAATGGTACAGAATTCAGTTTCCTTTCTGCACAAGTCAGCACAGAAACTATTACAAGTGACACCATTACTAAACATTTTTATTCAGCAGAACAATCAGAAATTTAAGGCAGTGGGGGTTTAGTGAACAAAGGCCATCAGTAAAGCAATTTAATGGTAAGAGACAAAAATTCCATACCATTACATGCACATGAACTAATTCATAAATCACCGAACAGAGTAAAACCAGGTCTGCTGATGGAAGTGCAGAGGCCATAGGGTAACGCCTGCAGGGAAAGCCAGAATGGCCTTTTCCTGGACCAAAGATTCTCGGTTAAAAAGCCAAACATCTATTATTCCTTTACGTTCCACCACGGAGGCACTGCAAGAGTTTGTCCTACTGAAGTCACGTCAACACTCTGAAATGCATTTTTAAAAAAAGTTTGTCCTTTGTATCCATTCACAGTAACATATAGGGCTATTTGCACCATCAGCGAGAATGTACATCAATATACCAGAATTAAAGGGGAAAAAGAAAAAAGAGAAAAGGAGATGAAAAAGAAAAAAAAAAAAAGAACAAAAAAGAGAAAAAACACAAACAACTTTCTCCTCAACACATATATGCAACCAGAACAATTTAAACCTACGATAACGCATCTTGCATGCACAGTTCATCCCCAGAAACAACTAGTCACAGTTTTCAACTCCAGAGCAACAGAAGCACAGGACAGCTTTGGAAGAAGTCTTTGAGCACTTACAGTTCAGTGCAGGCCATCATCACTAGCTGCAGCCCCCCCAAAGCATGTGTCCAGAACACAATGTAGCGCTGTCTCACCATTAACACCGTGTGCCCTAATTCATCAAACACACAAAACCTCACTTGCCTGCTTTCCTCCTTTTTTTTTTGACGGCTTCCACTCCCCCCTATATTCTTCTCAGTTTCTCTCATCTACATAACACGTCCAGTGGACTTTAAAGAACCTCTTCATTTCTCACAACCAAGGAAAAAAAAAAAACAAAACAAAAAACCACCAGCAGTCTCTCCTAGTTTATATTCCTTCTCTTTCTTCTATGCCACCTTTACTTGTACAGCAATACACCAGTTCTCGTGATAGAAATACGCAGTAAGAGAGCTTACTGTCCCCAAGAAAAAGGGCAGATCAGGGATTTTCACCAGAGGTCAATAGAAACGCCAAGAAAGAAAGCGGTCAACTGTAGACATGCACCACATCGTGCAGTGAAATCAAGCATTCTTCCCTCTTAGCAATATTAATAACTATTCCAGCTCAACGAGTATAGCGGACACATCGCATTAATCCTATTGCTAGCAACTCTCAGCGCTGGGAGTTTTGGAGTCCCACACTGACATTTCTTTGTCCAACAAATAAATGATTGCACTGTACAGCAAAACTAATCAAAACCAGGTTCACGTTGTTTATGCTGTAATAAACAGTATCCCCTGCAAAAGTCTTTGCACAGCAGCTTTCACTGAGAATCCCACTGCTCTAATCACTGCGTTTTACCATCACAAACGCTAAGTCCAGACGCAAAACACGCTGTCAAATCTGCGATAACCCACGTACGATTACTCAACATCCCAATAAACCATTACACGTGAAGATGGATTTATTTCAACACAAAGTTCAAGAGCACAGACGTTCACGGTGGCAATTCCTACAACGGTGAGAGATTTGGTGTTTTTTCCTTCTGGTGGTGCCGAAGGACACGCGTTCCCGGTGACTGCAAAACGCCGGACACCGAACGCGTGGGGCGAGGACCGGCCCCATCGCCCGGGCCAGCGCCGCCGGCTCCTCGCCGGCCGAGACGGAGGGGCCTCGCGGGACGCCCCCGCCGGCTGCGGTTCGGGGAGGGAGAGCGAGCGCTCCCCGGCGGCGGCAGGGGCAGCGTCCCGGGGAGCGGCTCCCGAGCCGGGGGAAGGGGCCTCCCGCCCGGCCGCTGAGCGGGGTGACCGGCCCTGGCAGCGTCGGGAGCGGCGGTACGGGTAACGGGGGCCTGGCGGCATGCGGAACAGCACCGGCGGGGGCCCGAGCTCCGCGGGGCCGCGCGCGCCACCGTCCCCAGTCACCCCGTCCGGAGCCCGCTGGGCGGAGGCGCCTCTCGCTCGGCCCGGAGACGGCCGGCCCCGCAGGCCCGGGCGGAG
>VWZL01001092.1:334156-365798 GCA_013396915.1 Stercorarius parasiticus | reverse complement strand
CCCTGGCACGGAGCCGCGGTCCCGGCGCGGCGCGGCCCACGCCAGCGGGCGCGGGGGGAGGCGGCGGGCCACGTCCCGGGAGGCGCGCCGGGGAGGAGCGGGAGCGCGTTTTCTTGTGCCGGTGAGGGTGCGGGGGGCAGTAGGGGCCCAGAGCCGCCCGTGGCGGCGCTTACCTGCGGGGTCGGGCGGGAGGCGTCTCGGTGCGATCCCGCCCCGCTCGCCGCGGCGGAGAGCGGAAGCGGCCAGGTGGCAGGAGCCCCGCCGGGGGGACCCGCCCGCGGGCAGTGGTGCCCGTGGCCGCGTTCTTGGAGCCGGAGGCGGCACCGCCGTGCGTTTCCGTCCCGACCGAAACGGTGCCGGTGCGTCCTCTCGCCCCTGTGAGTAAACAGAGACCGCATTGTGGGCTCAGGCTCTGCGCCTCGTATTCTAATTTAGAATGACTTAACTTAGAATAAACATTTCTTCATGACTTAATACCCCAGTACATGCTTATCCTCGGTTTTCTAAAATAGCCCGTCTGCGGTGTTTAAATCTGCAGACACCATGGTGCCCGTCCAGTGCTAACAGCACATCTCCAGCCGTGCCCGCTGCCACACGCACGGGGCCAAGCGGGCATCCAGGGCGACCCCGGACTGCGGCGGAGTAAGGACCTCGCACAGCATTGCTGAAGCAGTAACCAAAACAATTGTTACGCTTGATCTAAAGATAACAATACTTAATTATATATTGATGATCTGGATGGGAAAGGCTGTGGTCAAAGAGACCAAAGTCTCTTTGGTCAGTTTGGGGATCCTTGAATCTTTGTCATACTGGAATGACAGGTGAACGATGCCTCTGCATCACAAACACTTTTCTGAATTGCATTTATAAGGTAGTAAAACTTTAAAAGAGAAACCAAACTGGTCAATTCACCCATGTTACTTTATGCACAAACCTAGTTTTCTTTCCTTAGCAACTTACCTATATGGGACAATGTTGTTTGTTTGTTTTTTTTTTAAATAGAAACCTACCTTTTGAGGGGGCATATGTTCTTGGTGAAGCCCTTTGTCTGCCATCCTCTGCAATACAGGAATTGTTTCAGAGGAAAACAGTTCCACTTCTCTGTAGTGGAAAACAAAATTAAAACTTATCACAGCGTGTCTAACACTATGGTTATGACTCTGAGTCAGCTATAAAGGAATTTTTATTTCCTGAATGTAAGCTGGCTGTATTCACATTAAAATTTTCAGGAGGGTGAAGTACTATACCTTAAGCATGCATCTGAAATCTGACAAGCAGAGGCAAGGCAATTGTCTTGCTATTTAATTATTAGTTTTCTACTGGCAATTTACAGGTTCCTCCCAGTTGCTGTGTAGGACCGTGAAATGGTAGCCCAGATTTTTAACTGAACTTAAACTCTTTGATGAACTGAGAACAGCAGTTCTTCGAATATATTCCAAAGTAGCTGACTATTATAATCTAAATACATTGTTTCTTTGCTGTTCAGTAGATTTGTCTTTTTAAAGGTATGCCCATCATCATTTGGGGTATACCTGTATAATTAATTTCATTTGCAGCCTCCTATGATTTGAGCAGCATTTTCACCCATCTTCACTAAGTGATCGTAGTCTTAATTTTTCTGCCACAGAATGGTCCATTTCTGGTTGGCGGAATGTGTAGAAAAGTCTCTCAAGGTTAAGAATATGCCTCATTTATATAATAACTGTAAAGAATATAATTCCTATAAATGGACACGTCTTCTGAGGCCTGTATCTGAGCGTGATTTGGCTTGTGACTTGGAGGAATACTGAACTGCACTGTGTAGGTTTGCTGCATAGTGAGTAAGATCTAATTATTTATTACATTAATAGATTTAAACTAACCTTCTCGTGAGGCTGTTTCTGCTTGGTGTTGGTTGCTGAGTATTCATCTAGTTGCAAAGGCAAAAGCACTTAAGGGATGGTATGACCACTAGAGAACCAGGATTTATTTTTTTTTCTTTTTGGAGGTATGTGGAGTTCCAGAAAGCATACTAACAGCTCTTAGGCTTTTTAAAGTCCAATTAGAAGTCTGAAATACTTAAAAGGGGTGGCTCTATCTTAAGTACTTACGTTAAATAGAAAGTCAAAGGAAAAAAGGAAATTACATCACATTGTCAAATAAGGAACAGCTAGCTGGAGAGGATGACTTGTAGTGCAAAAATGTGCCCCTCCTCCTGTGAATTGCTTCTGAGATTTGTTAAAGATATGTGGTGGCAAGGTGAGCAAAAATAGGTTGTGCATTTAAGGTAGCCACATTTCTTCCCCTCCCAAAAGTGGTAAGTAGGCCGTACTCCCCCCCGCCCCCGGCTGCCTTTCCCATTTCTTAGAAGTATATAAGCTGCTTGTTAGGAGCGTTGCCTTTGTAAAGTCTGTACAAGATTTGTGCAGGCATTGAAAAATCTGTACAGCAAATTGCTGTATTCCATACCCATTAAGTAAAACATTTTAGAGCATGCTTTGGTCTACTGTGCGTACCAGAAAGGCTTTCTTTATTATGAACCTGACTCTCCTCAAATATTTGGTTTCATCGGGGCTGGGAGAGCAGGGAAGAGAGTAACGAGATTCTCTGTGCGATCAGTGGTAGGTGTTGGAGCTAAAATGTACGCAAATGCTTCAGTTTCTTAAATAGAGGATTACTGTTGCTGTAACACAAGTATTTAGTGATATGTATCAGTATGAAAACTGTATATTTGGGATGCTTCATGTAACTCAACTTCGTGTCACAAAAATTTTCTTATATATTCCCATATACGTTCCTCCCTGTGTAGATACCCTACTGGTTATGGATGTATTTGACCATTTTCAGCTTACGCATATCCATCGTACTATAACTCATCGGTTCAAGTATGAAGGTATATTTGGCCTTGTTAAAAAAAAAAAAGTCAATCTTATCTCCAGTATTTGGAATAATTTGTATTTGTTAATGTGAGCAGGCATGAACTATTAAAAAGTATCTCCATTGCACAGTTGCCTTGCCTTACAGAGGATGGTGTCGATAACTTCCTAATGTACCAACAAACCTTTGAATTGCCTTGGCTTGTATCTGCCCTCTAGAAATTATTAGCTATAGTTTTAGTTTGAACTAACTCAGTTTCTTTTGAACAACACTGAAACTGTAACATCTTCAAAAGCACTTAAAGTGCTTCGATCTTTCTAATTGCCATAACTAGGCCAGACAAGCAGAGTAACCGAAAACCCATTCTGTACACACGAGCAGCAAAGCAGCGCGAGATCCAGAATGTTTCATTACTGCATAGTGTCCATTTTCTTTAACAAATGTAGTTTGATTTTATTTATGGTTAAGTTTAGATCCTTAAGTCTTTAAGGAGGCAGGATTGGGCCAACAGTTACAGTGAAAATAGTTGTTTATATCTTCATGACAGACTTCTAAAGCCAATTACTAGAACATAGTAGCCTCATGAAATACGTACTGCTCGGCTTTAGTAAGAGCACACTGCACGAAATAGTTTGTCCTCCTCAATTACATGTCCTCATGGCTCCCTCTTAAGATACTGTATCGTCAAACAAGCTTATGCATGTTTTAAAATATAGACACCAACTCTCCAGGCTCTACTGAAAAAGCACATGCCTTACCTCTCTTGAGACTCCCAGCTTAAGGCATAGAGGACGGTTTCATAACTGTCTATTCACAACTCCTTACTGAAACGTCAAGGCAAGTCACCTTCTGTGAATTCACAAAGAGGTTATTGTTAAAAGCAAGCAAGTTTTATGGCTGCAAAATTTGTCGGTGCTTTATTTTTAAAAAAAATAAAGAGTTGATTGAAACAAGTGGAAATTACCTTTTCCTAGAGTATGTAAATATTTAATTCCATTTCAGAAGTTGAGCTTAGCATTCCAGAGGGATTTCAGAGAGGCGATTGTGCAACCGTCAGTCTTAAGAGCTGAGATTTAGACAGCATTCAGAAAGCTGACACAGTAATTACTAGCAGTGGTTTTGGCGTGGGATCTGATGGAGGTTGGGCTTCTTAACAAGCCCTGCGAGGGTTGTACGTTATCATAGCAAGTACATTACATGTGCTCTCAAACTACAGCAATGCCACCCCCCCCTTCCTGTCTCATTTTTTAATATCATAATCAATGTCTCGCTCATGGTCTTGTTGGATCTTGTATGTGCGCTGAGGTGGAGTACTACCATTTGCTGACTAATCAGTGTTCTGTATCAGTGATTTTTCAACTTGTGACTTGGATTTGACTTCAAAAAATACTGCAATGGAAGTGCAAACTCCTTCATAACCATTAGCCTTCAGTTCAGTAATTCAGTCCCCTTCGTTTCTTTTGCAGATTCATTGCTAGTAGGATAGGATCTGTGAGGCATGAAGAATCACTGCTCAATACAGCGTGAGCTGATGTGATGGATGTTTTATTTGTGAATTGTATTAACATGATAGGAAGTAATTTTAGAATTGGTGCTATACTTGTGCTGCGCTGCTTAAGTCTTTTTGACAAATGGATTTCTGCAGTTTCTGCTCCCCCATAGACAACGGTCCTGCTTGCACTCACAGAACTGGAAGGAAGAACTGCTGTTACAGGACTAGGATATTTTGAACTCATTTGCTAATCAGAACTATGTTATTGCTTCCTGTGCCTGTGTGTTTGTACTTAATTTTATTATGAAAATCTGCAGTTCCCATTACTGGGAAGGGTCCAGCTTGACTGTGTAATGCAAAAATTTCCAGGGTTAAGCGAGCTTTTAAGATTATCTAAAAAGGAAGAACATAGTCTTTACTAAAATTGGGAGGGATGAAGTAAGTAGGACTAAGACTCTAATGCTTTTCTGCAGCAGGCAGAACGCTGGTTTGGCTCCTGTTCACTTCTTACTAAAGCTAATTGCCTCCTGCATAGAGGTCGTCTTAAATGACTGGCTAAAACACACTGGGCATCTGGTAGTGAATAAAAAAATGCCACTGCTGTTGACACAAGGGCGATCACTCATAGACATGATCAATAAAAGCATCACACTCTTTAAGAGAATGTGATTAGGTCTTGCACATTATAAACATGCTTGCAGTCAGAAGCTCTTTGGCATGTACTGTTTGCTTCTGTGATCAATACTGGACCCAGTTCAAAATTCAAATTTGGAAAAGCATAGCAGGGTTGTTCTCTCTCAAAGATGATGTCCCTGCTCACTGCCGGGAGGTTACACTAGACGACCTCTAAAGGTCCCTTCCAACCCAACGCATTCTGTGATTCTAAACAAGTGTTTATAAAAGGCAAATAGTGGTGTTAGATTGCAAATGAATCCTGAGGCACCTGGTTGACGGTCCTGCTTAGGAGTCTGCCCATCCCTCGTGTTGCAAAGTAGTATAATGGATCTTTCCTCTTAAAGGAAAAGGAAGATTACGCATCTGCATAGAATGCCCCTTTTCTAACAGAGTTACCATAAACATAAGCTATTACTTGTTTCTGTACCCCAGTTTCTTTCAGTGCCATCCTGTGAAGGTGTTTTCTTGACATGCATACTGCAGTGATGTAGCTGGCCCTCAATTGTTGGTCAACTTTTCTTTAGGTGGAATTTTTTCTTCTGGGGGGAAAAGGAAGGAAGTTCATGTTAAGAAACTGGTCATATTCTTGATTCTCCAGAGAGACACAAATTAAACTGTTTTGAGTGGGTTGGTTTTTTTGTTTTAAACAGCCACAGAACACCATATTGCACTCGCTGAATTTAGGATATTTGTGTAGATGAAGCCCAGACCCAGAGAACATCTTTGCTTATAGTCTTGGGCTTAACTTCTCCTGACTGCTTTTACACTGTCGCCCCCAATAATCCCTTCTAAATTTTCTAACAAAGCCCTGTGTGTCAGCTTGTTCCTTAGGCTATGATTACTTATTCAATATAAAGCAATTGCCAACACATTTTTTTCTGTTGTAAATGGGCCAGATAAATCATGGTTCACACACTCAAAATAAATCTGAATACAGCAGGACAGTTTAACCTGAGATTATTTCAAATTACTAGGTTTCCGATTTGTTTGAAATAGCTAGAAGACTTGAGTCTCATTAAAACTATCTTAATGTTTAAGTCTGTTAATAATAGTGACTGCTTTATATAAAAGAAGTTTTTTGAATTCTGATTTAAGTAGTCAGTAATTCTGTTCCGTGGAGCAAAGACCATTTGTTAGGCTATTGAAGGTAATATTTAAAAACAGACTAGGCTGTTATATGTTGGCTACACTGGAAACCATAAACTCATTAGCAAAAAGATAAAACTAAGGATAAATGGCTACTAGAAAGTTAAAGAGATGGTTCTTGAAAACTTATTTTGCCTGAATAATTGTCAGTTTATGTACAAGAACTGAAGTTGTTGATGCACAGGTGCCATATATCAACTTTACTGAACGTTTTTCTTTTTTTCTATGCAGTTTAATTCTGTAAGAGAACTTACGTACTTTGTACTGTAGTTTTGCAGTCAGACACAAAATGACGAGTTTGGTAAAATTTTCCCATTAGCAAGTATTGGGACAGAAGGCCTTTCTACACAGATATTTAATTCCTGTAAATACTGAAATTTCAGATGAGAGATGAACTCATCCAAGTTTGCATTTCTGATATTGGTGTCCTCCTCTCTTTTTGAAGGGAATGAAAACTGCAGGAAACCTGTCAAGGACTGAATTTCTAGGGTCGTGAGACATCACCAGAGAGCAGCGCACAATGTCAACTGCAGGAGTTGCTGCTCAGGAGATGAGAGTCCCATTAAAAACCGGATTTCTTCACACTAGTCAAGGCATGGGAAGTCTGAAAACCTGCTGGAGTAGCCACAGTGGATTTGAAAAGTGAGTGAGGCTATAGTCTGATCTATTGCATCTTCAAGTATGTGACATGAGCATTAAGAATACTTGTACCAGTACCAACCTATGCTTTACTTACAGCAAGGGCTTTTGTTTTGTTTTTTTTTATTCTTTTTAGTACTTTCTTTAATGTGGACCCTATAGCAGTGGCATATAATTTGAATCCATCAACAGAGCAACATTTACCACCCATTGGTAAGTATAAAGACTAACATGTATGTATTTAGGTAGCGCAATTGAAAAAAAAAAATCCTCAAGTCTTCACTAAGACACTAAAAGCTTTCTCATTCTGGATATAAGGCTGCCCTCTGGTGACTGAATGCAGGCATTGCAAGGAAATACTATTCAAGCCCAACAACAAAAAAAATCATTTAAATAACACGATCGAGTTCAAACAAACAAAAAAACCCTTTTCCTTGTACTTAGAGGCCTCTGAGTTGCCATTACATTTCTGATAGAAGAGCCATTTAGTAAAATAGCACTTGTTCTGTTGTACTCCTCTGCTGGCGTCTTTGTAGCTGTGGCTCTGCTCTGTTGCACATGCTTGAGGTCTCCTGAACTACCTCATTTAGCTGGAGCACTGGCCTAAAATAAGACGGTAATCAGCTGCTCTCTTAACTAAACACAAATCCATGAGCAGAGAAGATCTATAATAGCTAAGTTTTGTTACTGGAGCCACTAAGCAGACGTTACTTACTGTTGCATTAAAAGGAATTAAATAGTTAAACATGCAGCGTCAAAGTCATGCGCTAGAGCGCTACTTCAAGAAGTGTTTCTAAGACTTTCTCACTTTTTTAGGGCACTCTTCCAGCCATGCTTCCATGAATGATCACAGCTTTGCTGAAAGTTGCATCCAAGTCCCATCTCAGAAATCCAGCCCCCCTCCTGTAAGTCCCAAAAATGAACAGCCGATTTCAAGATATGAAGACCATCTGGTTCCTGGGTTTAGTAAACTGTCATTAACCATGGGCTGTGTTTCTGAAGAAATACCTCCTCACATGCCAATAAAAAACGGGCCAATTCAATTTTTGTCTGCATCTTCCAATGACCGGAGCTCCAGACCACTACCCCCTCTGCCTATTGCTGAAGACCTTACTCCAGATGAGGTTGACAAAGAGGTGGAATTCCTGACTAGCTCAGATACTGACTTTTTGCTAGAAGATTATGAACTTCCTCCTTTTAAATCCAGTGCTCCAAGCCGGCGGAGCTTTAGGGGCTGTGGACAAATCAACTATGCATACTTTGATACTCCAACAGGACCAAAACCAGAAGATGCCAACCCTACACAAAGCCTAAATGGGTACATATCCAGTATTTATCCTCCTCCACAGCAGCTGCATCGACGTTTGCGAAGGTCCCACTCTGGGCCAGCTGGATCTCTTAATAAACCAGTAGTAAGACTATCTGGACACTTAAACAGGTCTTCTCCAAACTCTGATGAAGATAAACCAGAGATACCACCAAGGGTTCCCATACCTCCAAGGGCCCTCAAACCAGATTACAGAAGGTGGTCAGCAGAAGTTGCTTCTAGTGCATACAGCGATGAAGACAGGCCTCCGAAAGTGCCCCCGAGAGAACCTTTGTCACGCAGCAATTCCCGTACGCCGAGTCCCAAAAGCCTGCCATCATACCTCAATGGGGTTATGCCCCCCACCCAGAGTTTTGCACCTGATCCCAAGTATGTCAGCAGCAAAGCTCTACAAAGACAAAATAGTGAAGGATCTTCCAACAGGGTCCCTTGCATTCTTCCGATTATTGAAAATGGTAAGAAGGCCAGTTCAACTCACTACTATCTGCTGCCTGAAAGGCCTCCATATTTGGACAAATATGAGAAATTCTTCAGAGAAGCAGAAGAAAGTAGCTCTAACACAGACGTTCAGTCCTGGTCTGGTGACTGCACTGCCACTTCAGCCCCAACAAAACTGGACTCAAAACCTAGAATGGACATAGCTGGTCATCTGAAACGAAAACACCTGTCTTACGTGGTTTCCCCGTAGTCTCTGGGAGCACGGTCTCAGCTCGGTTATTCAGGATGGAGCGGAACTTTATGTTACAAAGTTCTTAAGGTTCTCAGATAATGAAGTAGGACCAGTTTGTCCTCCGAGAACTGGAAAGCTGATGGTAAAGTCCTCTTATGCTGCATATCTCTGATATGTTTCTTAAGACTGTTTTTTGTCTTGGTATGTATAGCTGAAAACCTAGATTCCATAGAAACATATGGAGGGATAGTAGTCACAGTTGGCCAGTTTTATGCTACCTAGGTGAACATATTTGGTAGTCATGTTACAAAAAAAAAAAATACAGCTTTGCATACAAGTCACTTATAAAGCTGACGACAGAGCAGATAACGCAGTACCGTTTTTGTATCAGGCATTTCCAAAATTTCTTTTACACACTAATTCTGAGAACAGGCCCTATCCTCTTTGACTAGGATATGCCAGCCTGGTGAGAAGGTAACTGCAAGATCTGATACCCACTTCAAGACTTGGCAAGCACATTGGAAGTGCATTTCGAAAGAGGAATCTATTTTACAACTTAATTTGACACTAATAGACTTTTAAAGTGAGTTAGGTTTTGTAGATTCTTTCGGTTGCTAGACACACTTGGCTCAATTTTGCCATTTTTCCTAGGAGAGACTTGGACCAGTTATTGCTAAGCTGCTGCTCTTTTCCTTCTGATCCTGGAAACACATGAAAGTGTCCTGAAAGTGGCAGAGGATACGAGCAGCTATAGGGTTGCAGTTGAGGAGGCAGTAACAACTACATGCTCGCCTAGAGTCTGAAATTCCGATTATATTAAATACAGAATCACAGCACAAGCTGGTCTTGTGTTCCGGTTTCTACTCAGTATTTTAGGGGAGGAGGAAAGTATGAGGAAAAAATAGGATTCCATTTGTGAACAGTGTCAGTCCCATCTCTCGCTGCTTCAGATGCTGCTTCTTGCTGGTTAGTTTTTCCTCATTGTGCCTCAGCGATCCACTGAAGTTCACTGAGGTGCCACATTTGTGCATTAGCAGTTTCTTACGCTCGTTGTGATTACATTTATCCTTTTACAGATAAGCACAAGAGAAAGGGTGCTCATGAACGGAGGTACAGAAGCTGAATGTGTTCCTCCTGACAGAAATAAACAAGCTGTTTACAGTTTAAACTGCTGAATGAGATGTTTGAGCTATTTTAAAGCTTACTTTTTATTTGTTTTAGTACAAACTAAATGAAGGTGAAATACATGCTATAGAAATGCACTGATATTTCTGCATCATGTACAGTATTGAATAAAAAAGAATTCACTTTGTATTTTGAATATTGTCATGCTGAGTTTAATAAAGCTATAAAATACTTATTTATGATACATTTTGGTTTTTGCTTTATTGAGTAGCGTATGCAGTTGTGCATTTGAGTTCGGCATTTACTGGAAAGTTCAAAGTGAGTAATGTTAAATGTACAACAGATGTTGGATTCAGCTTGCATTTAATTAAAATTAAGATTTCTGCAGAAGTGTTCAGTAACTCACATTGCACACCATTAATTTTAATTCCTTTTTACTACCTGGTAGCGTGGTGTCTATAGTTTTGTGCTGACAATAAAACATCCTGTAAGACTTAAGTTATTCAGCCTATCATTATTAATAACCTTTGTTATTTCTGGAGTTACCCGTAGCATGTTATGCACCATTGTACAGAAAAGAGAGGGCAGTAGTGTTCCTGTCTTCGATTTCTCACCTGTTAAAAAAGAACTAAACTGTACATTAAGGGTGACTGAAGAGAAGCTACTCATATTCTGAGGGCAAAACAAAATCCTGAGCATAGCATGGTAATTTTTTTTTCTTCTTGAGGAAGAAATTGCAAATACTCATCACAAAGCAAGTACATTTTACTGTAGTATGTGAGCGATGGGTAAAGTTGCTGAAGCTATGAGGCATCACGCAACTTTGATCTTTTAGCTGTGCGCGCAGGTGAATACTTGCCTTGATCTGGCGGTCTGAAGCCCTCACCTTTTCTGTGAATGAGTTTATTTCAGAATTATACTTGATGGAAAAAATGTCAGATGTAGTTTTTCAGTAACGCCTAATTGGCTTTTATAGCTGGGGAGATTGCTAAGCTTCATCTATGTATGTGCTTAAAAACCTACTGCTGTGCCGTAACACTGCTAAGAACCCACGCAGATTTGCCTCCAAAACATAAACAAGTTATCTAATCCTGCGCAAGGCTGTTGACTACAATATTCATCCTACTGAAAGCTCTGCTTCCCCTCCACCCCCTAGATTTTTCTAAGGTGGAAAAAATCCAGTTGGTACTTGCAACCTTCCCCTTAAACCTGAGCAGCTTTAAACCTAGGACCCCAAAATAACATACCTTCTCAGTTACACGGTCAGTGCTGCAGCAAACGGATCGACGCTGCCAAGCTGCAGCTCGTTCCTTGTCGATTCTGAGACTCAGCACAAACTCGGCAGTTGTCATTTCAGTAGAACTCAGTGTAAAACCAAGCAACTGCCCTGCACATCTTTTCTAGCTCTTGCCTCTGGGTCCCACTCCGTTCCCAATACTTGGAACCCCCCTTTTAGCCCAGGTTCCTGTGCTTGAACAGACTGCTCTTTTCTCCTTACCTGGAAGCACTTGAATTCCGCAAGACCTCAAGTCTCAGTTCTGCCCTGAATAGCATTTACACTCAAGTTAATAGCAAAGCCACTCTTGGACGGGGAAAAAGACGACAGCTTCCCCATCCAGCTACCCCATAGTAAGCGTCCTCCTGGCTTTCAGTGGGATTGTTTTGGCTTAAAGCATTTGGGGAAGAGCCACATGGCTAGTGTGCGCACCGAGAAACGAGCCGCTCCCAGGCACAGCCTTGCGTCTGGACAAAGTGGAACCGCGAGTCCGAGCTGTCGCGCTGGCCGCCAGGTCTCCTCCGCTGCTCTCTGCGAGTACGGCCACGGGATAAAGCTTGCTGCCCCAACTCACTGCACGCCGGCCTGTGCTACTGCTCGGTGTTTGCACAAGGCAAGCCAAAGAGACTTCTAAAGCGACTAACGGCTGAACACGTCTTTGGTATAAAATGGGGTATTTGTTACAATTTCCCCAGCCCCGCACCCTGGCACTTATTTTCACTTCTGTTAGCAGTGGAAGTTCCCTAGTCATTGGGCTAAAACCTTTTCCGCTACTGTAGCAGCGAGACATTTTTTTTACTTCCTCAGAACAAGACCTACTTCTGAGTACAAACTATTTTCATATTTATAGTGCTGAGAACTTTAAAAACCTTATAAACTTGTGCATTTAATGGTCTTACATAACCTCTTCTGAAATTCAAAAAAAGTACAAGACCTTCGTCCTAACCTCCATTATAGTCTTTCTTGGCGGGGGGGAAGAAAAGAAAAAAAAGAGAGAACTGCATACTCCTTTCCTGAAATTATTGGTATTGTCTGCTCAGTCCTGAATATTAAAAAAAATTAACAAAAATTACTCTGTAGCGATGCTATCTTTCCTACTGCATGTCAGCTGAACAGCAGCAGCCTCATTCCAGAAGTTAAATGATGAACTTACGTTTAGTGCGACTGTAACTGAAGTAAAACAGACTGAACCTGAATTGCAAACGGTGACTGGAACTGGCTACGAGCAAGACATTTAAGCAGGTTACAGACCTCACGTGCCTCTTCAGGATGAGGAAAGTCATTTATAGGCAAGTCTTACAGTATTTAAGTAACTTGGCCATTTTCTCCTTTAAAAATCCAAAGTGATAAGGTTTCACTGAGGACTTAAGTCCACAGTTCAGCGGTTCTCTCTGGGTGACCATGAGGGGGGCAGCGACGAAGGCAGGTGGAAGCCTCGCTTGTATATTCTTAGACGCAGATTCCTGTGCTTTGGGGGACAAAGTTTGCATGATCCAAAAAGCGTATTCCGTTTTCCAAGTGAGTAATTAAGGCTGTAGAGCTGTGGGGGAAGCTTTGCAAGTTCTGGCCAGAAGAGATTTCTCTGCTCATCCCCTGACACATGATAAGACTTGTCAGGACACAACATGCTTTTGCAACAGCCTCATCACATGGTTGAATATTTAGAGCTTGGGCTCACCTGGGCAAGGCCTGACAGCTTGCCTCTGAGGAGGAAGCCCCTTGCCAGATAGATTTGACTGGAATAATCACACTTCAAAGCAGTTATGACTTGATACACTGAAGTCTGAAGAGTCCGGGAATTTGTGTTAAAGCAGGGAAGAAAGATGGGCAACTGAGGAAAGGCAATGCTTCCCATAGCCTCCTGATCCAAGACCGTATTCTCACCCCCCCAGAATGTCTTCCTTGCCTCAGCAGCACAGCTGTGACCACCCAGACGCGTTAGTGAGGAGCCACGGGTCCTAGAGGCAAGGGCCAAAGGGAGTCGTACGGCAACAAATGTGAGGGCTGGATCCAGAGCAGCCCCACGGCGAGCCCATGGTCACCGAGCCGACCTCAACGGGACGTGGCTGGCAGCAAAGCTGGTGAGAAGGGGGTGACCTCTCCCCGAGGCTCAAAACTGTCGATACCACAAGCAAAAGCCCACCCTAAGTAACAGCGGCAGCAAGAAGCACCTCTCACATCTGCCCTGTGAAGGGTCGGTGTTGCCTGACTGCGCTGATGCTGGCGAAACACCCCCCTTGGTGAGTTTCAGTCCAGCAAATCAACCAGAGGGGCTGTCTAGCTGGCAGCTAAAGGCGGCTGCCTCAATATACCTTTTCCTGAAAGGAAGAGGCCGTGTTGGGTCCTGGTGACTTGAAAAGCCCATTAGCTTAACTTCTCCACCACGTTAACTTGCTCTTAAACAGATAATGTCAGGAAATAATACGCAGTTGTAGTGGGAGGTCATTTAAAAACCTCTCGATCGTCAGTTTCTCTTGCATCATAAGAGATAAAACAGAAAATAAACCTGATTTGGAAGCATGCTGATTGACAGCATAATTAAATTCTGCAGTCATTTAAAAGTACTGATCCCTGTTGCCGTCGTTATTCG
This sequence comes from Stercorarius parasiticus, assembly GCA_013396915.1. NCBI lineage: Eukaryota > Metazoa > Chordata > Aves > Charadriiformes > Stercorariidae > Stercorarius > Stercorarius parasiticus. The sequence continues at coordinate 352,002 of VWZL01001092.1, read as the reverse complement.
TTTTCCATTCGCTCCCAGACTGCAATAGGCACAAGTGCTGCCGCGCTGGAACTGCAGAAGAGCTCTCACCGAGATCGCGTTTCCTCCTGCCGCAGCCTCGGTTTTGTTTTCGAACAGCCCGAGCGAAGCGGCAGGTCTGGCATGATAAAGGAAAGCATCCATCTAGCCCAGGACAGAGACAGCAATTTTGCAAGGGCAGTTATTACAGGAGGGAGTAGTTGCTGATGGTGTTCAAACCAAGTCTTGTCAGGAATTCAGGGTTAAGATGATGACCAGATCAGTCATGGAATTCCCACCCTTCAAACTCATGATTACAGACTGCAGCCCTTATAAACACTTTTAATAGTATTACAAGCTGTATGTTAAATACATACTCTCTAGATTACTGTCAAGAAGGAAATCTGTGATGGAGGTAACAAGATGCATAATTTTATCTGCTCGTAGGGTCTCCGCAGTTAGGTACCCTATTGATTTTGTGCACGTGTGTTGAGTGTTCCTGGGGTAAACTTTTTGATTTATTTTTTTTAAAGTAGCTCAATCTTTTCTTTTCTTGATAGCTTGCTTTCTGAAGCAGGTTGTATTCATTTAAAACCGAAAACATACAGCAAATTTTCGGTTTCTCATAGCTCCTTGGCACTGAAAATCTAGCACACGAAGTTTAATTATACTTATTAATATTTGTTAAATGGCGCTGCAGAGATTTCTGGCTGCTGAGTTTGTGATTAGCATTTGTAAGCTGAAAGAGGTGCTACCCCCACCCATCCTGCATTGTAATTCAGGCCTTGCATAACCTCCACCCAAATGCCTATTTTCATCCACACAGCTCATTATTTTTTCTGAATCATATATGGAAGCCACACCCGTGATTGCTCATAGACTGTTGCTATATTATTTATATATTGGTGTGCACCTTGATCCCAGTTGCAGTTAATTTTGGAAAAGGTGTTAGGTATTCCAGATTTCAAGTGGCATGCCACTGAAACCTGGGAACCATTCCTGCTGTTCATTTCCTTACAAAGTGATTCAGAGGAAGAGATGCTTCTACGTCTACAACCTGCAGCTTCTTGCTGAAGATTAAAACTGTCGCCCACAAATTGTTAGCATGAGAAAGCTGCAAAGGAAGAAGAGTGCAAATACACTGCCATGAAACATCAGAGAAAAAAACATGCCAGATTACCCCACCATCACCACCCTGAATCTGATCGGGGACGCTAACCACTGCACATCGAGCCATCGTGATAAAACAAAGAGGCCTTCCAACCACAAAGTCTTTGGATCAAGCATAGGATCATCAGGCCTGACCCAGAAGAACAATCTCCTGCCCACCACCTACTCAGGTGACAGAGTCTCATGTCCCTGTTACCCAAAATATTTATTTTACCTTTGTTAACGTGTTTATTATGCTCACAACAACTTCAAGGGCAGGGTCAGCACTACTGAGTGCCTTTCTGAAGGCAACTGGAACATACAGCCAGCCCTATACACTTCGCAGTCTTTAGGCGTGAAGTTCTCAGCTTCAGGGAAGTCCACGCTAAGGAGCACATCAGCTCAGGCCACGCCGAGTCCCGCTGTCACATGGCCGGGTGCAAGGCAGACACAAGCGACCAGCAAGTGGACCTTTGCAAGCTTACTCATTGCCTTGCAATCCCTGTGTTGCCATTTACCGGCTGTTAAGCAAGGTCCAAAGGAAACCTGACCATATTAGGTTGCGCTTGGTGACTTCATTTGTCATCTATCATGTTGACAAGTTATTCAAGAAAAGTTTTCCTGCATCCTGGTTGCACGCCCCTGCACTTATAGCTTAAGCAATTTGAATTGGGATTGTGCTCTTATGATGCAGAATCTATATTGCTCCAGCGCAGCGAGAGGCACACGGCAACGCAGAGGCCTCAAAGAGCTCAGGGCGGAGAAGAGATTATGGCGCACACCCTGGCACGTTCTGTTGCTCATGGAATTAAAATAGCCTGAACTGCTTTTGCTGGGGGAGGGAGGGCTGCCTTTTCACAGCGTATTGTCTCATCATGCTGAAAAAAAGCCAATGAACTGAAGCCATCACTCCATTAAAAGCCACACGGACAGACAGCCCTGTCCGAGACACACACTTTTAGAAATGGATGGCAGCGAGGAGAGTGCTGAGGAGCTCCTGCCTTATACAGAGGCCGACGGACAGCAGACATGGGGCTCTGAAGACAGGACGACCCGTTTAGCTCCTAGCTTCAAATTAAGTGGTGTAATGCTGGTGTTTTGCTAAAGACCAACAGTCTAAATATACATGTTTTTAGGGGTGGGGAGACCACGTTAGGTCATTTTCTTCTATGGGTTTTATCAGCGGTACGATGCCCTGTGCTGGGTGCAATGGACGGTAGTATTGTTCCATGGGACAACCCACGGACCCCATCACACCCTGAGCCACCTCTCCACCGCCCACCGAGGCAGACCATGGGCACAGGCAGCGGTTCCGTCCTGCCTTCAGGTAACACCACGGCGCACAGGAATTAGCTCAAGCTCAGCCTCTTGGGCTGCTCTCACCTGAATGGGCCATGGCAGGGTGCTCCGCACATACCGCCTCTCCCAGGCCACACTCCCCCTGTCATCTGAGCTTCATCAGACCAACTTGATCTGCAGCAGCCTCCGCGGTATGACAGGATGCCACTGGGGCCACCGCAGCTGCAGCAGGAGCGGGGACATGCCAAGCCCCGGCCCCCCGGCAACAGGGACCCAACGGTGACCGGGCACCAGCCTGCCAGGGTCTGGCACCCTCGGGGCTCGGCAGTACCTCCTCTCTCTTTTTTCATGTTTTTAAATTATGGTAAGGGTGTTAATGCTCTGTAGTTCTCCGAGGAGGAGGAAGGGGAAAAACCTCACCACCTTATTTTTGTTCCAAGGGATATACGTAAATGCTGATGGCAAAGCCTGTGCCTCTGTAAGCCCATACAGGATCCTAAAGCTGCACTATTCCTAGAGTTCCCTCGTGCAAATGTTCATTTCTCTTCTGCACAACCAAAAGGAAGGGAAAGTACTCCTTTGCAAAACAGAGTAGAAGCGCAACCAATTAACACATCAGATGTGGCAACGAGAGAAGTTCACACAGATAACTGCATCTTCTGTTGCCAGACAGCAATTCCCCACCCAGCAGCAGATTTCCTGTTAAAAATGCAAATGACAGCGCTGTGCCCATCCGTGGTCAGGCTCATCACCGCTCAAGCAGCTTGCCGCCTGTCTGCCAGTCACTACAGCGTGAGAGGGCTTCTTCCCAACTTACATACAAAATAATACAGGAGAAAGCGGGGGTCTGAGACTAGAGCTGCACGCATGTGGAAGTAAGCAATGCCTTCTTTGAACTCATTTTAACTTGGAAACGTTTCAATGTACAAAAGTAGGCAGGTCCCAGACGGGACAGTACTTGGAGCGATGCACGCAATTGAAAAAGTGGGTTTGAAACTACGTAGAGACTAGTGTCCCAAAATAACTCATTAAAACTTAACAGCACAGAGAAACCAAACACCTAGTTTAAAGAAGAGCTGCAACTGCGAAAACGTCAATAGAAATACGCCTCTTAGAAGTCCAACAATTCAGAAATTCCTAAATTCTAGAAGCAAAAATCCCTTAACAGAGTCTTTAAGAACTAAAGTGCTTCCAACTAAACTACAGAGCAGAACGTATCCTCGTTGTCAGGTTTAGAGCCAGCACACGACACTGTTACTGCCCAGCACCAAGCCCCATATTCTTAAAGAGTAAACGGCAGCACGGGCTGGCAGGGACCAGCAGCAGCAGCTTCTCCACCCACAGCAGAAAACAGCCAAAAGCAACCGCGAGGCGGGCACAGCCCCCAGTACCTCATCCACGGGAGCCGGCGGGTCCAGGGGAGCCGCAGCCACAGCCCGGCCATCCATCACCCAGCAGCTCCGGAGCAGAGGCAGGTCCAAAGTCAAACCAAATCCCCCCCAGCTCATCGAAGACCAGATGATTAAGCCTCCGCTTAAATAGAGCTGCTGGGCCACGGGCGGAGGGTGCTGAGCGGGCCCAGGTGAGGCTGGTCAGGGCCACGATGGGCTCTCAGTGCCCACAGCTGCCGCTCTGCCCTGGAAAAAATCTGTTTCCAAGCTGTTTGCAGGAACGACCGTCAGCGCTCAAGACCATTTTCATTTTTAGGAACTGGCAGCAAATTTAGGCCAATACTTTGGGTGTCCTGAAGTAGAAAGCAGTCCGTCTCAAGCACATGGTGCTGTAACGCGCATGATTTCAAAAGCTCCTGTCAAAAACCAGAAAATTGACTCTGGGAATTCCTGGTCAGAACACAGGAGACTAATTGATTTGGACAGCTATCAGTAAGGAACTTCACTGATGCTTCAGAATGGAATTACTTCTCTTTTCACTAAGTTTTGAACCGCAAATAAAAATGCAGAATTAAGGAAAATTCAATTTGCTACTAGACTGGAAGGATTAAGTCACAAAATTACACTTCAAATTTATACTGATGAAAAATAAAGATCTTTAAGTATCTGGGGCTATAGTCAGAGTCAAGTGACATTGCAGAAGCACCTGCAGAAACATGTCCATTTGCATTCAGGGGATTCCTTTGATTCAGAACATCAGTTCTACAAGATTGCAAGGAATACTGAGAATCCAAAAGGACATTCTACCATAACCATCAACGAGGAGAGGATGGTTGCGGCCTTTAGAGCTGTTACTGAACTGCGTACGCACCTGGACTGCGGGAAGTTCTGGCTGCGGCTCAGAGTTGTTGCCAGTGTAAACTGTAAAAACAGTTACACCATCGATATTTAGAAATCGGTAAGATTTGCTCAGAAAATCATTATGTCCCGTGTCCTGCTGGGAAAATTCAGCAGCTGACGAAAACGTCAGTGTCACCACTGTCACAGAAGTCTCTCTAGGCATAAGTCTAGAATACAAGTGCTCGCATGAGATCCTCAGACAGCTTTACTTCTCTACCATTACTGGAACGGCCTTGAATTAAATTGTTAAAGGTATATGAGTATCTATAAGACTCGAAGGGATGTAAACTCTACGTAGGGAGGAATTATTTAGGGTTATGCAAAGGGTATAATTAGAAGCTGTTGAATGAAGTTAAGCAAAAGAACAAGCCTGAGTATAAAAGCTTGCCTCTCAATCAGTGACACCTCCTAGCACACAGAAGGGTTCTACAGAGAGCACAAAGGCCCTAGAGCCACTGAAGAGGCCGAGCGTGGCGGAGAGCACTGCAGTGCCCAGCTGCTGTGCCACCCAGCGGAGTCCTCAGCGCACCCGGACAACACAGAGGAATTACCTTACCTAAAAAACAGGATACTGGGTTTTACAAGGCTGAACCTGCTTCTGGAGCCTAGCATCACGTATGTCAGCCCTGTTTCCCAAAGCGTGGACAGAAAAAGCCAAACCCATAAGGCTGCCTAGTCCCTTAACTAGTACTCTGCTGGTTAGAGTATTCAGCATAGAGGGACCTGGATTCAATTCCCTCACCTCTGGGCTGCGTGGCTGGGCCTGCTCCGCACGCGTGGAGCTCTGCTCAGTGTCCACATATGCAGAAAGGTGGATGCTCCCAGACAGGGAAGATTCACGTAGAGGAGGTCTGGCAGGTCTGGGAGGGGAGGTCTGCCTCGGGATGCCCACCCCACTGAACACACCCTAACTGAAGGAGCTGGGCCACTCTCTGAGGTGGCACCTGCCCCGGCCATTCACACAACCTGCTCCAAGCCCCATCCCGTCCCTGGATGCTCCTCAAGAGACAACAGGGAAGAGGCTGAAGGCCAGATAAATTGTGCCAGCAGGGGCAGCCTGTCCCTTTTTGCTGTGCTTCCCAGAGACCTTTTAACTTCCTGCTGTGTGATGATGCCGCAAGAACTACAGAAACTCAAACTACAGAAGCTCCGTGGAAGTTCAGAGCTGGACGATGTTCGCAGAGCACGCGTTCCACTGAGAGGTCAGGGCAGGCACGCCTGCGCTGGGGCCCGCTCGGCTCTCCTTTCACATACTTTGCTTTCTTTCCATACTGCACTTCACACAGATGTACCACATGCAAGACCACATTCTAAACTTCCTAAACTATAATTTAAAATTTTGGGCAACAATTTATTCATCCACTCAGTGTTTTGTTGTTTATCTTTCAAATTGCAAACATTGCATCCCACGTCCTACTGAAATGTAGTCTCCATGTAACAGCAACGCGTCCTTTTTTTTTGGAGGTACAGTATGTGAACACAAATGATGGTATGGATGCAGTGCTCGTGATTATTTCTGTCATTGGCACCTTCCTGCTCCTCCGTTACATGCTCGTCTTCCCAACCCAGTCACATGTCATCCAGGCTGATGGAAGACAGCTGTCTTTTATCATTTTGGGATTGTTGCTTATATCTTGCATAACAACGCATCTTTTTGTTGAAAGAACAAACAAAATAATCTGATTAAGTACCCATTCTTTGCTCTGACAGTCACTGTGGGTTTCATGCCTTGTAGTTAGGTCGCACCAAACAGTACGGCTAGCAAGGTGTCCAAGGCTTGTAATTACTGGATGAAGCATATTCCCTGGTGTACTTTTACAGCTGTAAGTACTAGTGTACGGGCTGGTTTGCATCCGTTATGGTTGTGTTTGTCTCCACCTATTTGAAAAGTAATGCCTTTCTCTCTCGAGAAGAGGATCCTTTCTCTGTTGCTCGGAGGGACGTATTCCTGCGTTAGGATTTGTGCCTGCTGACAGTACAGTGCTGTGTACTTTGCTTTTCCTTTCTGGAAAGAAACCTGCCAAAGAACTGCAGCAAAACCGGACTGCTCGCCCTCCCCACGTTCTTTGCTTCTTCTGGTTCAGAGCTGCTTCTCCATTTATAAGCTCCTTCATCCTAAAGGAAAGTCTTTTTCAGCGTTGCAAGTATTCACTGCTGGCACTTGCATCTATGCCATCTTGTGTACATTCCTGTTCCTAAGTCATACAATACTTCTCAATTCCATGAAAGAGCTCACTCTCAATTACGCATTCAAGCCTACACAACCACCAGAATCAAGAGAAAAAACCCACACTGTCCTTCAGAGATGGTATGATGCAGACAGCAGGTGCTAACTGACTACCTTCTCAGCAGGAAAACAAACAAAGCCCCAAATCCTCCAACTGTCAGGGAACAAAGCTAGAGAAGAATGCATGTATTCTCTTCATTTTAAGCCAAGTTCTATGGCAGCAAAGATCCAATTCCCATAGGCTCTAGAACTGAAGCTTGCCAATAATAAAAGGGCACAAAATTTCTAGCATTCATGAAGCACTGAGCTGAAAAGTACCTCATCTCATCTTTCAGCAGCAGATAAAGGGGATTTTAGGAAGAGAGATATGTAACAGCTAGGGAACCTCTGTATGAAATAGATCAGGAGAGAGGAAAAAACATTTCACAAATTGGAAGGTGATTTTTTTTTCTCAAATGAGCAAATTGCTTCTCAACACTTTGCCTAAGAGGAAAATTAGCATAATCTTAGTCGATACCCCTCCCCTAACTTAAAAACTGGGTTAATGACACCTTGGCAGAAACAGAGACTCCACGTAAATTCAGATTTGCTGGACATCTGCAATGTAAAAGGTTGAGAACAGGGTCAGCTTTATGAAGGAAACTGTGACACAAGCAGCATTACCACATTTCATTAATCAAGGCTTTTTTGCTGAATGCAATGAAAGACTCTGCAAGTTAACCAGATACAATGGGCTCTAAACTCATTTTACTGAGTGCTTTTCCTATTACTACTTTAATAGGAGCGGGAAAGCCCAAATGTACGCACTGAAAACCTCATTTTGGTAAACTGAACTCTCTCAGCCTTAGAATAAGAAGTAAAAATGCACAATGAAATTTCTGGCCACTTCGTTAATGTCTTATATTAAAAGATTTCTGGAAGCCTTAATAATGCAAGCATGGAAATATTTTCCTTCTAATGCTATAAAGCAGTACTACAGCCCAGGAATGCACAGCTTTTCCTGTATTCTGAATCATGCCCATTTACAAACCAAGTAATTATTCCAGATTCTAGGACGAAGAATCTTTCCAGCGTTTGGTTTACATTTGCATGGCAATACCAGTTAGACATGCAGATTTAACGAACAAACATGTCCAATCTTACATAGATTACAACTTTTTGCATATTTTGAGCATATTTCAAAGCTAGAGAAACATATGGAAGATTTCCTAAACAAATCAGAGGCAGAGCATACAGCTAAAGCAGTTCTTCCAGTAGACACTCACAATGTAGAGACATTTCTTAATTCTAAATTTGCAAAGGTGCCTATGTATTTAATTATCAAAATGTAGTAATTGAGAATGAACTTGTTTCCCATTAAAATAAGCAAGCACAAAGACACCTATGCAGTCATTTTCTAAAGTTCAGACTGTGCACTTCAGATGTATGCACACCCAGGTCTCCAGATGCTGTGGTAACTTCAGAGCCCAGTGAGGTGCCACCTCGTAAGTGTGACTGCTGGCAGAGGCAGGTAACAGCGGTTATTTGGTAGAAGAAAGGTAGAGAAGACAGAAGTTGATCCAAAATCCTTAATTCTCGTGGGGATACAGCTCCACTGCTTCCTCAGGAGACCTGTCCAGCGACTCCTCTAACTGACATAGGCTCACTTTAAGCCAGGCTTGTAGCAAGTTCTGATTTATAGGAAGCAGAAACAAGCACTGCCACTGGTGGTAAGCTACGAAGTCCAAACTCCCTGCTTTATGCCAATTCTAAGGTGCCTAAATAGCTCAATGGATCTGCAGTCATTTATGTAGAAGACAAATTCCAATGGTATCATGGACAAACCTGCTAACTACAGGAACTCCGGGTACTTGACACGGTAAGAGTATTCCTACTTTTAATTTAGTTCCGTGCTGTCTTAGAATTAATACTCGTTATTTGCCTGATTTGTATACAGGAAACTAAGTACTGTTTTAACAAATTCTAAGTTACAACTTAATCTATTTCACAGAGTCATAGAACATCCTGAGTTGGAAGAGACCCCTGAGGATCATCAAGTCCAACTACTGGCTCCGCATGGGGCAACCTAAAAGTTAAACCAAGTATCTAAAGAGTGTTGTCTAAACGCTTCTTGCACATACTTCAGAAGCTCATACTTCAGAAGAACTGTGTGAGATCCTAGACAGAAGTTGTTTTGAATAGTACCTTGCTAGCCATAGTGGTAAAAAGGTTTCATGAGTCTGAGTTGTGAGAAAACACACAAAGAAACAACACACAAGCAGGGCTGCTTCATTTTTATTTACTCAGCAAACATTTGACCATGTGATTTTTAAATGCCATCCAAGAAATAACTAAGATTTGGCTGCTTTTTTTGTGACGAAGCTTTTTGCTAACAGGATCTTTTTCCAGAAATGAAGACCATTAGTTTGTTAACGTATCACAGTTTAGGTAAGTACAGTTGCTAGCTAATTTCACCCACAATTACATGGTATTTACAACAGTGCATCTTACAGTTATTCTACAAAGGACAAGACTCTATCCGAAATTGTGCTACTCCCTGTCCCACACCAGGATTTCACTCCTTCAATATTAGGGGTGCCTTCACCTGTTCGGCCACTTCCTTCCCCATCAGCGTTTCAACAATGGCCAACCCAAACTCAAAGCTGGTACCAGGGCCACGGCTGGTGAGGATGTTCCCATCTTTCTCGACGCGGCTCTCGGAGTAGCTGTAGTGTGCTTGGGGGACACACAACAGAAACAGGGTCAGTCTCCAGCACCGTGCCGACAGCTGCCACAGGGCACCGCTGCCCGCAGGCTACAGCAGCTGAGAGAAGCTCCCCGCCGACAGCATCGTGCTCTGCAGAAGGCACCTCAGCCCCCCTCGGGCTCTGTACCCCTGCCCCTCTGGAACCAAGCAGCTCATCACTGCCTGCAGTCCTCAGGGAGGAAAAGGGCCCGCAGGGCGCTCTGGCAGCTTATTCACATAGCATGGGAATGCACCTCTGATTCCACAAGCTCATCAAGAAGCGCTCGCTGTGCCTGTCAGTTCCCGTGAGGTTACTTTTGGAAGTCAGACTGCTTTTCTGTAGCTGTTCGTAACTTTTTTTTTTTCCAAATGCATGCAGAGGAAACTGGAGGAACCCTGCCATCTCCTGCTCACCCTCAGACTCGTTAATGTTCACAGAATGACTTCTTAGTAATGCTTCACCACCACTTCCTTTAGGTATGAGAAAGAAGTGTGGATCCATCAGCTGCTCGTAGCACCAAAGCTCACAGCACTCATGGGAGAGGAGCAAAGGTGCTGCTGGGGTTTGCTGTTGGGACCACTGAGGCAAAGAACCAAAAGGGCAAGAGATGGCTCAGCCTCAAGAGAATAAGGGAAAAAAATGCTCCTAGTATGACAGCAGCAGTGTATTTTCCCCAAGGATGCGAATGTTAATACGGGCCTGTATTTTCACATTAAGCAGACTTAGAAATAGTCTTAGCATATTCAGTTGAATTTTGATTATGTTCAGGAAAGCATTAAGGAAATTCAGAGACACAAAATAAGATACAAAAGCTTTTTTCCTTTCTTTAAATCAAGGGTTAAGCTAAAAAAAAAAAAAAAAAATTCTGACAAGAGTTTAGAGAGAAACTTATAAAAGTCATTACATACCTCCATTCATCATTTTATCTTTGGCCAAAGGGTGTGTTGTGACTTTGCTCCCAAACCCTATCCCATGTGCCAGAAGGGCAGTAGGACCTGTAAGGACACCAAGGTGCACCAGTGAGGAACTGTTTGCTGCTACATACGCTTTTAAGAACACGCATTTGGGCACTAGGCCCTCAAGGGGCCAAAGCTCACTGGGGACAGACTACTTTTTATAAAACTGATGCCAGCCCTACCTCTGAAGCAACAAGCCTCAAAAAGAACACAGCTATATAATCTCTCCCGTTCTATTACACAAAATGCCCTGTGCAGAAAAAGATGAAGAACAGACAAGGTTTAAAGAACACCCAGTTCGCGCAGCTGTCCTACCAATGACTGTGCTGCCTTTGAAGGCGTCAAGAACAATGGTCATTTTACTTTGAAAAAATACATTTTATTTAAATCTGCTTGAAACGAAGTAACAAAAAGTCCATATTTCAACCTGAACGTTAACTGGGTACAATTACTTTGCGACCTTGTTAAACCCTTGAATTTAGAGACTTAACAGGTATAATTTCATTTGAGCAAGCCTTTACATGCTGGAATTATGTGCCAAGCAGTATTTTGGACAGATCATGGGCTACCCACTAAGTTTTTGGTTTTAACCATCTTTGTCTTTTCTTTTCATACTTCCTCCTTGGCCTGAATTGAGGAAGAAGTTTGTGTCAAGAAGTCTTAAGTCATCTGACGGAAAATCCTTACGGGAATTCCAGAAGCAACAGAAGACAGCATTCGCCTAATGCGAGTTTCATTTCTGTACATTCAATTAATTTCAGATATAGTCCAGGAAATAACCTTCTTTGCATACAGCTGGAATCAGCTACTAGGAAGCATTATACCCAAATAAACGAATTGTCCTGTTTCCAAGGAAAGGCTGTTATTGGGCAACCGTGAATTTGCGATTGCTCTGCAAGAGATACAGATAGAGAAGTAGGAGACTACCATTGCCCAGTTCAAGAATGTTCACAACTCTCTATGTGTATCACCCAACTGAAGAATGAAAGCAAAAAAAAAAAACCCAAACCAGCAACATACCAGAAAACAAAAGTGAAAATACACTCCACAAACTGACTCTGTCAGACTGTCTTTTACACGCTCATCGCCATCTCCTCGTTCTCAGGTATGGGCACCTAGGCCAGCCTCTCAGTTCAGCTGGGAGCAACGGCAATTGTTCATCTTGCATTTTGACATACAAATCTTACAAAGGAATGAACTGGACACTAGCTGTGCAGAATATGTAAGCAGACAAGCCTCTCCTCAGAGTAATTCCATCTTTTGCCACCACTCAGATGAAGAAGGGTGAGACTCTAATTCTATATTTACAGCCTTCCTTCTGAAGCTAAAGGGCAGGAGAGAAGATGTGAGATAAATTTATAGCAATGATGTTCTGCCAGCACTGTGTCCTCACATAAAGGTCGACAGAATAAGCAAATATTTTATAAAAAATTCTAGCACATTACCTTTCACTTTTTATTTTACAGACAGTAACACAAGTGATTGAAAAGAACTGAGTACCAAGCAGAAACTGCAGGATAAGTGTTGACAATATTTTAGAGATTCCTCTGCTATTAAATATACAAAAAATTCAAATGCATGTAAAATACAAATCCCTGCTACTAAATGACAGGAATATAGATTTCTAACTGTGTGCATGCCTCTTCAAAATACCCAAATGCTTTACAATGCAAGACATCTTGTTAACCCACCTGCACATATAGCAGCAATCAGGCCTTTTCTGCTTTCCTGTTCCTTCAAAATGTCTTTCACAGCAGGAGACTGTATGAAGAAACCATATCACAAGTCATTGTTTGGGGTTGATTATTGAAGCATTGTTGAAATACTTTCCACTGCAAATTAATAAACAAGTTTTACAAAGACAACCAGCTGACAACTCTCCATCCTGCCTCAGGACAAAGGGCAATGAAAACACTAAGAAGGGGAAAAACTGAAACCAATAAATACTTGAGCAAGGAAAGAGCAAGGAAATCAGAAAGGAGTGCAAGGAACTACTTGGCCCACAGAAAAGCTGGTTAATCCATGGCCATAGAAAGTTGTTGTTCAAAAACTTCACAAGTTAAATAGGAAAGAGTATTCACAAGATACCTCCAGACAGTCTCTATCATTCTTAATAAGATTTATACGGGGTATTTGTCTCATATTTTGGGGCTTGCAAACTGTGATACCATCTAAATCCTATCTGATAGACTGACTTGCTTGTCCGCCTGCCCTTCATAAGGTATTTATACCATCACTACAACGGTTTTGCACCAGAAACAGAATTCTTGAGCAAAGGAAGAGAGTCCTGTGGGTTCAGCCTGCTCTGTATTTCATGGAATTAAAGCTTCATTTCCCACTGTTTCATCTTCATATGATTATGAACAGGGATTTTCCCACAATACCCTTCCATTTTTATTCTGCTTAACTCAAGTTCAACAATTTACCCAGCTGTCCCACCTATATATTCACAAGAAGGCTTAAGACAATTAACAATTAGTTTACTGATTCATTCAGAAGAGAATTTTCAGATGCTGAACTGAACCTGCAGGATTAGTAAGCACGTGTAGACTGTCGCACTACTCACGAGGATGCCCATGAATCTTTAAGATACCAGAACTTTACCTCTGACAAGTTTTGAGCTCCAAGGTTACCCCCAGGCAGGACCACAACATCGTAAGGCCCCTAAACAAACAAAAGATAAAATCGTTCTGATGAGCATAGGCTGGTACATTCATTACACTGTTTTAAGGCCACTACAGCTGAGTCGAGCAAGGAGCAAAGGGGTCTACCTTTCCTTCCGCTAAACAACACTTTACGATCAGAGAACCAGTTCCAATTATGGAACAAAATACTGCTTCCTATTCCAGGAAGAGCCTAGTATCAATAAGGTTTGTCACAGAACTAACTTTTAAGCCTAGTGCATTTAAGATCTTCAGCAAACAAATAGCAGCTCTTGCCTTGTAAGGACAAGTGGTTTTGCTCCAACTTTATTGTACAGGTCTAACTATAGCATTGTTTAGCTTCCCATCAGAACTTTTCAGTTGTTCCAAATCTCAGCGTTTTGTTGGGCCGACTAACATGCAAGATAAAGCTCTATGTTTGATGCTTTGCAAGAAAAAATACCTGTGCAGAATTAAGAAATCTGTCTGATCCTAGCATGCTATGAAGGGGAACAACACTGAAGAGGAGCACTGCGGGATGTGCAGTTCTGTGATTCACTACTGCACAGAGCTAACAACATGCAACATCTTTCTAAAGGTAATGCAGAAGTCTTCCAAATCCACCTCCGAAACTGTGAGAAAGGCTAACCAACCTCTTTCCTGGCATCTTCAAGACTGGCATCAGGACAAATGAAGACATCACGACTGCACTGCACTGGTTCTTTTCCTGTTAGGCCTGCAACAGTCACCTTGATCTAACAGAAGAATACATACATCACCACAATTCAAGAACTTAAGGCGTTTTTCTTAAGTGTTAGTTAGTTCTAAGTGTTAGTTCTTAAGTAGTAAACAGAATGAGCGAAGCACTACTGAAAGCTGTCAAGAACAGGGCAACACTTAAGCTTCCCCAAACCATGGTGAAGTCCACACACACAAGGTAAGCAGTGATACTCACCTAGAGATTAACAAATACCTCAAATAGTTCAACTTTTCAAACAGAACATTTAGAAACTTTCTGATCCCACAGGTTTTAAACAAAACAATACAACCCATGAGAGCTGGACTAAGTATATCAGATAATGAATTAAAGCCTCTCTGCAGGCTCAAGCCATTCTCAAACACACTTACGGCATGTTCAATTTTCTCCCTTGATTCTTAGATGCCTGGTGATAGTATCATAGATGTGTGTGGCACAGTTCACATTCACTAAACAAGCAGACAAGCTTGTGCTCCTTATGGCAGCCAAAGTGGGGAGTACATTAATGGAATGACAAAGGTGGTGGGAGAAGGCAACTTTTATTTTAGTTGTTTCTACATATGTGAAGTTGGTGTATTTACTTAAAATCTTATTTTCATACCTAATCAAATGATAACACTGTGTACCACTATAGTTGCAAAAGTAACAAACAGCATGAAGAATCCCACCAAGTAGCTCAATAAAAGCTATGTAAAGTCATGAGCTGTAACGTACCGAACTTTTCAGACCTCTACAAAAAAAGCACTTCCTGTTACTATGCATGGGAGTAGCCACGTTTTCTGACAGGGTAAGATGTGGGTAAGATGTATTTGAAACATCCGCTCCAGCCTACATTAGGCTCAGTATTTTAAAAGTCTATCTTTCGCACAAAGGTCAGTTTCCATGCATGCTTATCTGGGGCATGGCACAAATATTTGCTAACCAGTAAGAAGGCACAGGTAAATTTTCATCTCACGCGACAGACTACACCTAGCAATGAACACCAACTTGAGGCAAAGATTTTCCCTTGACCAATTACTCACAAGATTTTCATTGTCCACATACTCACCCCAGCTCTTCTCATAACATCAGTAGGGATTACAGTTTCCATTTCCTCTGCCCCTTTTGCTAGAATCACCAATGCTCTTTTTGAGGCCATATCTTGAGGCGTTGCTATTAGGTGTGACGGTTGTGAAGGGAGGCTGAGGGGGGGAGAAAAGTGACAATGTGGTTAGAAGGCAAATCGCCCAGCATGAATCCTTCCTAACAGTGAAACTTAACAGTGAGTAATTTGCATTACCTTTCATTTAAGACACCTCAAAATCGTTCACTAGCTTCAATTAATATTCATAGCAATCCCATTTAACTGAAGAGCTTTTTACAAAGAATGCATTACAGTATCAAGGGATTAAGACATTTGTGCAGTGGGAGGCACAGCACATAACCAGAACAGGAAGCAGCTTGGCCTAATCGAGACTTCACATGGCCTGAGTCCGACAGAGAGAGGAGTTCAAGGTGGGTGGCGGAGTTATTTTCAGTTTGCACGCCCTCACTCATACCCAGACTACTGACTCCTACCCAGGTCAGCACTTATAAAAAGGGCTTGCATGAGCTTTGACCTCATGTCTGGTATTTAGTTTCCACACAGCACGCTTCATGAAGAGTTTCCTGTGACTTATAATGACTCGACCAGTGCCCCTGCAAAACCTGAGCAATAGATTTTCTGGTATTTCACAATTTTGTGGGGGAGAAACGTGTGTGCACATGTGTGATGGGGGAGCAGACCACAGAATTTGGCAAATGGAACAAACTTTTTTTACCTCGTAAATTCAAGCTGAGGTGAATAGCCAAATTTCCATTTGAAGGTTAAGTTAAAGTAACTTTAACCACATCATGTGAAATACACACTAACTCATACTGGTCTGACAGAAGTCTGTGAAAGCATCTGTGGCGTGAGAAGGCATTTCACAGGTCATCCACTCTACGAGACAGGGATTTTTTTCCTATGTAGGGACTTTCCATCCAGAAATGGCCGTAGCACCTGGGACCTCTTTATAAAATTACATCCACGTTTAGTTACCTATATGAAAGAAAACCATCCCCTCATCCTGCTTCAGCTTCATCTATTTTCAGGTTCACTCCCAACTGTCAGCCTCATTTAGAAAGACATTATTTCCAGAATGCAGTAATATACAGTAGAATGTCCTGCAGCATGCAGAACCAGCCCAAGCAGACTAAGTGTGTCAAATCCTACTTTTAGGGCAGCTTTATGTATTGTCAAATGCAAGGCCTGAACTGTACATTCAAATCATAGGTATTAGCAATAACTTTATGACTTTATGACAACCTGGAGCTTCTTAATAATTTGTCTTGAAGGCATATGTTCATTCTGCAAAATCATTTTTTGGTATGAATTTGATTAACTAGCAACAGGCTACCTGAATAGCCACAACGCAGAAGTACTGCATTTGCTTCTTATTGTAGAAAAATACCCTAAATCATCATTTGTATCGCTCTCTCTCATTAGTTCTATAGATGCAAATAGGCACCTGCTCCTGAAAGTGTTACTCTTTCCCCTAATCTAGCAAAATATAGCCTCTCACTACTGTCCTTACACATTTATTGTAATACACTGACCAATTCTTGAGCATTAGCACTGTTCTTTACGTGGGTGCATATGTAAGTAGCTGTCACGCTGTAAATGCTACTAGGGCAAGGCTGTTTTCCGAGAAGGCAGAACCAAGTTACACAGACGTAACAGCCGCTTCATCTAACAAGCTATCTACGCGTAGTAAAGACAAGTCTTCCGCTTGCTTCTCAGTGCCAGTACATGCACGGGCTGCCTCAAACCTCTAAGCTGAACGCGCCCCCTGCGCGGGTCTGTGCACGTTCCTCGTGATGGCGGTTCCTGCAGACGGCTGAACCCTAACTCTAACAAGGCCGCCTTTAACAAAATCAAACCCTCGACGCGCCGACCGAACGGCTGCCCCCAGAGGGTGGGGAAGCTCGGCCACCAGCTCGGCCAGCCCGACGGAAGGCCGCGTCCCCACACGGTCGGGTATTTACTCTGGGACACGGCGCCATTCGACGTGGTGAGGCCCTCAGGAGCCCGCAGCCGCGGGGAGCGCGGGGCCCGAGCAGAGAAGGCAGCGGCCTAGCCCTCCCGCCCTGACCGCGGCCGGGCGCCGCGCCGAGACACCGCGATCGCTGAGGCGCCGCGCCCCGCCCCGCCCGCCGCCCCCCAGGGACTCCTCCGGCCAGAGCGGAGCCAGACCGGGCCCGACCGGGAGCGGCGGCGGCGGCGACTCACCTCGGCCGAGCGCGCGGGCGACACTGGGGGGCCCCGCCCCCCGTGGAGGTCACGCCTCCGCTTGGCGGACGCTCCGCCTCCCTCCGGTCCCTCAGAACGCACCTTCTGCGCGGTGAGACACTGCCCCGGGCTACCCAGAGAGAGGGGGATGCCCCGTCCCCGGCGGTGCTAGGGGCGAGGCTGGACGGAGCCCTGCGCAGCCCGGTCTAGCGGGAGGCGCCCCTGCCCCTGGTGGGAGTCGGACTAGACGGGCCTGTACTGGCTCCTTCCCACCCGAACCGTCCGGTGATTCAAAGACCTCGCCGGGGGCTCCCCTGGCCCTGCCCCGGGCAGGGGGTTTCGCTGCCCGCGCTGGGCCCCGCGCGGAGCCCCCGACAGCACGGGCCGGGCACGCGCTCGGCTATAGCGCGCTGGGAACGTCCCGTGTCCCCGCCACCCCCTCCGGCCCACGCGCCCGGAGGGCACGGCCCGCGGCCACGCGCCCGCGCAGGAGCGGCGGGGATTGGCCGCGGG
>VWZL01001092.1:285509-333759 GCA_013396915.1 Stercorarius parasiticus | reverse complement strand
GGCCCGCCGCCGCCCTGCCCTGCGGCGCCCACTGCCCAGCGGGTGAGGGCCGGGCCGGGGGTCGGGCCGGGCCGGGGCGCCGGGCGCGGCCCCGCGACAGCCACCCTCTGTCTCCTCCCGCAGGTACCTTCCTGGTGAGCGGCGGCTGCGGGCGCGGCGCCGGCTGCCGGCAGTGCCCGCCCGACACCTTCTCCATCGCGGCGGAGCTCGGCGGCTGCACCCTCTGCAGGAAATGCGAAGGTACCGGGCGGCGGCCGGGGGCGCCGAGACCCTCCGTTACCCGCCGCCGTAAAAGACGGCGCGCGAGTTTGTCAGGTCGCCGCGAGTGAAAACGGCACCGGGCAAACACCGCGGGGCGCCCGCGGGGCTGCTCGCTGATGCCACCGGCCTGATTTTTGGAAGGGCAAAGGCCGCCGGCCTGCACTGCGCAGCAGGTCTGCCCGGGCACTGCGGTAACCTCATGCTCGTTTCCACCTCCCAGGAAGATTCATGTATTTGAAAAAGTGTTCCTCAAAAAGCGATGCTGAATGCACCTGCAAGGAGGGGTATCACTGCAGTGGCGAGGGCTGCTCCCGCTGCGACCGAAGCTGCGGCGTGGGCCAGGAGAGCACCGGGAGCGGTAAGGGTGCCTTTCCCCACCAGCTTAAACCTCCTGCTCACCACACCAGACGTGCCACTGCCTCTTGCACAGTGTGGAAACAACTAGAATAAGGACCTCGCAAGATAAAAGCTGCTGCTGCTAAACGGTTTGCACGGTGCGTGTAGCGAGCGTGGCAGCAGACAAACTCACCAAACTCTGCACCCTGCTGCAACTCAAATTGTGTACCAGTTAGTTCCGTTTGCATGACAGCTCTTTTGTTGCCAGCGTGTGGGAAACAGCTGGGAACTCTGGAGTTAGACATGATTTGCGTCATCTCGTGCCAAATAAACTGGGTCCATAGCTCAGAGGGAAGGACTTCCCTTGCATACTCAGAGCAGCTTATGAAATAGTGATTCTATGAATGCGAATCATAGTCATTGTACAAGCAGGCAAAAATACTGTTTCACATGCTGTCTTAAATGCTGGTCTTGTACAAATGTACCTGTCCTTGTCTGTTGAAGGTTGCCAAACTTGCCGCCATGGAACTTTTAATGATCAGCCCAATGGCTCCTGTAAAAACTGGACACAGTAAGTAATCTAAAAATAAATGGTATAGCTATTACACTTGCCTGGATTTTCTTCCCATTTTTTTTTTTTCTGTTTTGCTTTAAATATCTTTCAGGTGCCCTGCAGACCAGGTCCTGGAGCCTGGAACTGCAGAAAAAGATGTCATTTGCAAACATGCTTCAGATAATCCCACTTTAGTCACTACTCTACCTACAACATCTGCAGTTCCATTTGCTATCACTGTGCCAGGTAAGTCATTGTATAATATTGCTTATAGAGCTAAAGATCAATGATCTACTTCAAAACATACTATAGCTCATTCACTTGCCATTTAAAGCAAGAGTCTTTTCCTCTGGCCATTTCCAGTGTTGCAGACTTGTCCAGAAGCAGAATTGGAGACAAAGTTGTCAGCTAATTCGAGGGCAGTAGAATTTTGGTCTTTAACACTTCTTAGAGAATGTTGTTTGTTTCCTAGGGAAGGACATCCAGATGGATATTATCAGAATTTCTCTTACTGTAGCCGGGCTGTTGTGCATAGTCTTTCTGCTACCCTCGTGTGTATGCTTCAGCATCTGGCAGAAAAAGAAACTACGTGCTGTCTTCAAGAAAAGTAAGATAGATACACTCTTCAATTCAATTTTTCTTTTTGAAACTAGACAAATCAGGAATCCAGGTTTTTAAGTTTCTTTCAAAGATAGTCGCAGATGGCTTCATTTTTTGCCATTGTAAGTCAGGAACAATAACTGAAAGGAAAACAGTTTTAGAATTTTTATTGCAGGAAGCACTTCATTACCTGTGGATGTTCTATCAGCCTTGCAGGTCAACTGCATGCATATCCATAGAAGCGAAGTGTTCATGGGAGGTGAAAAAGCTCAGCTGAGCCTCACTGGTCTGGTTAAGGGTCAGTTCTGTTTATTACTTCCAAGTACCATCCTCGGCATGCGTGGCAATAGCACTTCCCCGTTCTGTCTGCTCAGAAACGGTACGCATGGCCTGGAGCGAGCGCCTTTGAACGCTGGCTGCGGGAGAAGGGGGGATATCAGTCAGGACATACTGCTACACAGACGCAGGGTCAGCCTGAACCCCGCACTGCCCTCTGAGAGGGGAATAAGCCTCGGGGAAGCTCAAGAGCTCAGCACAAAGATGAGGTGGAGTTGCATCCAACATAGTTTATAGTTGGGATTTTTTGTTGGGGTTTTTCTGTCTCTCTCTTCCTCTCCCCTTTCCTAGAGACAAGGGCTTGATCTTCTGGTGTAATTCTGAATACAGGAGACAATAGCGTTACTCCAAAAATCTAACAACTCCATGTTGGTCTTCCCTTCATTCCTATGGCAAACAGAGCACTGGCAGCCCATGTGGCATTAGGGAAAACAAAGTATGATAAATGAGCTTTATCAGATGTACATGCTGTAGAGGAATAATTTCAGATTATTGAATCCTTTGGAAGAATTTTTCTTGCTGACTTCCAGCAGTTGTGACTGAGGAAGGGTGAAGAAAGATGGCCGAATAAATACAACAGAAAGTGAACACTTACTATTTTTCTTTAGTGCACACCACACCTGAACAGTCAATTCAGGAAGATGATGCCTGCAGCTGCCGCTTTCCCGAGGAAGAACAAGGTGAATATCAGGACCATGGCAAATCCACGGAATTCAGAGATCTTCTGGGGAACTAAGAATTGGACCATCCACGTAAACCACATTTGAATTTCCTTTCGGAACACAGAACAAGAACCTCTTTACGTAAACGGAGAGGGTATCAGAATCTGTAAACTTCAGAGTGCTAAATAGCCTAGCCACTGAGGAAAAAGTGCATCTTTTCTATCTCTTAAAAAAATAAAAAATAAATTAAAAGATCTAGTTTGCTGCCTTTCTTCCTCTAGGACTAGGAATCACATTTTTAAGAAGTGGTACTTGATCTACATATAGAAAGGAGGACTGCACTTAAAAGCAGTAGTAGAAGGGCATAATAGCTTCATCTGCTGTCGTACAGCGATTGGCTTAAGAGAGGCAGTGGAAACAGAAAAGCTGTGGTTGACTTGATCTTAGAAATAGATGTTACTGTGCAGCTGGACTGCACCACCTTCAGGCCTACATCATTCAGCTTTGATCTTTTAGGTGATGTAAACATATTATGTACGTTGCAGATGTGGTATATGTAGCTGTGATACATTTCTGCTACTATTTTTGTAACTGAGGTTGGAAAGATTTTAACATCAGCCACTGTATCTGTCTCTGATCAATCACTGCTACTTTGGTCTTGAAGAGAAAAAAGAAAACACGTGTTTGAGTCATGGCATTTGCAACATCACTTTTAACCTTTTACAAAACCAAATATTTTATTTCTTCAGTAAATGTTATTCAAAAAAATAGAAAGAAAACCCACCAATATGTCACGTAAAGGGTGATTTTTCCCCTCTATGTGATCTCAACTTAGAGAACGCTGTTCTTGTGTTCGAAGAATGCCAGCCCATCTCTCTGTTCAGCAGAAGATTATGATAGCAGATTATTTTCACCAAACCACACTTGCACATTTTGATAAACTTTTATACAAGTAAATATAAAATGGTATGTGAGAAAGTAAATGTCATACCGAAGCCTGAGCTGTGAAATTAAGTATATTTAAATAAATCTTTTAATCCCCAGTCCAAGTCTCCTATTAGTACTTTCAACCATGAGAACTAAGTGACTATTACGTCAGGTTCACAAACTTAGAGACATGAAAAAGCCACCAATCTACCGGTAAATCAGAGAGCGACCTTTCCACCAGCAGGCGATCTCTTAGGACAGGATAAGACAGTTCTGCTTGTGATTAGTTTCTAATCCACACATAAGGTATGAGAATTAGTGTACGCACCCTGTAAAAACTCAAAACATCTGGTGTTTTCTCCTTGGAAAAAGAGATACCAGTTGGAATTTTACATTTTGTTGGTGCATTCTGCATATATTTTGAAATGCTCTGAAGACAGTGCGAACCCCTTATTTTTGTTTTATTGTACCTGAAGCAGAAGGAAATCTTACTGAACAGTGAAGTGCTCCTCATAATACTTTTCCCAGACAGTTTGATTTTGCTGTTTCATACCTCAGGAGCGGCATAAAATTCCCATGAATCAAAACAAATCCCACAGAGGAAAAAAACCCCACCTAAATAAGTGCAAATTGATTTCTGAGAATAAGGGGCACATTTACACCGACACTGACTTCCTCGACTATTTCAAGAAACAGATGTTCACAGAAAGAAAATACACTCCGAATAACGTATTGTCAGGAGCAATCTTCCTTTCAATTAAAGGATTATGTGGATAATTCTATCCGTGACGTCTATCAATTGAGAGTGCGGAAGCCTGAGTTAATGATAAAACAGATTTTGTTGGCACAAGAATCTGTTGTCAAACGTACGCAGACATGCCTGCATTTCACAACAACGCACATCATCTGGCCGCAGGAGCAGAGTAAGCGATTGGCTACGTGTGCTTCTGTGAAATACTTCAATTGCATCTACAAGGCAGACGTGTTTATAAAGAAGAACCAAGAAGCCCTGAAAGATACCTTTTTTTCAAAAATGAAATAAATTGTGGTTCCCATGCAAAGGGAAGACAGGGGCACTTTCCACTAGACTGCAGTGCTTGCTTGCTACCAGAACGCCTTGGCGGCAGCGATGTATTTTCTGTGGTCATCATAGAACTGAAATTAAATACAGGTGAATTAATCTGTTCTGCCACTAAGCAGCAGAGCAGGACATTATAGTTCATAACAAAAGCAGCACTGTAAATACCAAGATAGTTGGAGTGTTTAGCAGTTTTCAGATTTATGCAATATTCAAGTTCTGTGAATCGTGGCTTTCTGTAAAGAATTCAAATTATAGCCATAGAACCATGCACTTCCTTGAACATAATTCATTGTTGTGGGTTGTGTTATTTGCCTTCACTGTGATCACACTGAACAACTGTATTAGAAGCTTGTTCCCATTCTAGACCCTGCATAAATAGATATTTTTATTTAAAAGTACTAAAGAACTTGCTTAAATTCTCCTTTTCATTATGCATGTAGCGCACACAGCTGTAAAACTACTTCTGGCAGTGTGCTGTGGAAATGCAATGGGAAGTTGGGAAGTTTGTGTCTGAAAAAGCGCCACACATTTGTAAGTTCCTGTTCTTCCCTTTTTTAATTATTCTTTTGTCTTCTGAAAAAAATCCACGGCAGCTAATAAAACTTCAGTCAAAGCTAGATAACGTGCAGATCAGCAGACGACGAGTGGCAACTATACAAGCCTCAGAAGCAGAAATGGTTTAGGCATCTCATCTGAATCCTTCAGGATGCCACGTGCAATTCTAGTGAATGTTTTGTTCTCTCAAGTTTTTGTAAAAATGTTGCACAGTAAGATTTCGGGATCATCAATGAGGAGATTAAAAGAAACACTGTTGTCAGAATTAAGCTTCTCCTAGCCTTCCTGAGCAGAATTTGTAGCTGAACGTGTCTGTTCTGAACAGAGAGGGTGACAGCCCTCCGCTGTGTTGAGCACCGCAAAATCCTTCATCCAGCAAGGGTGGAGGGGAAGAAACTGCGCTATGCATCTTTGATGACTGGTAATTAAGGCAGAAGGAAGGAGTAAAGCCTGACTGTCCCTAATTCAGGGCTGTGGAAAACAAATAGTTCCTTTTCCGACGGCAAATAATTGGAAGAGCACGTGCATCTTGGCTTCACAGGAAGCTTTTATTGAACAAATAGATTCTATAATACCTGAAGAAACCTCCCAGTTCATGTAGAAATAATGCAGCTCAATCTTACTAACTCTTTGAGCTCTAAGTCTTGTCTGCTTTCTGTGAATCTCTCTTTTCTCAACAGTCTTTTTAATTTATTATGTAGCAAGCAAAAAGGAACCGGGAATGCCATGACGAGTCTCAAGCAGCCCAGGTGGCCGAGGATGAGGTAACAGGCCAGATGCAAGATTTTTGCATTTCCATTTGTTTTTCTTGGAAGTCAGAAAGTGTCCTCTCAGCCAGACTGTGTGCAGAGGCCCAGGTGATGTCAGGCAGCGTTCTGAAGGCATGGAAAAAGGAGACAAAACTTCTTTAAAGATAAATTTAAGCAGGGGAGCCTGCTGCTTTTTTATTGCTTCCAGAACCAGCACCGTTTCCTGGCACAGTTACTGGCATCAGTAATTAAAACTGTGTTGTCACATGCCTTGGCTTTGTAATTTCTTGCAAGAGTTGCGTAGCTAAGGAAAGCAAAAGGTTTTCTGTCTCTCACCTCCCTCTTGTACAGGCAGGCTTGTGCATTTCTGTGCCTGACACTTCTACATGATGGAGGCTCTGAAACTGTCATAGCTTCTCTCAAACGTATAAACGTCATATCATTTTTTAAAAGCCGAATATGATTTATTATTTTCAGTCTTTCTATCGGATCCTTCATAGGACAGAAGCACAGTCTTCTCTGACAGTCATTCTGATACTAACACTAATGACGTGAAAGCCCAATCCACGACACCTCCATGGGAGGATGACTGCCGTGTGACGACACATAGGCAACGGTACTGAACAGGCACTTGTACCACTGCGCCGGCATTTCAAACAAGTGATAAGAAGCCAAGGTAAGTTTCTCTGTTAAAATGATACAAAGGCTTATTCTGTCCCCAGGTGTTACCTCAGTTCCCCTCCCAGCCACCAGCAAGCCTTCCCTGGTACGGCGCTTTCTTCGGAGTCTGTCCAAGGGGGTTCTCCATCCCACCGGGCTTGTGGTAGCTGTGCATCAGAACAGATGGCCGAGCACCCTCCTCTCCCTGGAACTGGCATGAAAAGGGCTGTTGGATACTGTCACTGCCCTCACTGTAAATAAGAACTTTTAATACCATCTACAAAGAAAATGGAAATTCCCTCTAACCTCAATTTGGCAAGAGTTTGTTATGATATCACCTACTACTTTTCCTTTCACCTTCTAGATCCTGGGTGCTTGCCAGTTAAAGCAGCAGACTATTTCTGTGGTACTCTGAAGCAAACTGGATTATACTTTAATGAAAAAAACCCAACCAGCTGAACACCCACTGAAATCAGGGAAAACCTTTCCCGTTTGTCTAACCTGTTTGCATTAAGAAAATAAATCAGGTTTTATTTGATTTCCCAAGTGCAAAACCCCATACATAGACACCCACTTCAATTTAAGGATGACTTATCATAGTTACCATAACCTGTTAAATCTACTCTCAGTTTACATAATCCAAACTGAAACAAGCCATTCTAAAACTGAAATAAGATGTCCGAGTTACTCATTTAAGGCAATTTTAAACCAAATCTTAGGTTACATTAGCTCACTTTTCTCCTGTACACAAGCATTTCAGCAGGTTTAGAACAAATGCAATTCTGGAAACAAAGGAGGGGGTGGATGGAGAGGTGAAAGTGACAATTTGCCTTTAGCTACAACACTATAGACTTGAGAAATTTTATATTTAAAAAAAAAAAATCCTTCTAATATTCACAGCATTGATTTTGATACTTTCCATTTAGAACAAATACAAACGCTTTCACCTGAAGAGAACACTACACAGTCCCGTAAGCAGGCAAAAAACCAAACCAAAACAAAAGGTATCACACTACTTTTACTCAATGCACCTTTATACAAATTCTAGAGCAACTTTGAAAGAGCAGAACACGATTCTAAAGAAAATGTACATGCACGCCTAAAGCAAAATTTACGTTAAGTATCTAAAGCGTAATATATTTTTCTTAAACTAGAATGGAAACGACAGTGAACAGGTATATGAAAGGAGCGGTGGAAGGAAACATTAACTGGAGATGAGCTGCAGCATCACAGTTGAGCAGCACAGTTGTCCTATCAAACCACAACCTCATCAGAAGGACCAAGAGATTTCCCCCCCTCCCCAATTTACGTTATCAGTGTTACAGCCACCCTTAACGATGCAGCTTTTCGACTTGTGGTGGTACACCTTAACACAGAACATTTGTGTGCTTTTCCAGAGCCATTAAGTATGCCTGAGGGAATTACGGAACAGGGAAAGGATTTACTGTGCTGTGCCAGTACTAATCATCCTACCTCATATAACTGTTTCTGCACTCTCTTCCAGTCATTCCTAATGACACAGAGAGAGATCATCATGTAAATAAAACATTAGTATGGTGTCATAAACGGGTAGTAAATGAAGGCGGCTTTGGAGGCTTCCCGCACTATCCTGCTTCCACAGATGGTGGTTGGCAGTGGATTATTTCCTTCTAAGCATAACTCCTGCTTGTCTTGCAGAGGATTTTTAGAAGAGCTACACGGGTGCTGGGATGGGACACTATATGCACGCTCTAGGCTTTGTAAAGCAACCCACTTCCTCAGCTGAAAGGGCCAAGAATACAGCTGAGCAGCTACAAACAGGCAGGAATACCTCCCCATCACCCTCGAAATGTCACAAGGACTAGTGGAGAAATGGGTGGAATGAGAGCAGGAACATAAAGGGCATCTGAAAGCTGGTTCGAGTGGTGTTCTTCATAAAGATCTGCAGCATTTCCTCTCCTGGTTTTTACACATCCTTTGCCTCCTGCTATATGAGCATTCTTCTTAACCAGATGGTTCTTCTGCACATTAGAAGAAAGGAGCTACACAGCTGGCAGCAACACCACAAAGAGAAAAGACAGGGTGGTGCTAGAACGGGCACATCAGACACATATCCTTTACTTGTGATACAGGTCCTAATCCCACCCTTCTGAGCACGGAAACCATATGCTTCCATGTGCAGGTGGATTTTTCTTATTTCCATATCTCTTCTGCAGACTCTGCTCAGAAGTGAGCAGTAGGTCCTGTCTGTTACAAGCCTTACTCATAAAAAAAAATGCATCTGTAGCAAAGGAATAAGAGTAACAGGCTAAATACTGCTCTTCAGAACTCTCTTATATTGTAAATCTGCCTTGGGAATTCTTGCAGGAAATGGGATTTTGCTCCCATTGCTTCGTTCCAGTGTGGCAAGAAACTCCCATCCCCAGGGACAGCTTTCCACTCTAGTCAAGATCAATCAGAAAGTCAGTCAGTCTTGGCAGCGAAAATCAGTTAACGCTTGCAGCGAGAATTATTTGATAAACTGGAATTCATCTCTCAAACAGTGAAGGGAAGATTCTACATGGCTGACTGCCAAGAAACATGCATCCATTTACAAAATAACCTTGAAAGAACCACTTTAAACCTCAAGTTGCCCAGTGAGGCTTATGCCAACTTCCCCCCTGTTAAGTACACAGATTTGTCTTGAAGTGTGAATCACCGAGCCTGCAGAGATTCCATTTAATTAACAAAAAACTCTAAGTAGTGAAGGATTAAAGGGATTACGCACTTGGAAAGCGAAGTAAAAAATTAAAGTCTGCTTTGGTGAGCCATTCGTTTACTGCTTACGCTAAGTAGGACAGTTAAATGCCAATGATTATTAGGATACCTCTTTAATTAGTCCGTGGCTCCTGCCCACACACTGAACTTCTACAGAACTACCTGAAATTTATCCTCTAATACCAGTTGTGGATATTAGAGTGTAAGTGATCCTAAGCCTCTATGGTAAAAACTGGAAGAACTTGCGTACACCAAATGTGAAAATCTGGACAGAAAAATAAAGAAAAGCACAAGGACACCTCTGACAAAATTGCCTTTGTTCCACCCCCGGGGTAGATGCAAGCCCTTATCTTCTTGCTCTTTTAGATAACGAAAAAGGACACCATCTTCAAATGTAGCAAAATCTTAATAAGTTTCTGATAAAATGGTTTGTAACAAGAAAATAACAAGGCAGAGCCCCTTGCAATTAACAGAGTATGAAGTAGCCTCACGCAGGGAAATCTGGAAGACAACTCTTACGCATCATCCATCTCGTGCAATTTGCTGCGTTAGTATTTCTGCACTTCTTCACTTTGAGCCAGAAAAAAATGCAAGACAACAGCCTGTCCTGCCCACCCCATCATTCGAACTGCTAAGAAAAGAATCAGCAGGGTATTGCTGCTTCCCTTTTGGACGTTAGTAATACCGTCTTTTTAGAGGTTGCATTTGAAGCCTTAGGAGACAGAAATACCAAAGCTGAAGTTCATTTCTTTAAACCCTCGGCTGCATAGATGTCTGTGTGGGCAGGCTCCAGGACAATAATTTGTATGGAAAACCCCTCAATAATCTACTTAATAAAAAATAACAAATGGTCTAAGTTTAAGAACATAACAAGAGTGAAAATATCATAGTAGGCAGCAGTCACCTAGCTCTGCCGCAGGATTAGCTTGATAACTTCTTGTTACAACTTAAATTAAACCTCAGGAAGACTGCGCTGTTGTTTTAGCAAGAAAAATATAATACCTACTGATGATAAAACTACAAGTATACACATAGAATATAAAACTGCAGGACTTAAACAAAAGTCCAAAGATACCTTAGCATAGGAAAACTACTGTGAATATCCAGGAACGCAAGGTACACGCGATCCACAGTTGCAGAAAAAGGCTGGTTCCTATATAGTACTATAAACAAAACCAAAGTTAATCACTCAATTACTTTTAGTAAAGTCTGTACGTCTGTACTGTAACGTATACAGATAGAAGGGTACTGTTAAGCCTGCATTGTGTTTGGCTGTGTTTTCTAAAGTATCATGCTACCTCATCACCCGCAGTGAACACAAGCTTGTGCATTTGTCAGCTTTGTTTTGTAGCAAACCAATTGCCTCTGACAGAAGATTCAGCATGGCTTCAGCACGGCTGTTCCCATCATCTGAGCAAAAACTGCTATAGATACATAGCAGGCACAAAACTCGATTCCTTCTCTCCAAGACAATCCCCAAAACGATCTCAACAAGTATTGCTCCCCGATATATCCCCTAGACCACACATGTATCTTCATGCCATGCTCAAGGCCTTCAGCCTGTTCTTTTGCTCTGGCAGACAGACAAAAACTGATTTAATCAAATCATAATAAAATAAAAGTTGCACGATCTGTCCTGAGATAGTATAGTGATGGACAGTAGTAGAAAAAATGATCTAGCAATTTTATATGAACCCCCAGCAATGTCACATATCTACCACACCTATAGTTTTTATTATCTCATTCTCAGAGCATAGGGCTATTCCCTCATGCTCTTCAACTTTACAATGAGCAAGGGTTCTGCTTCAATGCCTGTCCAAATTAAATACTAATTAAAATTAGTATTTGGTTCCTACCAGTTATTTAAACTTTTTCAGGGAAAAAAAAAAGCTATCAACATGACACACTACATTTTCAGTTACGAAGGACCACAGCTGATGGGAGTCATCCAAGCTAATAATCCCAAGAACAAATAAAGCAACATTACTGCATAGTTTGGCAACTATTCCCCACTGCTAAGTTCATACCTACAGATGCTATTGGACAACCTGGGAACATGGACCAGCAGGGACAGGACCAGTGCTCACTGGAAGCTGGGGTCTCTTGAGACCAGAACGGCAGCGAGGCAGAGATGTGAACAAGCTTATGCGCTCAAGGATGGAAGAGAACAGAAAGCAATGCTAAACTCCATAGCTCTATTTGCTGAGGACGCCCATTTTCTCACCAAACTAGAAGACAATTAGTAGGGAGGGGAGAAAAAAAAAAAAAAGGCTTTATTTCGTGTATTCATCAATTCCCACCCCATAAACACAGGCAGCGGCCGCGAGGGCGCCGGCAGCGCCCTGGGTCACCCTCCGTTCCCTGTCCATGGTCCTGTGCCGAGGCCGGGCGAGCAGCGAGTCCTCCGAGCACCGTCCCCAGCCCTCCCTTTAAAAGCGCCGTCCTTCTTCCCACCTAGAGCAGACAGACAGAGGAGGCTGAGCACTGCAGAGGAACAGTGCCGGGAACGTAACCAGAGCACAAGCAGGAAGGGAGAAGAAAGGTAAACTAGTACACGGAATGGAACGAGATGTAAGAAAGGACTAACAAAGGGGCCTCTGCGTAAAAACCCCAGGAAGGTAAAAATCCTGCACAAAATGCTTTAGCTGTTGTTTCAGAGAGTTAAACCATATAACAAAGG
Organism: Stercorarius parasiticus; assembly: GCA_013396915.1. Lineage (NCBI taxonomy): Eukaryota > Metazoa > Chordata > Aves > Charadriiformes > Stercorariidae > Stercorarius > Stercorarius parasiticus. The sequence continues at coordinate 321,623 of VWZL01001092.1, read as the reverse complement.
CAGGTCTCCCAAGCTTAACATGAGAAGAAGCCTGGACTGCTTCGAGAAACACCAAGACAGCAAAGCCATTAGGAGAAGTAAAAAAAAATTGTTATAGTAAATGAGAAAGCAGAGCAGGTCATACCACTCTTCATCCAAGAGCCACTCAAGAGCAAAGACTCTGTCCTGAACTGATTGACTGCTTTATTTTGACCCACATACTTGTTGTGGTGCTCTTCAGTAGGCTGAGCTTCTGATGCAGTTCCAATACCAGCAGTGATTCTGGCTGCTACCAGCGAAGCTACTCAAGAAAAACTAATGTCTAAGAAATACATTGTATGAATACTTCCTCCAGAGTAAACGTCCCTTGACATTATTTAATCATTCTTCAAAAAAAAGGTAAGAAAGTTCTTTAGCTGAGAAAGCTATAAGTACGCAAGAAGGGAAGAGAAATAAAACCTTTTTCAGAAGGCAAAAATAGAAAAAAAATCCACCCCCAAACAAACACCACACGGTTACTTTTCCACAATGTGGTTCTCTTTTTCTAAGTGTATACCCCACCGCCCGCTCCAGGGGACTGGCCCCGCGCGCTCCGGCCCTTCCAGGAGGTTTCTCAGCGCCATCTCCCGGGACAGGAATTCCAGTGCCCTGGAGCCCACCCAGGAACAACGCCAGCACCAGCAGAGAGAGAAGGGTTCTGTTCTCTGCGAGGTAGTCTGAAAAAACAAGGTTACTGGTTACGTTACTGGTCAAGGTGCACTGGCTAGCTGTTAAAAAACACAGCCAGGCAGAAGTTAATCTAGTCCTATTCACAAAGCCGAATAGGAAAACGTAGTCACCTATCCCAGTTCTCTCCCTTCACACTCCCCACACCAGGAAGGAAAGGATTGCTGCACTATGTCTAGGATCAGAGCCGATTTGGAGTACTCCGGATTATTGTAAGGTCTCTAAAAATCCAGTACTTTGCCTTGAAAATGCCTCACAACACATTTCTCTGCAACAAAGACGACCAAATTGGAAACTTTTACTGGTTCCCAGTGCGGCAGTGTTGCAGAAGCAGATGTGCACCTCTGAAGAAAGTGAGCCCAAGTCTCCAGATTGTTCTATAGCTGGGACTGATGACATGAGAGTCACTGACTAACAGCCTACGTCTTTCAGCAAGGCTGCTTTGTACTCCTGTCTGTGCATTGACCAGAAAAATGAGATAAAGAAGTTTTTATTCTGCTTTTGTCTAGATCACAATTTCTTATTACGGTTGAACAGGTTATTTGCGATACCTTGGGAGAGTGGGAGAAAGGTATAGAGAAAGTTCCATTCTTGCTGCAGAAGCGTTCGTCTCTCTCCTTATACTGTCTTCTGCTCTCATAATTTCATTTTTAAAAATAAACTGTAATTGCATAGTTAGTTCCATTACATTTTTTGTGGAAGAAACCTTATTTCAAGATCTGGTCTCTGCTCCTCTCTTTGCGGCTGCATTATCCAGAATCTGATTCCCACAAGATATTGATGTGCTATATTTCCAAGCTCCAGTCACGCCAGACTTACTTTCCTTCATGTCAAACAGTGTGAAGCCTCAGTTTGCTAATTCTGTAGTGCTGAGAGGACAGAAGAATTAAGGACCAGTTTGTCAAGCTTCACTTGGAGAATATACCCAGCCTACAGTGTGCCAGGTGAGCAGCGCCAAAAAATCAAGGGTTTTTTTTCCCCCCAAACCGTTGGAAACTATACTACAAAGCAGCAATGTTTTGGCAGCTGTGATCCCGTACTAGAGAATTTTCAGACCACTTGCCAATTCTGTAGCAAAATAAAATATCTTCAGAAAGGCCTACGGACCTGCCATCTTCACTTACGCAGGGGTAACGTGTTCAGTTAAGCACGTCTACTTCAGTTAAGCACCTTCAGCCCACCACGGAACATGAAAACCTAGGTCAGAACCTCTCAGAGATCTTAGATAATTCTGAGGGAAATTCAGACAATAGAAATACTACTGTGCATACTCACGTACACCACATAGTGCTATTTGGTTATACAGAACGTACACCACATGCGCTACGTTGCAGTTTGGACACAGTGGGCAGAAGAAGCATCTTCAAAAAAGGAAGTTAACAGCGAGTATCCAAGTTATGTTAGTTTTGAGTGTCCCAACAGGCTATTTGCAGTACACTCTAAAATGCAGGGTAGACATAAGGGTAGAAGCTAGTGGCAGGCAAAAATCCTTATTGCACATATGATCTCCCAAGGCAGCTATTTCAGTATGCAAAATAGATCTGATAATCACATTATGAAGCTGAATAATTGGCTAAAATGAGAAATTTTAAGTTAACTTCTTAGACGTGAATGAGGGCAGATATCTGCTAAACCAGCAGCAACAGCAAAGCAAAAATCCCAAATCCCCTAAATGATATGCTAGACCATAGCAGGGAAGTAAATAACGCCACAAACGGTAGTTTTGATACAAATTCAAACAGTTTCTTGCAAATCAGTTTCCAAGTTTTCAAAGCGCAATTCACATTTACTTCCCTCACCCGTGCGTTCAGGGTTGTGCAGCTTTGTTTAGGATGAGCTGTTTCTTTGCTTTGCATGATGACGTGTGCGCTGTCCCCTGAGGAAAACGCCTTTGACATTTTGGTAGAGGAAAAAGTGTCTAAGTGACAACTTCAAATCTGAGTAAAGGCAATAAGCTGCGGGCAAGTTGCCCAACTTCCACATGACGCACGTCATGATGGCTCTAAGAGGCTGAGTCTTCCTTGAGAGAAGACAAAGGACATAAGTCGCTTGTGAAGAGTGCTTCATTAGCTTTCCTTGGAGGATGCTCAGAGCGAATATTGATAATGCCATTGTCATTGATAGTTCACTGAAGGAGAAGCATTTGTACAGAGCATCCAGCACCAACAGTGAGATCATGCATCAAATCAGACCTAATTACTGTCTGCAGTTTTGGAACAGAGTTGCATGACTCAGATGAGGAGAGAGAATTCCTCTCTATCTACTTATTTCTCTCGTAGGGAAGCACAGGGAAAGAGGCATATAAAATGTATTAGGTTAATTCTGTAGAGAAATTATTTTGTCATATCCACTCGCTTCAGCAGAGAGAAGTCCAGAGAAACAGGATTTGTCGTTCAGACACCTGCAGCACGTGTTCTATAAGCCAATACTACACCTCCCTCCACACAGGAGGATAGAAAAGTTTAGGTTGGAAGGACCTCTGAAGGTCCTCTCTCACCTCTCCCACTCCCCACCTCTGCACTCAAAGCAGAGCTTACATGGGGATGCTCAGGGCCTTGTCAAGCTAAGTTTGGAAATTCTGTCCCATTCCATCCTTGGGGCTATTCGAACCTGGAGAAATTGCTCTGGCTGACCCTGCTTTGAGCAGGAGGGTTACACCAGCTGACTTCCAGAGGTGCCTTCTGAACTCAACCATTCCGTGATTCCCAGAGTCCACAGCTTTTCTGGACAACCTGTTGGCCACGTAAGTGTGGGGCATGCTCTCTTTGGGTTAGACCTGCAGCAGAAATACATCTGTTCTGTATGACCAACGTAGCGAATTTGAAGTTAGTCCTAGGAGCCACAGAATTTACAGTATAAAAATTAAGCTTCATTGGGAAATGTTAATAAAGGAAAAAGGAAGCAGGTAAGTTCACTCCTTTTGCAACTTACAATTATCGTGCAGTTCAGCATAGGGCAAGAAATATAGTAACATTAGTTGGATTTCATAGTGTATCTGAAGAGCATTTGAAGGCACAAACACTTCACTAGAGAGGTAGAAAAGAACATTATGCCTGTTCACGTTCATAATAAATTGAAGTTTAGTAATCTTCTCAACATGTAAAGGTAAGAAAATTGTCATAAACTTACTCTTTTAGTTTTCAAGGTTCTATACAGTTGGATAGGATGCTTCGTAGAGAACAGAGGTGAGTCCAGTCACTCCTTGGTCTTTGATATAAAAAAATGAAAACTTAGGTAGAGAAGGCAAAATATGCCAGATGGAGGGAAATAAAGACTGAAGGTATGAGATTACATACAGTAACTGCTGTGTTAGCATTAAATAAAAGCAAAAGGCAAACGGAAAAAAAACTAGCTAGCACACAGAGAATTAAGTTCCTAGTTCCAACTGAGGGAATGAGAAGATAAGTGAAATGGAAAAGGGTCTTCCAGTCTAGTGAGGGACCTGTGTTTAATATCAACCAAAGTACTTCATATGTACCAAGCAAGTCTCCAGATGGAAGCTGTACTTTCTCTGCCAAGACAATTCTCTAGGGCAGCACTGGATGAGGTCTTCTCAAATAAATAGACGTGAAATGCTACAAGGAAAAAAAAAATACATAAAAATTGAACTCCCCTAACATTCGCTTTGTAAATTAACTAGATGTTTAACTCCCCTTCTCTTTTACTTTTTCTGGCACAAGAACCTCAAATACAACACAACACATCCATCCATCTCACAAAAGGGGAAAAAAAGTGCATTTCATATCAGATGCTTTGCGTCAAGCCTGCTAAGGCTCATAAATCAGCTGTCTTAGTGCCCTGGTCATTTCAACCAACGTCTGACCCTTTTGTTAACTCAAGATTTATAACTGGAAGTTCTTTTTTTTTTTTAATGCCAGATTTATAAACTTTACTGTGCTTGGTTTGATATAATATCCATTTTGTACATCAAGCTATAAGACAGTAAATTTATTGTCTATGAACTGTTACCTTGAAAAATTACATCAATGCAAAGTGGTTTCCATTTAGAATCAATGGGCAATAAATTCATTGGGTATTTTTTTTTTTGAGGGGGGGAGAGAACATGATGATATTTATGAGGTCATGGGCGGCTATATAACGGGTGAAACTGGGAGCAGAGGCAACAGTCAGACAGGAGTTCTGAGTTCCAGAGGTAGACAAAGACGAAATAGATTCAACACAGCAACGATGCATAAGCTGGTATTCTGCTGTCTCATCATCATCAGCTTCTCCTGTCCTCTCTCGACTCTCCCCATCATCAATGCCAGTGAGATGTCTTATCAACTCTCAGGTAAGAGTCTTTTGATTTTAATGGTCGTAAAGCAGGGGCTGGAGCAGTGAAAACAGAGGAGAAGCCAGTATGCTTTCTGAGGGGCCTTTACCTGTGCTGATCAGCTGTAGGAAAAGCAGGAATGTCTTGAGAACACCGGCAGCACAAGAGACATCACCAGTGGGTGTTAGTCTTGTGAAATGGGGAGGTTGGGTGTCCTAAGTATTTCTTCCTGCTGCTTTGAGATCCAGGAGACAAAGGTATCTGAGCCTTTTAGCACCGAACGTGAGCTGGCATATACAGCGCCTGTATTTGAAGCAGCGTTAGTAGGCATTGGGTAATGTAAAGAAACTTGGCTGCACAGCCTCTCCTCTTGCTACACTTCAAAACGAGCTATGTTTAACTGAAGTTGTATTCAAAATGGGGGAAACCTACTGCGAAGATTAATGCAGTCCTATTTAGATCAAGAACAAGCAAGACTCTGTCTTACACTACAAAAACAGCAATATATTGAGCATGCTATTTGTTTGCACTAATGCAGATTCCATTCAGTCCAGTGAAAGAATAAAACTTTGCTTGAAAAAGCTGTCCTCAAAGTTTGAAATTATACTGTAAGTCAAGACTGAAATGGCTCAGTAAAAATGCACAACGGAGTCTGGAGAGTTGCTGTCATCAGACCTCTCCTGTGGTGGAAGAGTTTCTGAAATGAGTTCTGAAAGACCAGGCAAATCAAACCAAGTTACTGCATAAAGCTGACTATTAAAAAGTGGCTGTTCTTACCTGCTTGGCAGGTGCAACAGTTGTTGTGCTGGTCTACAGGCATCAGTAGTTCCTAGTTTGCTTTGAAAATTTTGGGCTCACTAAGCCAGCATCTTCTCAAGCCTTCCACTATGTAACTTGCATTTACAGACAACCATGACTCAGTGTGGATAACATCTATCACATCACAGGGTGAACAAGCTGGCTCTAACAATTACTGCATTTGTTTGAAGACATCCATTAAGCTTATTAAATGTTCCTTGCTAATATAAAGAGTCTCTAGCCTGGGTAAGACAGAAGTAGAACTATAGAGTTCTGTATTAAAGAGGGTTGTTCTGTTTGTTTTTAAATCTCCAAGCAAAATTACCTGCTAACACTTCTCTGAATTAAAAAAATAATACAAAGTGAGAGATCTGAATTGTCTCCACATAGCACAGGGAAGTTACAGTATTCTTGTTCGGTCTTACACTTAAATCCCCACTGTCCTCTGCAATTATCCTTTTGTACAGTGAAGAAACTAACAACGTGGATGTCCAAGGTCTTCAAGCTCTTGATCTTCATCCAAGTTTTTGCAATGTTGGGGGATTATTTTCAGCCGTTTATTTTCTTATATATTCCCTACTGATGAGCTATAGAGTCTCACGCATCCCTGCAGGCGAGAGCAACTAAAACTCCATAGATCATCTAAAAGCGCAACTACAAAATTATATTAATCTACACAACTAGAGTTTGATAATAGCACCCTCTTGTTGCCCACAATTTTGAATGTCTGCTATATATTAGCAGAGAAGAAATTTCCTGCTCAGATTACGAAAGCCTTATTTACCTCAAGTATAACACTGTTAAGGGCTCCTGTTCGCAACCTGCCTTGGGGTACAGGCTAGTTACAGAATTCTAAATCTCTATGCACATACAAATTAATTCCATCAGGTATCTGCAATCTGTTGTTTCATAAAAAATAATAATCATCTGTACTGGTGCACACATCAAATGAGAGAGACGGCTGAAATGCACTGAGAAGCACCGCTGCCAAAAGATGTTTTAAGACCTCCTACATTTATTCCTGCCCTTCCCCCCATTTTATTGCATTTAATAGTGGGGAAAAAGAGCAGGTTAATAGGCCTTGAACAGGAAGTTTTGTCTTTATTCATAGAAAAGCTCCTATGAGCTTGTTGATAAAGAAATGGACTAAGAAAAAATAAAATTATATACAAGTCTGTGCTGTCTACAGCTGGGTACCAGAAGGATTAGGCTGTGAGTTCCTCAAGCAATGGGAGGGGCTGCTCTTGGTCGAAAAACATTCTTCAAGAACGATCTGCCGGAGAAATGAGAATTTGAGATTAATGTCAGGAATCGGGTATCTTTTCAGGAAGGTGTCTTTCCTCAAAGCTCTGGAAGGCAAAAACCCCAAACAACTATCCCCTATTACTTTCATTAAATGAGGATGGACGATTGGTGATTTCACGATAATTTTCAACAGGTGGAGCCAACAGACCTGATCAGAAATCATCTGAGACAGATTGAAACCGGGATTCAAAGCAAAAGATTTACCTTGTGCCTGTTTCTGTTATCTTCCATTTGCAGCAGATGAAGATGCAAGATCAAATCTGGAGCGGCTGGGCAGCCTGAGAAGCACTTCCCTGCTTCAGTTTCTGCCAGAGCTATTGGGCACACTGACTGAAGACAACAAAGCAGGTGAGGATTTACCACAGCTGTTTATGGGAGAGTGCCCACGGTTTGCAGGTCCAGCTTCCACAGGTATTGTGCCCTGACTCCTGAGTATTTACCGACATACAACATCATGTGTAGGCAACAGACCGCTGTCGTTTAGTTAACTAGGGTCTTGGGGAAACCTGCTGAGCAGCCACGCTTGCAGGTCAATACTAGCTGGAAAAGTTTAGCAAAACCTCAGTAGAGCAAAACCGGGGCAGGGCAAAGATTGGCCAAGAAGCAGACAGAACAAAATAGCCTAGTCTCCTAAAAACCGTCAATACTTACAGAAAGTGCAGAATCAATAGCAATAGATGGTAACAGACGTAACAGATACCTGCTGAAGAGGACAGTACAGTTCGCATCTTCAGAGTCCCAGATCCTGCTGGAACTGTGTGCCGCAAGAACGGGCTGTAATGCAGAAAAATGGTTTTCTGTCTGGTCCTCTGAACGCTCCAGTTCAGGACTTCTGACCGCTATAGCATTATAGCACACAAGAACGACTCGTGCAGGTTCATGATTTGTAAATGCTAAAGCATTTAATTTTGTCTCCCCTCTACCAGGTCTTAGCCCCAGCAGCTACAACCCAAGGGAAAATATCAAAGAGGTAAGTAAATGACCATCTGTGACTGAAACAAGAAAAATAAGACTCCACATTTTAAACTGCATGGAATTGTTACCGAGACATTATTTAAGATCTGCAGACTTCATAAACAGTATAGACTAAAGCATGCCACAGCGTTCTTGAAGGTGGAATCACTTAGCAGTTAGATAAGCAGGTGAGGAAAAAAAATATAAAAAAAATAAAAAAGAAAACACAAAAAGGAGAGCAAGTAATCCAGAGCACTTCAATCTAAACCCCCCACCTTTTTCACCCTAGAAAAATAGCTTTCTATATAAAGGCCAATTTCCAGCTCCACCAGGCCAGGTCAGTACACTAACCAGTATTAGCTGCATGCCGTTTTTTGCCCCCACTACAACATGGGCTACACGGTATTACCAGGTTTATTATGAACCATCAGTTAAATGGAAAACATAACTCCTGTTCACTTGTCTGCTGAACTAAATATAAAGGCAGAAGACAGGGACTAGTTTTAGTGCATCATCTAAATCAGAGGGCACGCTGGGCGGCCACTTCTCCGTCCCCCAGTCAGAACACAGGGCTGGGTGACTAGCTGGGGCAGGGAAGAGCGTACTTTCCTGCTGGGAACATTTACCACCCAACAGTAACCTCTCTCACGCTGTTTGGCTTCAGACTTTCTATGGAAACCATCCTCGAATTGCTTTGCTGGGCCGCTTCTTGACCAAGGACAGGAAACAGTACAAGAAACGTGGGAATCTCTCCGAGTGCTTCTGGAAATACTGTGTGTAAACAGAAGAAACTCTCCCTGACTTTGGTTGCATAATTTATACAGATGTCTGAAAACATGTATATAGATTTGCTTGATTTAAAATGAGAATGAAGAAACATGAAGACAGCTCCTAACTTTAGACTATACGCTATTTGGAAATTAATAAATTCTTGATGTTTTGCAATTATGCTGTGAGCAGTGTTGTATTTTCTTAGAGCTCAGCACAACAGGAAGAAAGTAATGGGACAAACAGATAAATATGCAACATGAAGAGAACTCAGGCAGGGGACCCAAGATTCCCGTGGGGTCCCGTGAAACCTCCCAGAAGAGTGATGCCTCAATTGCCTCTAAGTCCAGAGGCAAGAGGACTTTCTCCTCTGTCACTTGACATAGATCGGGGTGCCAGGTAGAAAGGGTCATTGCTGCATTCCCTGATGATGCCGAGCCCATGAGGGATGGCAGCTGAACAGTGCCCAGTCCCCTCCTGCCATCCCCAAGCCATGACAAAAACAATAAGCACGTGCCAGGATCAAGCATCTGCTCCACCACTGCTGGAGATAACTGTTTCTCTTGGTCACTCATAAAGAAAGACCCACAAATCTATTTCTCTGCAGCACCGTGTCTAGTCCCAGCTGCCCACGACAACAGAATTGCCTGGGCATAGCACAGGCTTTAAGAATTGTGTCTGATTATCATCAAGCACAGCACGGAACGTAAACGTTATGGTTATCAAGGCTTTACCCCCAGATTGCAGACAGTCCGTGGAGGCAGACAGGGACCACACGACTTAAAAGATTCTATGACCGTGACCTGCGCTTACGCAGCTGCACACACAGGCGCAGCAAGGCGACACACGGACGCAGGTCACAAGTGTTACCAGGACAAGCCACCTCCTGCTTGGGCACTCAGGGGCAGAGAGATTTGTTCCCCTGGGTCACCGTGTGTTTTTTATAATGTTGTTGTGTCTTGGCATCTAAAGTAAATGAGGGAGAAGACAAAAAAGCGGCTGCAAAACAGTTCTAGTCTGACTCCTTTGTATGCGGAATACCAGCGCACCTCCTGATAGTATCCGCAATAAACAGAGCTAGAGTCAGGAATTGTCTCTGGGGGATGGCAAACTTGATAATGTGCACAAACAGTCTGAGCTGTGAAGTCCTACTGTCTTCAATACATCCTTCACATAAACCTTGGCTGATCGAGGCTCACAGAAAGCTTGAAGTAAACTTCACCTAACAGTGATACACATGCTACACTGATCTCAATAATATGCATCGTGAATCTGACTGTGCTGTTTAAAGAAGGCCTACGGGCTTGATATAGCTTGTTCACTTCACGTAAATTGTAAGACAGATGAAACCAGCTGCAGCAAAGAAAAATGTCCCTACAAATGCAGAGCAGCTGGATGCACTGTGCAGCTATTTGAAATCTTCTGAACATCCATCCTTCTCTTACACGATGCAGCCAGCCACTGCCTGTCTGGAAATTACTCCTTTGCTGCCACCTCATCAGTCAGTAAAAACTTGTAAGAAAAGACTTCAACTTTACCTAAATGAATAACCGACCAAGATAGATTTATTTCATAGACAGGGAAATCTGAAGAGCCTAGAAAGACCGGGAAGAAAAAGATACCTGTTCAATCCCACTTCAAAAATTGCATAAAGCAAAATAAAGCCACAATGAATAATAATTAAAAATATATTACAACTATTAAAAAGTTCACTAGCCATCTACATAAGAGAATAAAGGAATGAAGAGAGCTGTCAGGTGGTGAGGATGGAGTCAAGACGAGATAATCCAGCTACAAACCATCAAACTGTTTCAACTTCCAATACTGCAAAAATACTTGCTAGCAGTTATTGCACCTAAAGAAGCAACACTCAGCTTACTGCGTTCAAGCTAGGGGGGTGTGCACAGCAGTGGGGGCTGAGGGGTGGAATCCAGCTAATTCTAATATAGCAGAATTTCAGCAGAGCCTGGAACTTCCAGTCATTCACCGTCCTTGCCGCTGGTAGGAAGGAGGTCAGACTGTGTATTTGGAGGTGACCAGTAGTTCTCAAAAAGACCATTGGAGACCCTGTTGCACACCCAACTGCCTCCTTCCCACAGGAAACGTTCACGGCAGATGCCAGATAATCTCAGTTCCAGGGGCCAAGAGTGACCGCAACGGAGAGGGGCAAACCCCATTCTCCTCCATCCTGCTCTAACCTATGGCTCCTGCCAGCTTCAGCTCCGAGCTCTTCCTCTCTTCTGCAGACCACAGACAGGAAGGCTGGAGCTGTCACAGAAAACTGAAGAGACTGCTGGAAAAGGCCATGCCTGGTCATCCTTCCACTGGCCAGAGCAGCGCTCCGGAAGCAGGCAGGAAGGTGCAACGGCAGCCCGGCAGAGAGCGGCGAAAGCCCTGTCTGCACCAGCCAGACCCCCCCAGAACGGGTTCAGGCACCAACAGGAGCGGCAAACGGGAGCCACGAGGCAGACACCCACCTGAGCTGCACAGCAGCAGTAAGCGATGTAAACCCTGAAAGTTAGTACGGCCGCAGAGCAACCCTGCTACAGAATGGCTACAGTCCCTCTCCTTTTGAGGTTGGAGGGAAGAATCACAGGTCCAACACTCTCACCGTCTGCCAAAGATACACAAGTACGCCTTTCAGCTCACCTTTGACATCCACACAGAGGTGACAGCTACAGGTTTTTAACTGCCAGTGAGAACTTCAGCTGACAGGAAGGTAACTGCTATTGACAAACCAGTAAGGTAGCTAGACTGACGCTGCCCATCTCCAAATAAAAACGTAGCACCACCTTGAACGTTTTTTTCTCCACAATTCTATTCACTTCTCCTCCTAAGTTTTGAGCCAAAGATACCTAATTTGGCTCATATTTGTAAGGATGTTTAGAATGAGCAAATCACACTTTTCAAAATTAACAAGCCATCATTACCTTCAAGATTCCTGCATTTCAAGGAACTGCATCGCTTACCTTGCCAGAAGCACCTTTAGCTACATACTCATTTAAGGCTACTTCTTTCTTCTCCAATTGTAGTAAGATGCTACCTCCTGTGGTCTGTACCTCGTACTCCCTGCAGTGACTTTGCCTTTCTCCCGCAGGCTGCTTTAAGAACTTTGGACCACATCTCTCCCTAAAGTCCCTTAAAGCAGAAAAAGATGAGTAAATTGTTTCTCTGCAATTAGTTAAGAACTTTATTGCTCTATGAGACTTGGCTATGAGTTAAACCTATGAATTTTTTCTTTGTACTTCCCTCTAGAACACAAATTTTAGCATGGAGGAGCCAAACTGCTCCCAGGGTGTTTATTATTTACCTTTTCTAACAAAATCATCACAGACAGAAGCTTTAAATCCTGCCTGCCAAGCCCCAACAGTTTACACATCCAAATACACTCCTTTACATTTAAAAGGTGCTCGCCCTTCTTCATGGGATGCAATTAGAAAGGAAATAACACATCCTGAAATGGGTACGGTAGATTGAGATATAAAAAACCCCCCAAACCCACACACAAACCAGGATGAACAGCCACTACATCACTATTTTCACTGTACCCACAACCTTGACACCTACGTACAATCAGGAAAATGTAATTAGAAGTCTATTTTCTAGAAATTGCCAAACAACAAAAGCAATCACACACTTGAAACAGTTCTTTGCAGCATATTTTTCACTTTTATTTATAAAAACAGAAGCTCCTTTAAAGTGTACAGTTAAAATCACAAGTGTAAATTCAACCACAGCTGAATATTATTTCAATAAAATATTCCTATCAACTGATGTAAAAAGTCATTTGACTGTGATTTAAAACTCTATTCAGCTGGAAGATAAACTTACCAATACATTACATATTCAGCAAAGATTTATTGCACACTGTAAAAAATACACCGGGGTCCCTCCTGTTCACAGCAATGCCATGAAAATATTTGCACATCAACTCATCTTTTAAAAACATAATTCTATATTTACGAATACAACAAAAAAAATTGCCAGCGAAATCCACCAAGGGGTTCCAAACTGCTGATGCCCCCACAGGGGGTAGTAACTGCATCATTTACTGTACTTATGTGTTTTCCCTTTGATCACCAAAAAAGTGACCTTCCAAGCAGCTCTAAACTGTCAGCAACATTTTAATTATGCCAGGCAAAACAAAGTCACGTAAACAAAATTACATGTGCAAATGTGGCTGCAATATTTACTGCACCGGTCTTTCTGATCAGAACTGGATCTCACTTCGACTACTCCAGCGAAGACTGAAAGGTTAATATAAGCTGAAGTAGTAACCACCGGCTCCTGAAAACTTATGGAAATGAGGTCCTTCCCAAAAGGCTTGATAAGGCATTTGATTGCAAGATGTTGTGGTTCTAGCAGGGTGAAGAGTAGCTTGGGAAACTGTTTTTTGTCCTAAACCTGCTTTTGCAGCCAAGACTGTTCGTGGTTTTGGGCAAATAATTTAGTTTCGTTGTCAGACATGGCACAGATTCACCTCTTAATTTCATGGTATTCTTCTCCCATACCATTTTTTCCGCAACCCAGGACTAGCGTAGCCCCAGACAAGGAATCCTGCACCCAAGATTTAGCCAGAATTACAAACTTTGAATTCAAACTCCTCGGCACGTGCACCTTCATTACACATGGCCATAGGGCATGGTGTTCACAGCACTACAAAAACTGTCTAGGATTTCTGTTGCTATACAATCCTACTGGGCACAAATTCATAGCAGTACGTGGCACGGGAAGGGTTAACATCTCCAAACAAGAAATACATTTAATACAATCAAAGTTTCTACATACAGGTCAACATCTTGACCACTTGCAGCAAGGACAGCACAGGATACAGTGAGTGAAGATCCCCAAATTATACTCCTGGATTTGGTATGAACTGGGGCTACGCATCTGTGCAAGTCCTTTGTGTCTCTGCCTCTGTTTACACAATTGCAAAAGTGACAGTCATCTTTTTGACATGTTTCCAGACCTATGAATGAAAAGCATTATTCAAGTGTTAGGTACATATTACCTTCTCCTAAACTACGTCCCGCTGTTTTATAAAATGGATGACATCTCTGCCTGCTAAGACATCGCAAACCATCTCATTTTCATACTCAGGAAACAAATAGTGGAAATAATGGACAACAAAGGAGTTGATTATCTAAACTGCTTCTGGCTTCCACTTTTAAACTATTTTGAAGGAGATGGCTGTCCTTACCTGGAGTCTTCAAAGTATTTCCCTAAGTCTCAAAAGACTTAGTGAAAAAACCAGTCATTTGAATTTAAGCACAGCTAACTAGAAAGGATTCTAGTGTATCACTCTAATTTGACAGTTAAGTTAGTTAAGAATCTTCCCAATTAAGAAAAGAACCTAGACACAAAGCATCTTATTACATGTTTTAGAGCAAATATTTTAGGCAGCGTGGTTATAAAGCAGAATACCATATTTGAGAAGTGCTGGAAACAGATTAGGACAGGTGTAAGGTATTGCCCACATTCCCCACTTGAGTACATGACTTGATATATGTAAACACCTATTGAAGGCTCCTATTTTAAGAGGTGTTTAAAGTTTGAACGCAAAAAGTACTGAGGATGTGTGGACCTCTGCTCATTTACAACACTTCAGAAAAAACAAGTTCAAGCTGAAAAAAAATGAAAGATGAAGAAATGCGTCTTAAGAATAAAGAAAGCAATATGTATAAACAGAGCAGGCAAGCATACAGTACAAAAAAAAAAATCTAAAGAACCCTGCTTGAGTCAAATTAGCCTCGAAAACTTAAAATTCTGTAAAAACAACTTTCCTTGAAATAAGCTTTAATGACAAAGATTGTCACTGAATTCATTTTAAAAAGTAACAAAACCCTTTAGATAAATATAGTTTTCCTTCGATGATCTGCAGATCACAGTATTTTTAACTTATTCAATAACTTGAAGCTTACTAGTAAGTGAAACTAAATAGTGAAAACCCTTCACATAGCAGAAAAGTTACACAGAACGAAAGGGTGAATAACGTGTTACATTCTAAAGCTCCTTGCTGGGGAGGCTAAGGTGATTAATAACACCACAAGGAAAATCTGGTTACATCCAGCTTTTGATAAACCAAGGGGAAATCAGACAAAATTTGCTAGGTTTTAGTGAAGCGTGTCCTGCTTGAAGAGCACTTTGAGACATTCAGCTTTAAGCTAGAAGTATTAACATGAGAACGAGTCCTTCAACATACTGAAAGAAAGTGGTCACCGCTTTCCGTGTAACGAACTCACACTATGCACAAACTCATTTTTTGCCCATGGATTTCAACAGTCAGAGGACTCCATTATAAAGAAAGAGGTTAAAACTTGTACAGGAAGTCAACAGTGATAAGAAATAACAAATATGTGTTTTGATGTTCAAGCTTGGCTCCACAACATGTGACCCTTCGAGAAAGCAGAAGCAGCGAAGCTCAAGCTCTTTTTCTGTTTGTTTTTGGCATCACCACAACAAAAACAGAACAGGGAAATGGCTCAAAATTTCCCATTCGCTATGTCTGGATTGGAGTCATCTAACTCCTCTAATACAACAAAAAAATTAAGATGCAAATCTCCTTCCAGAGCACGAGCAACACAAAAGATTGCATGTAGCTACTTGAATTGATAACTAGGCTATAGTTCCTTGACAGAGAAGGTTTTCCACGTGTCTTTCATTAAAAAGCAGATCCTGTGTAAGGAAATAACTCCTGAATTGTTACTTCTGTTTTTTTTGATTGATATTTATAATTTAATCTCTAACAGATTTGCAACCCAGTTACCCTCAATTAATTTTAAACACTCATCTTGAGAAATGCAGCTTTAAAAGTGAAAGCTATAAAATAACTTGGTTCCAAAACACTTATTTGTTGGGCACAAGCTGGTGAAAGGCATTTTGATGCAGAATAACTTGGTCAGTTTTCAGCTGGTCATTAATAAGCGTATTGGATTCTCGAACCAGCTGCAGTGACTTTAGAGCCTCAGAGTATGAGGATCTTCAGTTTAGGCCTTTAAATATTGAACAAACAAAAACGAAGAGCACTCTGTTGTAGCTTGGTTTCAATGCTGGTTTCAACACGTCTACCCTACTCGGCCAGGAAACACGCTCTGATTTGTCAGGTTCACTGCAGGTTCTTAACCACTGCATCTTTTCAGATTCTTACTTCCCAAGTTCAAACAAACAAGCCAAACCCAAAAAACCTTTGTATTTTGCTCATAGTCGAGCAAAAGTTAGAAATGTAACCCGTTCTGCATCAAGTCTGTGAGGCTGGGAAGGGAAATAGCCTCCCCATGAAACACTGTCTTCAAAGTCATGCCAGGAGTGGAGGAGTAACGGAGGAAGATTTAGTTTCACATGTGCAACTGCTTGTGCTGGGAAGAGATAGCCAGATAGATTCACTACTAGTACGTAACAAAGCCAGAGGAAAAGAGAATGGGAATTACATCAAGCAGTTTTACTGACATGAGTGCTGATGCCTTCAGCGTGGCAGGATTGGAGGCGATTTTCCCTTGTTTTCCATATTTTCATCAGCCATTGCAGCCTCACAACTTGCTTCCCTGATGTCACATGTAACACAGCCCTTTAAAAAGGAACAAGAACATAGTAACATAAACCCTCCTTTTTATGAGTATATTTCAAAGAGTCAAATCCTGTAGCATGATACGTTGCAATTTCTTCAAACCTCTCACCAATGGACTGAAATCTCTTTAAAAAGCAGAGATTATACAGATACCTCATTTCCAGAAGCAGGTACTTGCACCTCCAACTTATCTTGTCTCAGAAATGAATTCTTCGGTTAGTGGAACATACAGTTTTAGCTTTAAGATAAAAAGGTATGTGACTTCTTGAACTTGAAGGCCTCATCTTTCAGTTTTATAAGCAAGCTGCTCATTAGGGATCTGGACTGCAAAATGAACAGCAACAACACCAACCAACAAAAAAAGGCTCAAACGCCCGAGTGTATGGACAGACCGGATTTTTCTTGTTCTTGAGAAACGGTATTCTGATATTGAAATAAAGTATTTGAACAGAAAGCCCGCATTTCTTTCTACTGTCAGAAGCCTGGCTGCATTCACAAAATGACAATGTGTATCGGAAACATGACCTAGCGCTTAGGAACAGTTTTAGCACCTTAGATATCAAATATTTATAACTGCATACCAATACATCTCTCAACATTTGAGATGTAAACGTTCAAGAGAATTTTCTGCAAGACCAGTAGACACAATTTTGCCATCTGAATCAAACATGCTCCTAACCACAAGATTTTTATCAACAAGGTGTTAGGCAAACAAAGACTAATTTCTGGTCTTGTTCCAGAGCCATGGACATAGATTTCTCAATTTTTGTCCTCTAAGAATAAATACCACAGCTCAGAATGCCACATTTGAAAATACTAGCACATAGAGCAAGCGGTGCTGTAACAGACATTAGACTGTTCTGCTGCACGAGTACATGAACGCAGTCCACTCTGCCTTGACGTTTTCTGTACAACTCATCAGTGGAGCTCTAGATCTTTGTAGGACTAGTTCTGCCTTGGTCTTTTCTTCTCCATAGTACCTGTGAGCACTTCAAACTGATTACAGTATTCTCTAACACATACTAATATAAATCAAAAGTAGTTTATCAGAGTGCCTTAGAGTTATACCCGATAAAATAATCAGGCATAAGATACCAACACTGTTAAAGAATGAATCCACCTACAAATGCCAGCTATTTTTGTGTTTCTTACTATATGCCTGAGCCTCCTCTGTGATCATGAGCATTTTTCAGCTTGAACACACTTGCTCTGATCTTCCCTAATGTTCCAGCGTTATATGCTATTAAATCATAGCAGCAATCAACCTCTTAAGAAAAAAAGCACAAAATCTAACACCAACCGAAAAACCATCACTAGATACGGACTCTTCTGTGAAAGCATGACACTGTTCCCACTCACGAAGTAACATCACTGACCCCAGCACTGTAAGACTGCATTGGTTAGAAATGGTACTGCCTCTGGCTAGCCAAGGCACGAATAAACTGCTCATCCCTTCACAACTCCTTACTTGGGTGCTGATTTGCAGAGGGACAGTCTGGGTCCGGATCCACGTATGCACCTCTGCAAGTTCCTTCTTTTGCCCATCCGTAAACCAAGGCTGCTGCTTCCGCATGACTGTCAGCTTCTCCAGATCCTCCTTTAAAACTTCCTCTTTTATTCTGCAGGTGACAGACACCTGTGAACACAGCTGTACTAAATGAAGCAAGGCAGCACTGATTACACTCCCACTGGGAGAGCCTCTTCCCCAGTATCCATGGCTGAAGTCTAGACATCGCCAGCCATTGAAAAGAAACTACAGAAACCATAGAAGCTACCTTATTTGCTTTGTCAGTCTTCTTTCAACACTGGTCTAACTGTGTGTGGGGGGTTTGTGGTTGTTTTTGTTGGGGTTTTTTTGTTTTATTGTTTTGTGTGTTTTGGTGTGTTTTTTGTTTTTTGTTTTTTTTTTTTTTTTAAATATGGACTCTCATTACAAATTATATACAAGCTAATTGCAAGCAACCTTTACGCATTCAAAGTACAGGACAATGACCAATCCCCTTGCCACTTCAGCAAAAAGGTTACGTGTTACCATATTTTTACTGATGGGGGAAATGGGGAAAAAACAGACAAAAGGAAATAACCAGGGCGTAGAATGCCCTGTAAATTAATACCAACGAAACTCCAAGAAGGTGTATGTGCACTATTCCCATGGTCTCATTTTAAATTATACAGTTCTATGCACTATTCCAAACTACATGTCAGAAATTGATGATGTTTTCCAACCTGTTGGGCATTTGGTAAGTCATTAGAACTCGCTCAGGTGTGTGATCCATCATCACCCAGGCTGACTCATGTTTGGATTTATGAGCTGTCCCTTTTTCTTCTGCTTCCCGATTCTTCTCTTTTTTGGAAGCTTCAGAAGAATCATTACTGGCAAAATACTTGCTGCTTTTGCCACTACCTGCTGAGAATTACCATGAAAAAATAAATGAATGCATACGCCTGAGAAATCCTAATAATTCAACACAAAAAGTAAACGAACATCAGTTCTTTATATATACAGAAAAGTACATTCTTGCGAGCCAGATTGGTAATATGAACACAGGTACTCCCAGATGACTGCTGTAGCAAGTGATTACTACCTACTGAGAATTCAAAGATAAAGTGCATTCTATTAAGTTACTCAAGATCTCCAAAGCTCTATTTACTCTTCTCAAAATTAATTGCCTCAACTTCTCTGCTTCTGTTTCATGAGTTCCTGCTCTAGGCAGATTTACTTTTACTCAGATAAGACGTAAGCCAGTATCTAATGCAGAGAAAAGTGGTAACGAGCAAAACGAAAGAGTGACTTACAGGTTAAAGGAATAACTGCTTAGATTCCCACTTTGAACCACAGTGACTGAAACAAACTTGGCTTCAAACACCGCAAGCTGGTGAAAAGTAAAGACTACACATTCTCTTACAGGGACTTCCCAACACAGTATCTTGTTATGAATTCCCAACATGTCGGCAAGCCATCTGGCACCAAACACCCAAATCTCGAACTTTCCTACCTGTGCCACAACCAGAAGTCTCGTTGGAGCGAGAGCCTGAAGAACCAGATAAAGCTGATCCACTGCCTGATGCTGCTGAACCCGTACCCGACTGTGAGTCCTCGTACAGCGAGCGGTCGGTAAATTCACTAGAAGCACAATGGCTAGCACTGTTACCACTATCTTCTGGATCATTGTTCTGGAGACAAAAATCAAAGCAAACACATTCATGGAAGTTACATTTAAGTTTCAAAAACGAAGTTCATGCATTTACTGAATTTGTCACATGTTGACTAAGTTCTCATATGAATTCAATAGGTTTGGAGTTTCTAGCTCTGAAAATGAATGGCCGTCTAGAACTCAGGATAGCACTCTTCATGGGTGAAATCAACAAGCATCTGGACTCTACTGATTTCTGCTGTAGATCTTTCCCCATTGGGTCCAGATATTGTACTGTTGCATTAAGTTAATATTTTCTGCTGACAAGAGAGCAGGAGTCAGTTCCCTTCACGTCCTGTTAGATGGCATGAAGCAGCCACACACATCAAACAATGGTGGACTACAGGGAAAATGAGTCTTCCCCTGATTGACTGTGTAAAGCTCACCGCTTCAGCAGCTACAGGTACACGACTCCCCTTTTGGGACCCTACCCTGCAGTTTCAGCTGATCCAGCCTTCCCAGCCCAATCTGGATTCAGGAGCCAACATTTTTTTCCTTGCCTGCAGAGCTCAGATTCCTGCCTCTGAGTTTACCGCGGAAGTTGGAGAGGCCTTTTCTATGCCCGTGTATGGAAACCGACCCACACGGATCCCTGTTCTTCGTTCATTAGCTGCATCCCTGGGAGACAGAGGGAGTAATTAGAAGTGTATCTTCCCTTTGTTTTGGTTCTCCACAGAGACTGTGGGACTGGGTGAAAAAGGATGCGAATTGCGCAGCACTAACCAGGTTCCACATGCACAAAAGCCCCAAGCCCAAAATTGCTGCCGACAATTTAATTGAAAAGGCTGCAGCCAAAATGCTGAGCGAAAGCGGCTTGTGGCAGCCTAGACCAATCTCACATCTCTGTCATTTGCTAAGTGCCAACACTGTACTGTTACAAGTTCCTGCAGGTGCAAGTAAAAACAGCTTTCTCCGCCTCCTGTGCTATTTGTGCCCTGCAGTCTACACGGCACAGCCGCTGGAAAAAGCGGCTAACAAAATCTGGTGACCCTGAAACACAGGTCATCACCACTGCTTGTGGTGACTGAACACCACTGAAAGTCAGGGTTTCTCCTCTACATTCAAAACCTGTGTTACTTACACATTCAGCTTCTGCATGTGCTTTAACATCCGTACTAATGGAAAGCTCCATAGGTTTTGGCAGCTCTTCTTGAAGCAAATCCAGCTGAAGTGGAGAGCTGCTCCGTGAGCTACTCAGCAGTAGGGCCGGGTCACGCTGGCCCTCTTGCTGGTCCTCCATGGATGCGGCAGGAGAGGCTGGAAAGGGCTGATCCACAGAACACGGTGCCACTGGTGACGGAGCAGGAGGACGGGGAGCTGGAGGTAGCGTAGTGCATGGATATGAAGAGGGGGGATAAACACACTGAGGGCTAGGAAGAAAGACATATTGAGGCATCTGAGCATACATGGGGAAACTCTGAAAGAATACAGCCATAAACGTGCCTATGTTTGGGGGATAAAGTGCTGGGCACGACTGTGCTTCACAGCATAGTTGTGACAATGACATGGACTCAGGTTTTAATGAGCGAATGGCAAGCTCCTCTCCTACAGGAGAGGCTGGAAAACTAGACAGTGGTTCCGAACAGCCAGGAAATCCCACAGGAGGAAGGACATTCATACTGGAGGAGCTCAGATAGGACACTTCCGAGGGAGAGAGCGACTGTTTCTGAATTGTTCCCTTCTCACATGGAAGACTATTTCTATTTTTACTAGAAGAGTGGCTATCTGAGGACTGTCTCTGAGGTTTCTGGCGCTTGAATTTTCCATGTTTGCCTTTTTTACAGGTAGCTGGGCTCATCTGCTTTGAAGGAAAATCTCCTAAGGAGGAAGAAAAATAGACACATTCACTGAAATGACCGACCTAGGGGAAAAAAAAGAAATAAAAAAAACCAGACAAAAGAGAAAAACATACAGATAATTGAGTATGGCTTATTCTGAGAGCTGACTTTCCTCTGGACAATTCTTCCATACACTAGTGATGGATTTGCTGACACATCCACAATATTTTCCTTCATGTCATCAATTTTGTTATCGATCGTTTTGGTTTATCCCAATCCGATCTTTTACATTCCTTCAAGGGGAGCCAGTAAACTACTTGGGATTTGCAGGGCTTATTGGAATAATTATCTCCTTTGTGGAAAGTCTAAGATAGCAACATCCAAGATGGAGCAGACCACCTGTGTGGGCAATGCTGTTGTCAAGCCTGGGGAAGGATTCCATTTGCAGCCATAGTACGATACTCGCCAAATCGTACAAAGAACCAGACTCTACTGTTAGGCTGGTCTTCGTAAATCATCTAATAGGCCTCTATTTGTCAAAGCTGCTGCCTACCTTGGCCACAGGAATGTCCGTTGTTACTTCTGCTCCCCTGCTGAAGGTAAGTCCTAAATGGAGAGAGCAAGATCCTCTGGCGGAACTTGTCAACATAGTTCTGCTCCTCCTTTTGAGTGTGGGCTGACAGCGTCTCTTTTGTTAGCCCAACGGGCTTTAAGTCCTCAGGTACTGCAGCGAGATTCTGAGCATTCACAGGAGGCAGCTCAATTTGTTCACTTCCAACAGTGGCATCCTCCATTGTAGTCACTTCTTTGAAGAGGGAAGAAAATAAATCACTCTTTGCTCTGGCCTTCTGGTGTGAACTCCCACAACACCCAGAGGGTTACACAGAAAATAATCTCGTCTGAGCTACCGAGCAGATACAGGCTGCAGAGGTGGGGGGAGAAAACACCCTTCACACTCAAATATAAACTCAGCAAATTACTTTGCATTGTCTGGAAAACTTAAAATTCATTTTGAAGTTACAGCGGCACTTCTTTCTTCCTACTTTCTTAGTATAATAGTAGTTAAATACTCATTTTTATGCTTCTTTCTGCATTAAAATGAAGTAACACTGGCCCATAAGTCATTTTTATTTAATCCTCAATGGCCAAAAGTGCATTGTTGTGTTTGAGATATATGTGATGAAGTTAAAGGGGAAAGGAAATAGAGCACACTGTTAGAACTAGGTTTTATTAAAATAACAAAGAAGTTTCCAGGCTCAAGTTTTCTTCACAGTGCCCCTAGAAGTACCTTAATTATATTTCAGAGTATCTCAAGACAGAACTTTCTCACTGGGTACTTCAGATTGAAAACATCATATTAATATGAAAATCTGTGAGTTGGTGTTTTGCAAGTGTGAACACTACCTGATTCGGGGTGTGGGACATGCACTATAGTGCTGCTGTAACTGCACTGGCTGGTTGCAGACACCACACTTGGAGCCTTGTTGGACAGGGTCAGGTCTGCCAGAGGAGCTCCAACCACGCCTGCGGCTGCCTGGTCCTTCAGCGTCTCTTCCTGATCAGCAGATTTTGGAGTTTGGGAACTATCTGCTGAAAGGATAGCAGTATCTATCAGTAAATGACAAAGTTTCTACATGGAATTTCATTCCAAGCACTGCGCTCCCAACTCATTGAGACTGACTTGTTCAGAAACAACCGTTAACTACGCAGACTATTACGTAAGACAGTCTTATATACAAATAAATGTAACATTCAACATTCATATACCAGTGCAATGTCAGCACGTACTAAATGTGGTACAAAATGACTGAGCAAGAAAAGGTTCACTTAGCAACAACAAACACTAGTTCTTTTGATGCATTCTACCTTCAAAGACTTAATATTGTAGCTTATACTTAACTGTGAGATCTAGACAAGGTAAGCAAGCGGTTACCACATGACCAAAATACTTGTGATATTAGTGTGACAACAATTTAAGAAGTGGACATAAAGCTTGGAATGTACAATAGTAGCACATAAAAAAATAAATCAGTTGTTGCGGTTCTATTATGATTGCCAGTATACTTCGTGTTACCTTCCAACGCCTTGACTTCCTGTTGACTTCGCTGGACTTGCTTGTCATCTTCTGAAGATGACGATGATGTATTTGCAGAAGATTTACATTTCCTTTTCAATGCTGGAATACTGCAGCTCTCTAGATATCTGAAATAAAAGCATATCACAGGAAGCTCTCCCTACTTTGTGGTTTTTCTCCACTTGGAGAGACAAACATTTGAACAATCCAAACTGGAGATCCAGGGGTCGTTAACTAGTATTTTAAATTCACTGCAGGAAGCTCTGGACACATATCTGCTTTCCAAGGGCATTTTAAATAAAATCTATCAGTTACTCTTAAAAAAAAAAAAGAAAGAAAAGAAAAAAGAAAAAAGAAGAAAAGAAAAAAGATGACGTTATCCACTGGGTTAAATATTACTGACATTTGATAAATTACATCAACTTTCTGTTTTACATGGATGTTCTCAAAGCATGTATCGAGAAGACATTGACATATTATGCCCAACGAAACTCTCTTAAACTCCTATTGCACCAACGGTGAAACTATCAGTAGACAAATGCCAATAGTCGCAAACAGAATCTTAGGGCCCTAAATTCTTCATTACTGTGTAATTCACATTGACTGAAATTTGGGATGGATTGCCCAGAGAGGCAGAAAACTTTACAAACAATCCCAAATTTATCTCACAACTCAAAACCCAGTTACCTTCCACCAATTAATCTTAAACTTATATCACTAAAATTGCTCCACAGTTTATTACCTGATGATACTATCAACACAATTGATCTGCTGATAGGAAGGAATACGCGGGGTCTTCTTTGCATCATCATAAAATGCATTGCCTGGTTCTTCTGTGCTATCGCTTCTCAATGTCTGAAGAAAACAGGAAGCGGCGTGCCTCTTCCCTAGAAAAGAAGAAATCCTCAGAGAGTGCTCTCAAAGGCATCTAAACACGAACCCCACCGAGACACACACACATATATACTGGGATATATATATTATACAATGTCTGAAAAAGACAGGAAGCAGCGTGCCTCTTCCCTAGAAAAGAAGAAATCCTCAGAGAGTGCTCTCAAAGGCATCTAAACACTACCCCCACCGAGACACGCACACATACATATACTATACAGGAACACACGGCCTACGACAGCACAGCTCTCAATACTAAATTGTTCTCAACTGACATGTTTTGAGGCAGTGGAAAGAATGCCTAAAAAGAAAAAACCCCACACAACACCTTAAACATCCACTCAGAACAACTAGTAAAGACAAAGAAAACAGTCTAGAAAATAATATACTGTATTTAAGTTGTAAAGAAAATCTTCTTCTCCTCCTCCTCTCAATTTATACATCATGGAACCCAACCTGTTATTTAACAGCAATTTACAGCTTTTTGTAGCATAGATATGCTGCTCAGAGCGGTAGCAAGATTCACAATGCAGTCCTCTTATCAACAAGACTTGGAGTTAATTATAAAACTTTTGCAGAGAGTATCACAGTGCAAAATGGTTTAATACAGATTCCTGATATTTGAGGAAGCATCCGGTTTTCTCCATGTATTTGTGCTAGGTGCTAACTGCAAATAACGTACATTAGCATAATATTAAGCACTCAATAACTAAACCACTACTTCAGGGGGAAGCGGGCCAGTGTTTTCAAGGCCATGGATTGTTTCTGGGAGTCCACAGGAAGTAGCTACGGGAAGCTTTCATAGCAGACTTACACTTGCTACAAGCTAGCCTGCATTTTCACTAGAAAATGTTAAAATAAAAAAGTAAAAGTATACTAACCTAGAAAGAACACGTATGTTCCTCTATATCTCAGGGAGCAGCTAAAAAGTTATTGTATCTGCTGAGGGTTTTTTGGGGTGGGTTTTTTTTTTTTTAGTTGATTTTTTCTTTTAAAAAAACAACAACAAAACACCTCCCGCATTTAAGCCATGCTAAAACACTATCTTAAATTCTTCAGCATAACACCAGCTAGCCAAACACACAGCTATAGATATACAGGAGTTCCCGTTACCTTAAGGATCATAATTACATTAACTTACCTCCTAGCACTTCTGAGCTCACAGCCTGATCGTTTCCATTCTGCGGCTTGCTCCTTGACGCAATATACAGCTGCTGTCCCAGATTCTTTATTCGGTTGACATCTGCACAAACTTGTTGCAATGTCATCTTGAGATACATGAAAACGTGAAGTCAGAATAAAATTAATAAAAAGAGGCCATAGGAGACCATTAAGATGGGTTTGGGTTCTTGTACTCTCCAAATTGAAAGGGAGTAGACTGTCAGTCTAAGCCTGGTGTCTACTGGTGTTTGTAAATTTAATGAATCTAATTATCACGGTTAATTTAATTAAATTAACTATGATAAAAGTTCAAACAGCATCAACATTTGAATGTTTTAATCACAGATCACAGAATGGTCGAGGTTGGAAGGAACCTGTTAAATCATCGAGTCCAACCATCAACATAACACTGCCAAACCCACCACTAACCCACGTCCCTCAGCACCACGTCTGCCCGGCCCTTTAGTACCTCCAGGGGTGGCGACTCCACCACTTCCCCGGGGCAGCCTGTTCCAATGTCTGATAACCCTTTCAGTGAAGAATTTTTTCCCCAATACCCAATCTAAACCTCCCTGACGTAACTTGAGGCCCTTTCCTCTTGCCCTATCGCTTGTTACTTGGGAGACTGATACTGATGCAAGCCTTGAAAGTGGGAATAAGCTGATGACTTACCCAGGAGCCTCACTAGGAAACTAGGTAATTGCAATGTTTGTTTTAGGACAGCACTGTTTCCACTCTCTTCTATAGCAGTTTACACTGTACCTCTAGTGCTCTTTTTAAAACAAATCAGAAAATCCCAAGCAAACAGAAACCCTTTCACACGCATCAATCCTCCTTCTGGTTGCAAAGTTCTTCGACCTTTTTCTCTGAGTCCACTGGTTCTTTGAGAGGCTGATCTTAAGCAAGTCTTCAATTTACTTCAATGAACTACCGTAGTAGCTATCTGCTCGTTTTAGTCAGCAAAATTAAGAGCAAAAAACAAAAGCCAGCATTCTGTAGTTAACCAACTGAAGTACACTTGGCTTGAACAAAGCTGTATCCTCCCACTTCAGCAGAATTCATGATGAATAGTGCCTATGTGCACAATAAAAATTTTCATTTTTAAAACCGTACTTTTACTACTCCGCAGGCAGTGACTCATTTACAGACTTACTGGTTCCTGTACTTCCTCTGCACAATTCCCGTTGGAGTCACTCGAAGATGCTATGCTGATATAGTGCTCATAAGAGCCATTGCTTCCAAGGCTTCCATAACCACTGGAAACATTGCTGTGCACTGGCTGTATGAGGGAAAAAAAACCAGTAATTAAAAAAATCATCCTCTTAGAGAACAAAAAGAAGGGAATGATATACCTTGAAACACAGACCTTCAAGTAAACAAAGAAAATTAAGCGAAAAGTCAGTATTGCTCTGGGCTCTACCACTTGCTTGGGAAAAATTCTCTACCGTGCTTAAAGCTGTTTCAGGATGCAGATTTATCTTTCCATATAATGACTTGGCAAATACGTCAAACAAAATATTTTTCTCTAATGAGGTGGGCAACCCAGACCCATATTTTTAATGCTGTCACACAAGCCTGTCTCCAATCAGAGCTTTCCTTTCAGACCTTTTAACAGATCATCCCCAAAGTAGTCTGCTAGAGCAGACCCGTGTTTCTTCAGCCTCTCATTCAGAAGGCCGGCCAATGTTCTGAAATTCTTTCTTCTTTACCTGCAGAAGCAGCTTGTAAATTTGTCCTTGCAATTCTCTTATCTCTTTCTCAACACTGCTCATTTCTTTACTTCTTGCAGCAAAGACATCTTCATTCAGAGGGCTTCTGGAGAGAGCCAACAAAATTTCACTATTAATTTTACGTTGACGAAGAAAAGGTAGCTATAAACAGAGTTAGAACAGGTTTTTTTTTTTTTCTTCAGTTATCATTATTTTGACTGCTTTGCTGAATCAACACAAAGGGATGTAATCTGTTCCACTAGCAGCTCTGCCAGGGGAGCGGGGCAGTGCTATGAGAGCAGTGCTTCATGCGAAGCTGCGGGGAAGTCCGTACCACCACCACAGTGACACCAGTAAAGGCTGACAAGCATCTACCCCTCTGCCGCCTTCCCTCAGAAGATAAATTCACACCCCAAAAAATCTTGAATAAAAGATCGCTTTGAAAAGTCAAAAGGTCACCCCAAAAAGCCATTTCCTACAAAAGAAACCAAGTAAGAGGAAGGCAGACAGTCATATTTCCAAATCTCTCGGAAACCAAGGAAAAATTAACTTGCGCATTCAATACTAATTGCATTATTAAAACAGGTTACTTTGGTAAATATTTAGATTCTGTATAAGTGAATGTTCCAGAAGAAAACAAGCCAGAAGGTGATTTTGGCTACATGTCTGTCAATTAACATTTTTTTTGTCAGCCAATCATGAATAAATGTAAACTAATTATTTGTTACTGATCTACTTTTTACATTTCTTTTTAGCTTTAACTCGGCTTGTCTAAAACTGATATTTTGATTTAGACATGTCCATTGTCACAGTATTTGGACATCAACCATGTGCAAAAATATATGCTAAAAAAGAGCTGACTGCCTTTTACTTCCAACTGATTTATTTATTTTCATACTTAATAAACAAGACTAATGCTATTCTGAAGGAATGGGCTGCAAGACAGATGCTAGGCAGTCGTCACAGACCGCAGGAGCAACATTACTTCTCTAGTTCACTACTGAGACTGTTTTGTTTTGCAGAGTATTCAACGAGAAGCACTTTAATAGACCAATTCTACAACTGACTTACGTCCGGACTTTGTGTCGGCCAATGATGAACACTACTTTCCTGCTCCAAGGATTCACAAAACTGGACCAGCTGGTATCCAGTATAACATAATCCCCATTTTGAGTACAAAATCTAATAGGTAAATGTTCGAAAGGGGGTTGGCCAGCAAATTTCAGGACTGAAAAAAACCACAAAACACAATCAAGAAATAAGGTTTATTTTATATTATGACACAGTAGTGCAAACACAAACACTAATGACTGGGTCCTTTGAAACTCCGGGTTTGAATTTGCTTTGACCTGAAGCTGGTTGCTTTAATTCATTTATTTTTGTCTAGGCTGCAGATCAGTCACATATCAATCAATATGATAATGAAAGAATGTTAAAACCAGTTGGAATTCCTCTTAAAGCAACTGTACTTACTTTTCCGGTGAACAGCAATCATCAAAGGACGATCTTCTGGGTGTAAATACATCAGTATGGATGTCCCAATTAAATCCTGAGGTAAGTAACCCAACAAAGGCACTGCTCTGAAACCCAAACACATCATCACTGATTGTAATATAGTTTTGAGTATCTACATCCTTAACCCCTTGCTTGTCAGTAAAGTCCCCGTGCACGATCTACAATGGCAAGAACTAAGGCTACAGAACATTTTCCAGCCCATCTAATAATCCTCCAGTCCAATGCAGACATGTAAATACCAATGGCAACCATTTCTGTGCCTGGAGATCTAACAGATTTTCACACTTGCAGGCAGTTTTGTGCTTGTCTATATGCAAAGGAGGAAAAAAAAAAAAAAAGAAAGATCTTAAAGAAACAGGTCATAGGCAAAACGTTAGTAAGAAATCTGACATAGATGCTGCAAAGTGTGTTGTAAAAAGCTTTGCAGGAGACAGCTTTAGTCTGGTCAAATTTATACGACTCCTCTCAGTACAGCTGTATCACCACACTGTGATCCCCAGAGCTTTGCGTTATGTGGGTTTTCCACTGTCTGTGTCACCACAGGTCCCCCTTGCCCTGGATAACAAAAACTGACTGCAGTTCTGTTTAATTCACATTTCAGGTCAACAAAGGAGATTACGTCCACGGAACAGCAGATGATTTTCCATGACAGTACTAGCACAAAACTACTTTGTTTAGTTTACTATTGCCAACTGCACAGTTCAACAACTTTACTTCGGTATCCAGCTGCATCACCAAAGGATGTTTTGCTACCTCTCCATACACACCTCACAGGTCTTAAGATTCAAATCTCACCTGTCATCTATCTCAAGAAAAACACATCCAGGGGTGTGAGTGGTGGTGAAGATTCTTTTATCCATAGGAATTCGAGGAGCTAATAGAAAAAGAGGTATTTACTGAAACAAAATATGCACCAAGACAGAAAACCTAACCATTATTTTTGCTCATGATAGAAAGTTATTGGCTCCCAAACTTTTAAATTTTTCCCTGCTTTCTCACCAGTAACTCATAGAGACAGGTGCTACAGACTTCTCAAAAACAAAAACAGTGAGAAGAGGTCAAATGCTTTGGAGCCTTGCAAAGAAGACACAGATGCTCTGGATTCGCATGCATGCACACACACACAAACTGCAAATTACACAGGTGAGATTACCCAAGCCCAAGTTCTGAACAAAGGAAGCAGACTTTCATATACTGCATTTTCCTGTTGTCTTGTTTTTTTCACTGGTGTCTCCTGACTTGCCTTCATATCCAGAGTGAATTTTCTCGGCCAAAGCTAAGCAGCAGGATTCTGCATCCACGTGGACAGAAGTACACACATGGACCAAGTACGGGGTGATTCGGAAGGGGTAACAACGCGTTTCCTGTTCCTGATCTTTACCACCCCTGAGAAAAAGTAAAAAGGATTAATGCAGTGGTTTCGAGACTCAGATACGTTACGCCAGGGCTGAGAGCCCTGCACAGAGAAGTTATGCTGAGGACACAGACCCAGATAATCAGATTCTCCTGAGGTCCTACACACACTCCCTTGTGATCCAAGGCCAACACATTCAGCAATACTGATCTCACTCCCCTTAAAACCAAGTAGGTGTTCTGCCTCCGACACCTGCATTCAGAGGCTGTTCTAGAAATGCCATCACTCTAATGGTTAAAGACCACTTGCTAATTCTCAGTCCAAATTCATGAGAACCACTCATTTGATCTTGTGCTCTCCTTCAAGTTAAACAGTTCTTTTTCTGTTTGTTGTTTATTCTGGACCATTCTTGGGGAAAAAAAAAATAATCTGTCTCTCACAAGTATTGTTTCACTGACCTACACAAATAAGACCCCTCTGGCCTTGGTTCACAAATAACTTGTTCTTTGGTTGTTGTCCTCCTCCCATGAGAATTTGTCTTCCTAGAACATGTGTGAGCAGTAGCAGCGCACAACATCCTAGATGAGATCTTAACCAGGGCTTTGTAACAACTGCATTAGCAATTGCCTGTTTCTATTGCAAGTGTTTTTTCACCTGTTATAATTGCAGTATCTTACCCATCTCTGACAGAAAGAATTCAGATAAATTTTTGGACATTATCACTTACGCTAAAGGTTACTTTCTTATTCCACGCTTAATTTTGAAAAATGTTTGTAGAGAGGAGTTAATGTCATAAAAAATACTACTAACAGCTCCCCCTTTTGGAAAAAAAGATAAAAATGGAAACTGGATATAGTAGGAGTTTAACCCACAAAACCCCATTTTCATACATTAGCCTAGTATGTGCTTGTGAAAAAATATTTTTACTCATGAAGCCCACATAATCAAAAGGATCTGTTAAATAAAGGAAGGAGAGATGTCATATGAAAATCTGAAAAAAAAACTTTTGCAAAACTTCTATGTATCCTGCAAACAGTTCCCCCAACTTGAAGTTGGTATCTGTCCTGATACATTTATTCCAAGTGCCCTTACACAGTTCAAGAGACAAAGGTGATTTAGAGCTCGGGCTTTTGAAACATGGATGAATGAATCAATGATTGACTGAAAGACAAATAAGTCTTATATCTGCTCAGACGAAAACAGTTCTTACTGAAATCAAAAGACCACCCGAGCCTGAAACAGAACCGCACTGAAGACTACAGGCCAATCTCAATTTTTTTTTTTTTATTTTTAGAACCAAATTAGCCAGGCACAAAGCAACAAACGGCATCTATAGTGACAGCGAGTAGTATCTCATGATTCAGGTCTCATACAGGGACTCAGGTGACTGAGTTTCTGTTACTGCCTCTGTCAGAAACTCTCGAGCAATCTTAAGCAAAAACACCCTTTGCCTCCACTCTAAACTGTAGAAGGGGGAGCAGCAATTTTTCACATCATCATTCTTCTCCTGCACAACAGTACTGAAGGAAACCGACAGGTCCAAAAGAAACATGTATGAACAGTTTTCCTTCTATCCCCATGCAAGTTTAAGCATCACTACGGGAAAGACATCCAAAATGTCCTGCTGGATGCCAATATTAAACACAATAAGCCAATCTTGTAATGGAGTTCCACGAGCTCACATTGCTCAGTTTTAACAACGGAACAGTCTTTCTGCCCACTACTGTACCCTTTGCCCAGCCTTCACAAACATAAAACTGTATTAATGTACTTGCCTGATTCTGCAGAAAAAGGATTTCACCTGGGCACATTCATACAGAGAAGCTAATAAGAAGAACACACATTGAAAGTATCAGTTAATATCCTTAAAAAGGTCACCTTAAAAATATCCTTTAAACTCTGCATTCTCCAGGCTTTCTGAGCAGGTCTGAAGTCTCACAACCTGCTCTTTATTAGCTACTGAATTAGCTGTTCAACAGTCTGCTCCCACCTCAAATGTTCTCTCTCTCCTCCAGCCCACTCACTCTTGGAGAAATGGCTGACCTGGAACTAAATTCAGAGGAAATGCATATGATCTGAAAAACTCCTTTTGCCAGTGCATCACTATGGAAAGGAAAGGCAGAAATTCCCAGCTTTATGAGCCATGTACCAAAAACTATGCACAGCCAAGAGTTATGGGGAGAGGACAATTCATTAACAGTTCACAGTAAGAAAATAACAACTACTGTACAGGGGTGCCACTGCTCTGCTGGGTAGGCACATGACTGGCTTACAAGTTGTGGAATCCCTGGCACGTGAGCGCCAGCAGCCTCTGATGCCTCACATCCTTTGGTAGCAAGGATTTCGGACTTCCCAGCTCTGATGCAGAACAGCCCCATGGCCAGGTGGGCACAAGACATGACCTTGGCATGCGAGCTACACTTGAATTGCTCACAAATAACATAGGACTCTCAAGTCATCATTTAGGCACATCCAGCACTAAATAGCAAGTCAGCTTAAAACTTGGGTTCAGTGAGCTGTGCTCACAGCAGGCTGCAAGCGGACCGTAAAGACAAATCACCTAAGCAACTGTAAGATGTACATTAAACAACTTAAACTCACAGTGAGGCCTTTAGTTTTTTAAAAAGCAGAAATATTTGCAATGAGTAAGACAGTATGCAAAACAACAAAGCATCTGCCTTTTACCTACCCCAAGTAAGAGTCAAGCCTCTAGGAGGCTAGCTGCATAGCTACGCAAGTTTTCAAAGCGGAAAGGGAACAAGCGTGGCCTATGTGTACAGCTAGCATAAGCATTTAAAATGAACAACTATTCTATCTTCATTCCGCAAAGACAGAAAGACACAAAAAGCGTTTAAGACCATTGCCAAGTCCCACCTGCTTGACTTTCCACGTTCCACAGCGGCAGGTGGGACTGATCGGTGTGTGTGTAGAACACACTCACATCCTGAGGGACAAGCAGCTCTACAAACCGGGAGGAGTCCAACACTTTCTTCTTACAGTTTAGAATGGACGCTGCCTGCTCAGAAATATGCACTATGCGTCCCGAAAGCAAGGAAAACACCGCCACAAATGTGTCCTGCAAAATAAACATCGTTAAAGGCAATCCTCCCCCAACACGTGGTAGCGATATTGTAAGGATAAACAAACAAAACAAGAACAACCCCAAAACAAACCAACCCAAACCCACCACACACCACAACCTAAGACAGAGGTTCAAAAATGTGTTCTTAAGTGTCCAATTAATGTTCTGCATGAGCTACTACAATCTTCAACACTACAGCAGCTTACTCGCGATTTACAAATGCTAATAAGACTGCAATATCAAAACTGGAACAAATTACAGGGATGCTTATCATTGTCCAGAATGACTGGTTATCACTCCACACACTTCTCCCCAAGTTTCAGAGTATTCACCACAATTTCACATACAAAAATATTCTGAGAACTTTTCAAGTCGAAAGCATTTGCAATATTTCTGGTGCAGCACCTAACAGTACTGAATACCAAACCCCACTCTTTTCTTTAAAGCAGAGCCAGAAAGCATGACACATTCTGCAAATTAAGAAAAAAAATTAAATCCAGGAGTACAAACAGAAACCAAAGTCTCTCACAACTACGGACTTGATCAACTTTGAAAACATTCTGCTAAGTCCGTCTCAAGGGATTACTATGCTGTACATGAATTCTCAAATAAGATTCTCAAAGATATTTGTCGCTTCTGGCAAAAAGAAAAAAGGAAAAAAGAAGAAAAGGTATGTCTTCACTTACTGCTGTTGGGTACCCTGAGTCAGAACAGGTAAGAAATAGTCTTGATCTACCTTTTAAAACACAAAGGCCTGCCTGGCTAAAACTTAAAGGCTTTTTAATTTTACACATTCTATTTCCACAAAACTATATAAGGAGACTAAATAGAGAGTGAAACGGCATGTGATTAACTCTTTGAGTGTGCCTGAATTCCTTACAGTGTTTTTTGGAGTGTGTTCAGATGCAACTGCCACCAACTCTTCTATGCTGTATGTCATCACATCTGTCTGAAACACTCTTCGGTCATTCAGAGCCTGGAAAAAGTCATTGTTTGCTAATTGAAAAAAAAAAAAACAGGAAAAGCAAAACAAACACAAGGAAGTCAGTAAGGAGACTATTTTGAAAGTATTTCTTACAGCCCTTGTACTTTCGTCATCTTTTTGCTGAAGTCCAAGGTAAGATGAGGAAGGTCTGTGTAGTGACAAAGGAAAAAGGAATACTGATTATACTACTGGAGAGACCTATTAATGTTACAGAAGCCGAGCATGCGGAAGTAGAAAGGATAGAATGTGACAGCAAAAGAACAATTTTAGCTACATAGTTCTCTTGGAAAAGACAGACTATCCAATAACTTTTTGAAGTGGGATGGGAATGCTGTTTTTTTCAATACATACACAGAAAGTTATCAGCAGTGCACCTCTTAGCTATAGGATCCTGAAGAAAGGGGAAGCAGTAGGTGGGCATTTCAATAGAAAACAAGATTATTTAAAAAAAACCAACCCACAGTGCTTCAGAAAGTCAATTGTTTGCAGGATAACTGCAATGCTTTCATTTGGTTTTATGTTATTTGCTAGACACATCTATTCAAACCAAGCTGCTATATAGCTTCCAGATTTTTTCCACACATACCTTGGACCTGTTGGACACACTGCAAGGCATAGTTGAGAGCACTGATGGTACTGGGCTTGCTGGAACTCCTTTTCTCTTCAGGCAAACATCTTTTCATTTCTTGGATCATCATCATCAGATCTCTCTGAGCCTGGCTCCAATTCAGCTGGTCACTGTAAAACAGAAGTTAAACTTTACTGGAGACTTCTGGTATAGGAGCTTCTTTTCTGTCAACTAATTAAAATTATTCACTAAATTAACGTTTTATGGGCTTAGCCACAGTCACAGGATATCCAGAAATATCCTAATGCTCATTCACTGTATTTTCTGTTGTGTCTTTCTCACTTCTTTGCTACTTAATCTTTTCTCCTCTACTTTCCTCCTTTTCAGCTCCAACATGCCACGGATGGCAAAGTCACATCATAACCAACCTGCTTGCTACGATGCTTAACAACTAAAAATAAGCTGATGTTTATTCTAGATTTTCTAAATCTCTCTGGGGTTAATATCATTAATAGATGATGATTCTTTATGTATACGTGTTTTTCCAGCCTTGAAGTGTGCATCTGATTGTAATCATTTCAGGGAAACATAAGGTCCTCAAAATACACCTGATGCAAAGATTTCATTCCTCACGCAATTCAGGGGTCTTTGTTATACTTTTAACAGAGTTGTTGGCCCCCACAGCTGCAAGGTTATTAACAAGCAAAATCTCCCTCTTCTTACTTTTACTTATTTCACCGACTGAAAAATAAGCAGAAAACATCCCAAAACACGGATTGATTCTAATCCTACAAATGCGAATACGAACGCCATTATTTTAAATAACTTTTGTCCGTTTGGCATTTTTATTGGTATCATTCTCTTACTATATAAATTACTAAGTGAGTTCAAGTATCGCATGTTAACCTTACATGCCAGTTCAACATTGCATAAATTACAGCTCTTGAACCGCTTTTTTGTTTTTAATGAAAAAAAAATACATTAGCACCTCAATGAATTTCTGAACTTTGGGGAAAAATATTATTTAAGTAATTTCTGCTTTACTACTGCTAAATACAGTCTTTAGACTGAGTATATAGAGAAGCCACAAAAGGACCAGTGACGTACCTGGATCAACCAATCTAATAATTAGCCAAAGAGCTGATGAGGAAGGCGCGGAGCGCTCCGTGAGCCGGGCGGCCTCCCCCGGTGCACCGAGGCGGGCCCCGGGAGCTGCCCCGGCTCCTCCCGCCCCGGCGGGCTCTCCGCCCCGGCTCAGGCCACAGGACGGCGGGTGCCGCACGCCGTCGCGAGTTACCTGTTAACTTTGCTTTGCTTCTGGAAACTCGCCGCCGAGCAGCCCTTCGACTGGCGGCCGCAGGGGTCGGTCCCGCCGGAGCTCGGCCCGTTAAGCCGGTTCCCTCTGGAGCCGGCTCCCGCACAGACGGTGCAGCCGG
>VWZL01001092.1:241614-280477 GCA_013396915.1 Stercorarius parasiticus | reverse complement strand
CCACAGGCATCCCCCCCGCCGCCCCTGTTTCTAGGCAGGGCACGTCCGGCTCCTCTGCCCATCCTCTGTGCGTTGGTGTGGCCTGGTGTCCAATTCGGGGCTGCTGCCTCTGTGGGCGAGACTCCAGCTCTCTGTGGTAGCACCTTCAGATGTAGCGAAATTATGTTCCCTTGCTAACAAACACTTGGCCTGAACTACTGGGTCCATGTGGTGATTTTGCGATATTGTGCTTATACAGTGGGGAAGGGTGTGTGTGTGTTCTTGTGTTTTAAATTCTACCAGCACGTGCCTTGCATCACCTGAGGGTGGGTGGAAGGTGCTGATGGGTGAAGGCCTGCCCAGGTAGGTTTGTACCTATGGCTCTTGCTGGTTGTGAAGGGCTCTTGATGTGGCCAAAGCCCAGAACTGGGCTCGTTTCTGAGAGACCTCGTGGGGTATGCTTGTACTGGGCCCAGCTGGGATGGAGGTGGTGTTCTTCATCGCAGCCTGTATGGTGCTGTCGTTTCGATTTGTGAGCAAAACAGTGTTGATAACGCGCTGATGTTTTGGCTGTTGCTGAACAGTGCTTACACAGCATCAAGGCCTTCTCTAGTTTCTCATGCTGCCCCCGCAGGCTGGGGGCAGGTGAGAGGCTGGAAGGGGACACAGCTGTGCCAAACAGACCAGAGGGCTATTCATAGCATCATAGAATCACAGAGTGTTTTGGGTTGGAAGGCACTCTAGAGCTCATCTTGTTCCACCCCCCTGCCCTGGGCAGGGACACCTCCCACTACACCAGGCTGCTCAGAGCCTCGTCCAGCCTGGCCTTGACCACCTCCAGGGATGGGGCAGCCACAGCTTCCCTGGGCAACATGAGCCAGGGGCTCACCGCCCTCACAGCAAAGAATTTCTGCCTCAGATCTCATCTAAATCTCCCCTTTCAGTTTAAAACCGCTCCCCATCGTCCTATTGCTCCACTCCCAGATAAAGCGTCCCTCTCCAGCTTTTGTGGAGGCGCTTTCCGTGACAGACATCATCATCCTCAGCAGTAAAGCTGGGTGGGGGGAGTCTTTCCAAGGTATCAGGTGGCTGGTGGGAGGCAGTGAGCGACTGCCTTTGCATCACTTATTTTTGGTTCTTTTCCTTTTTTGCCTTCACTTATTAAACTGCCTTTATCTCACCCCAGTCATTTTTTTTCTCATATTTGCTCTTCCAATTCTCTTCCCCCATGCTGCTGGGGAGAAGCGGGGAGACAGAGGAATGAGCAAGGAGTTGGTAGGTGCTTACTGTCTTGCCAGGGCCAACCCACCACGATGCTAAAGAAGCATCCAGGAATTAACAGGCACGTAAAAGAGAAAATTGGGGAGTTAAATGCTGATTTATTCTTAAAGAGAAACATAATTCAACTTGTTTCTCTGTAGTCCAGAAGAAACACTCTTAATGGAATCTCATCTTCTGTTGTGATCCTGGGTTTTGGAAGAACTTACTCCTAATAGTACTAACATAGGCTTTCACAGACTGGGCGATTAATTTATTATAGCTGTTTTTCCCTGCTAGGCTAGCCTTGTAGTCAGGTACAAAATTTGCACCATTGAGGGTTGGTTCATGTAAGTTACACATTTGTTCAGTGCAATAGTTAGCTATTAAGTCTCAGTTATTACTATAACTGTGTCATTAAGTGTGACCTCTTAGGTTTCTGCATCTGCTGGCCTCTTGACTACTAGTAAGATTCGCCTCTGCTTTGTGCACAATGTAGGATTTAGCATTCTACTACTAGGCGCGCATGGTTTCTCATGAAAAGCCCAGACACCCTGCCCTGAAAGTGATTGTCTACTGAAGAGGAATGAAAATAATTTGATCTCAGAAATGCTAGTCACCCACAGATGGGTATGTATCCGCCATGTATATACGATTATATAGAACTGCTTTAAGTTCTGTTAGAAAATCTAATCAGAACTGAGGCCATCTAAGGGCTGTTGAAATACTCATAAATATGTACTATTATGTCACCTTACACAATCTCACAGAATGTTTCCAAATTTGATAAACTACAGCATATTGCCTTGAAAACCAGGCTGCTAGCTGCAGCTGGGCAGAACTTGTATTTTAAGGAGAAAATGGATTTTTAACACTTTCCTGTAGTCGCAGTCATCCTAGCAAAGCCTGTAATGTGAAGCTTCAATATTATGGGTAGGTGGGTACCCAGTGCCTGTGGTTTTAAAACAGTTTTCCTCTCTGCTGTAAGAGTGCGCAACACTCAAGAGGAAAAGTTTTTGCTTGGGGTGAAGGCCTCGGGGGGAGAAAGAGAGAGGGTGACTGGTGTTTACAGGCTCCGTCCAGCAGCCACCCGCGGGAGCCGCTGGCAGGGCCTCGCGGAGCGGTGTTGTGGGGCTTGAGACAGCTGCTGAAGTGGAGCAGGACTGGGCTGGCAGGGCCGCGCGGGGCAGCTGCAGACCGGCAATGGTCGGCGGCACTCCAGCAGGAGACACGGAGAGTTCGCTGCCCGAGAAATAGAGTCCTCTCAAAGCTGCTGCTCCACACAGCAGACGCAGGTCACACACTGGAATAGAGCAGCAGAAAGGGCTGCGGAGCCAGGGAGCGTGTCGTTGCCTTCAGTGAATCCCACCAAGCTCCAGGGGCTGCACACCCCCTCACAGGTAGGCTGTGGACTGTTCAGATTATAACCCATAAGAAACTAGATGCTACTTACAAGCAGGTCGTGTAGGAGAAGAAACACATTCTTTTATGGTTACTTACAGTGACTGAAGGACTACATCACTCTTTTAAACTAGGATGGAAGAGATGCGTTTAAAAAAAGGCACACGCTTTGTATGGGGAAATTTTCTTTGTTTTTAATTTACAGCAGAAAGAATATAAAGCATTCAGAAAACATTTTCCATATTTTAAGGGCAATTCAAAACATTTTGCATGGTTCCAGCAGCTGAGTTCTTCAACAGATCCATTGATTCAGTGATGCTTTACATGCACGGTTACAAAAATAAAACTTACAAAAGAGAAGACATCTATACTAGTTTTACATGCAAGTCTTGGGGACCCCCCATTGGGCACCAGCTATTGTGTGGAACTGCCATAAGCGTGCAACCAGAGAGGGGGTTCATGTTATATTCTGTATTTCTTTCACACAGTATTACTGCTGTCGAATGTGTTTCACAAAGGAGCAATGCCATTATCAGAAGACAGAAGATCTGGCTCCTGGCACTTGGGAATTTGAGTTTTCCCGGAAAGCTGCACTTACTTATCTTCCGTGAAAATGTAAGTTCCACAACCAAGAAAAGGGTGAGCAGAATCACTTCGCTGCGGGGGGAGTCTGTCCAACTCCCCAGCGATACACCGAAGGATCATGGCCCGACACAACAAAGCACTCAGAAGCTGTACTTGGCTTTAACCGTGCAGGCAGTTCTGCTGCGCCCGTGGAATTGCCTGCATGTTTAACAGCAAGTACAGGCTTAAACGTTTGGCTGAAGCAGGATCTAGATTAGTAGATACACCACCAGGCCCATGGATCTGGAAGAGTAATTTGAAATAGCTCTGTATATCACTGAATCATTTTCTGTATAGACAGGGAGTTAAAACATTTCCACTGAGGTCACTACTCTTGTTAGGAAAAGGTCGATTCTATATTGTCAGGTACTGGTTAATGGGAGCAACATTTCGGTTTCAAAATGTCAGAGTTCTTCCAGTATTAATACAGAGCATTTCCAATTCATCCCAAAGGAGATTCTTCGGCATCTCCTGTCCCGTTTTTGCGTGAGAGAAAAATTTAACGGTTAAGGTCCCAATTCCGTACAGTAAATCGAGGCTACGGGGCTGCCCACAGGCACAGCGTGAGCGCCAGGCCAGTAGTTTTTTCTCTTTTTTTTTTAAATTGAATCAGGTCATAAAGCAGCAGTTCAGAAATGTACAAGAGAATTCTGATAATGAGCTATAGCACATCTACTGTAATTCAATGCTGGCAGTGAAAAGAAGTAATTAAAAACAGGTACAATTATAGAAAAGGCACCAAGAGCACTGACCCCAGTTTTTTTGCCACAATCTTTGTTTTTACTCTTCTTTTAAAGACACCAGTTTAAAAGCTTCTTACGTGTGAATATTTTTAGGCTTCACAACAAGCCTTGCGTTTAAACATTGCGGTTGGTGGCCGGGATCAAGCAAGAACAACTATTCCAAAACTAACAATCTCAAATTTACACCAGTCCATTCAGAAATTTTAAACTGCCATGAGCAAAACTAACACACAGGAGCAGCTTCTGATCTCAGACATCTACATAACCCACAATAACGACACGGACTTCGGGAGTTTCTTCCCTTACATTCCTCGGTAATAAAGATCAGAACCTGGTTCCCATGGTGAAGAATTCGTGACAGTTTTAAATTAGTAGTTCAATTTAAAAAAATCTAATTTCTTTGGCTCCTCACTATGTGGAAATAGCAATATACCATGACACCCCTACAAGATCAGTTTGCATCTTTTTTTTAAGTTTTACTTAATTTTTTTAAATTTTTTGTGCAATTTTTATTACATTTTCTGACTTCCAGCAGGAGATATGAAAATGTGAGACATATTTTTCTACTTTCGTACTATTTCTTTTTTTTTTTTTTTTTCATTTTATGTTCATTCTAAGTGTTCTTTATTGGAGTGAGTGTATGGTGTTAAGCTAGATACGGTTTTTGTACTCTTATGATTATCTGCTTTGCAAAAGTAACTTAATTTTCTTAAGCAATATTAGCATTCACATTACTTGGCACCATTGGCAAAAGAAAAAAAAAAAAGACAGGGGAAAAAAAAAGAAGGAAGGAATCTATAAATTAAAACCAACCAAACCAAACTCCTGGTAGCCAAAATCAAATGTAAACATATCCTTTTTTTTCTTTCTTTTTTTTTTTTTTAAAGTAATGTTGCTCTGCCTTTTTTTCCTAAGTCTAAATACAGTAGCTCTTTTTTGCCATTTAGTCATGCTTTAGCAAAAATGTTCTTCTAAAGAACATTTAAAATAAAGTTTCTTATAGTGAAATAAAGTTTTTGTTTCATTTTACAGACCATAGCCACTAATGCTTTGCTTTGTTCATTTCTTTTTCTTGAGTTCATGCACATATCTCTTTGTTTTAATATATACAATATGTACAAACAATACATCCACACTCTGCTCGTTCATTCAGACAAAACTATACAAATAATAATTTTATCTTGCCAAGTTATTGACCCTTTGTGAATAAAATATTTAGTAATTAATCAATATATTCCCTTTCAAATATTTTTTCTCATTTTCCATTTCTACCTTCTATATATACAGAAACTGCCCAGATTTTGATGAAGTAGCCAAAATAAGAAATTTACTGGCCAGAATGCAGCACCACTCTGATCTTTAGGTGGTATAAAATGTCCAGGCAACAAATGTATGTGACTCTGCAAAATGACAAGAGGTTTGACAAGGACTTAAGATAAAAAGCTACGTTTTACAAATTATTTTAAGAACCTAATTAAAATAATAGTACATGAAAGTAAGGCTAGAAAATAAAGTGCTGAATATGAGAGAAGGTACATGACAATCGATATGTTTGCAGGTTCTAGTAAAAATACCAAAAAAACTTTTTAAAACTTGCTTAAGCTGCTCTCTCCGTTCATCATGCATTACCCGTTCATCTCATACACCAACCCCCTCTGTAAGTTCCCACGGGATGTATTAAAAACCTGCAGATTTAAAAAGTTGCATTAAGTGTGCTGTAGAGATTTAAATAAAACACAAAGGACAGAAGTGCGAAGGAAATGAGGATGCATGGACCCAATAAAGATGTACTGATCTAAGCCCCTCCACTGAGACTCTCAAAGCTTCAGTTTCTTGGAGATGACTGACAGGTGCAGGAACAGCATTCTTGTGTTGCTTGTGCATTCCCACCTTTTCTTAACAATATTTTTGGTATAATATTTGTACAGTTCCACATGTTGTTTAATACAGCCCTATATGAAAAGGATAATTAATCGCTTCTTCCTTCTCGGAGAATGAAGCAACTCGCAATTTCCTCCTGGTGTCTTTTGTTTTCCCCATGATCCAACAGAAGATTGAGTTCCAAGATGTCTTGCTGAACAAATTAAAAGTTG
The DNA here is from genome assembly GCA_013396915.1 of Stercorarius parasiticus. Lineage (NCBI taxonomy): Eukaryota > Metazoa > Chordata > Aves > Charadriiformes > Stercorariidae > Stercorarius > Stercorarius parasiticus. The sequence continues at coordinate 274,380 of VWZL01001092.1, read as the reverse complement.
TCCATGAAAGTGCAAATGCAATGACCAAAACATTACTGTTAAAATCCTGCAGCTGGTATTTCCAGGACTGCAGTGGGTATTTTTGTTGTTGTTGCATGTCTCTGCTAAAAACAGAAAATGAAAACAGTCTGAAAAGCAATGTCACATTGCTACGGGATGCTGCTGCGTATCTTCAAGTTCCTTGGCCTTTTTCAATTCTTTCACTCTGAAAAAACAAAGAGGAGCTATATAACACTTCTATTGCAAACCTATTTCAAGACAAAAATCAAAATGATTCCTCGCTCTAACCTCCCGTGCAAAAGAGCCAGCTCCCACAGCAACGGCAGGAGGGTAACATGTTCCTGACACCACGAACAGTTGGAAGCGCAAGAATGGGCCACTAGAAATCCAAGACAAACTATGTTTGGAAAGGTATGCTTATTTCCAGCTACTGGGGGTTTTTTTCCTGACATCTGTAACTAAAGCTGGACTTTATTCTGGTATTGGCCTATTTAATCGCTTGGGGCTTTTTTTGGACTGCTGTGCATTAGCTGATTTTGCAGCTGCCTGCTGTCCCAGCTGTTACGGCAAAGGCGCTTTTCAGTGTTGACCTCTTTTCTCCTTACATCGCTGAAGGGGGACAACTTGATGTCGTGGCCAGCACAGTAGGGATAACCAGTCAGTCACACTTACAAGGGAAGCTCGATGTTGATCTCACATAAGAAAGTGTTTATATGCCAGCAGAAGAACTGGTATGGGTGTGAAGGAAGGTAATTTACTTCACGCTTATCCCAGCTGCTGGCGGCTGTGTTTCCTAGCATGCTGTTGGTAGCAGATTCATGTTTGTTCCCAGTCAGCAGCGGACACTGCGCGCCATGGGAGATGAACCTACAACGCGGAGGAGTCTCTCTCCCTAGATGTGGCCTGATGGTTCAGTTCTCAACGCTTTAAAATGCATGCAATACATTACCTCCTCTAGCACTTGTCAGCATAAGAACTAAATCATCACTGAAAGCTGAAATAATTAAAAATTAAATTAAAATAATGAAGAGAAGGGAATCATTTCAATCCCATCAAGTAAAGCAGAATGCTGCATCGGTGCTGGAGCAGCAGCAAGCCCCTGCCCAGGCTGACCGACTGGCTGCGTCTCAGCGAAGGCTCCCTGCAAAGGAGCCAAAACAAGCCACGGGGGCTGCCCAAGCTGCCCCCAGACCTCAAGGCGGGTGCCCGGCGGAGCCTGGCTCTGCCTCCTTCTGCAGGGAGCCCCGTTCCGCAGTGCCGTCCCTGTGCCACCTGCCTCCACGCGCTTCCCCAGAGGAGTACAACAGCCTAAATTAAGGTGATTTAGCAAAGCACGTACTTGCCCAACGCAGCAAAAACTTGAAAGGACAAATAACGAAGGTATGGTACAAAGAATTGTGGCAGAACTGCGAGTCTGTAGCAGACTCCAACTAGGAGTGAATGAATTTAACAAAGCCTAAGTAAATATAGATAGTAAAAGATGTCAGGAGAGCTAAGCAGCACCAGCAATGCCAGCTTGAAGCTTCTGTATGTAGGCTTCCACTCACACATTCTCTTTTGGCTCTTGCACCAGCCTGCTAGCATAAGGATACGATGAAGGCTATAAACAGACCTCTATCAATACACCTCCATTTCACTATTTATTAATTTTTCTGCATGTACTATTACTCAGAATCACAGTCAAAAGGGAGCTGGCTGCTTTTAACTCTTGGTTTTAGCTGAGTTGAAGCTCTAGCACTCAAAGGCGTTCTCTTCATCTGTTAAACTGGGGGAAACGGGAGTCACACTAATCAATATACAGGTCAGACCTTTGCCAATTACCTTAATTCCACTGAACTGTCTGAGAATACCACGTATGGAAAGACAGAGGGCTCTGCTAGTCCAAACGCACATGCCGTTTTCAGAGCCTGAGGAGCCACATCCGAGGGGCCATGGCAACTGCTCCCAAATCCCATCTGCAGAGGGTGCCCCAATGCCGCTCTCCCGGATGCCGAGAAACACTCTGATCCCCAGGCTGAGGAAGGGCAAGGCAGGAAAAGCAGCACCACTGGTTCTGAATTCCTACTTGGGTAGCGCCGTGCCGAGCCTAAATGCCTGCTACAACTTTACGGAGAACTTTTCTACGGGGAGATTCTGGCTCTATGCAAGCTGGTGTCTGAAAGATGCTGCTGACAGCAGGGGACCGGAGGCTCCTGCAGCGGGGGTACCTGCTGGGTCAGTCCAGACCATCGTTTCATTATAGGAAACACAGGAGGACTGGGACAGTGAACGGAAATTGCTCACAAATGACAAACTGACCATCTTCGGTACATTTAGTTTTCTTTCTTTTCTTGAAGCAGAAAAGCAGCCTCTCCCTTGAAATTATTACTAATCTTTCTATTACTACACCGCTTAGAAGCAGAAGGTGAGCCAAGATCTCTCCTGCGCTAGAAAAATGTGGTGTGCTTCTGCGCACGAGGAAATTTTTAAGGCTTAGATTTACTATGTTCAAGATACCATCAATTAATACATGATTTGCAGTGCAACTTCCAAGTGTTTTCTGTTGCACTTCACTGTAACGTAAAATTAACCTGTTATTATAGATCTCTTGCTGAGAACATGCACATTAGATAAGCCGGTGGCTCTTTCACTGAGACATGCTATACCTTAGTTTAGCACTTCGGCATGCAAGGGCTACACTAACAAAGCACTTTTGCTGGAAGAATGCAAGACATGCTTTGCTGCAAACTTCAACCTACAACATGCAACATCTGTACTGGCGCAGACCTGTTGAGTCTGTTTAACTGGAACACACATGCCAATGAAAGCTAATTACTGCAGCACTCAACATTTGCACGAGTACAGATCCTATTCAGGAATATGCAGCACTTTCCTTGGTCAAGTGTGCTTTACATTAGTTACAGATTTTCAGGCTTATAAAAATGTCGCAAGTGCCATGATAATTACTGCTTAAAAACACAAGCACATACTAGCACGGAATTTCCCTACAGTAAAGTTACAGACTTTGCAGTTTGTCATGGGCACATTACTGAAAGATGCTGTTTACTATGCAACGGCTTAGAACAAACCCTGCATTCCACAGCATTTATAAATGTAAGCTTCAAGGTGATGATCATTCACATCTATTAAGCTACCGCTTTTTTTATTGAACTAATCTCTGTGTTCAGCATACGTAATCGTGCACGTGTTACACTAAAGATGGGAGTGCAGGAAGGTACTCCAAGTCCTTCACTTGTGCAGCGCTCTGCCCGGCAGGTGTGAAGACCGGCAGTGGGCGGCTGGCAATCTCTCCCCGCGCAGAAGAGCCAGCACCGAGGGGCCAGAGAACTCCCCCCGCTGCGCTGCGGTACCTGCGGCGCCGCACAGAGTGCAACGAAGTACCTCAAACTGCTACCAGTAATTGAGCAAATCCCTGGCCAGAATGACACTTGGGAAGCACCGACGTCTCGTTGTGAACACTCTGCTGCTTCCCCAGACCAGGGCAAAGCATGAAGTGCCAGAACCAGCGTACGCATCGACCTAGATACCAGACCAAGGTAATCCGTTTATTTCAGCATTGAAAAGAACCGTTCTTAAACAAGCCTCTGAATTGCTTTACCAAGAGAACATAAAACTAATTGTTTTCAAGCAATAATTCTTTCTTGGATAGTCTGCACTGCAGCCTTTCCTGTGTCTTAAAAGTCCTTTTAGTCCTCATTCAACACTTCTTTTCGAGTAGGTTCCTTGCTCAGTGGTACTTTGATTTGATTTTGTTACAATACGAAGTGTTAACATGACTGTGGGGCTGGTATTTCCTCTTCATTAATGCTTGGTGTAATAAACCCCCTAAGTTCTCAAATGCAGTAAAAATACAGTTTGACCAGGGAAGACTTTTGCACAAATTAGGACCCTTGAAAATAGAAATCCACTAAGTAAGTGCTGCCAGGAGAGCTTTTAAGTGAACAATATGGCATTGCTTTCATACCAGAAGGCAATCTTCTTCGGCTCATGCTTTTCACTCTTCAGTTCAGCAGGGGACGAGGGCCCAAGCGAAGCATTTGCAGTTACAAGCATTTAATAAACTGCTCCAAGGAAAAGAACAGTACTGGCACTTATAGAAGGGTACAGCAGAAAGGATGTTCTTAGAGGGGATGTTTCAATCCAGTCTGGTAGACTTACAGTGAGACTTTTAAAAAAAAAAACAAAACAAAAAACAAACAAGAAACAAAGCAAAAAACCCCAAATCCGAAACAAAAATGAGGGCGCTGAGAGCAAGTAATACCAGCAGTCCATGTGCTGGTGGATGGTGCGCAAACCTCTCCAGGGCTACAGGCACCGGTCTGGAGGTGGGAACAGTCCAAGTGACGCAGGGCCGCGAGGCAGAGCCCACCAGGAAGGGACAGAGGCTCTGGCTGCTGCAAGGCTCCGACGGAGAAGCACCATCCTACTTCAGCAGCTGCTGAAACCACGCGCAGAACTGCAAGGACTGTAAATTTGGTTTTGCACTGATGAAGCCTTCAACAAAACCCTCCTCAGATGACATTTCCTCTAGACAGTAAGTGCCTCTAAGGCACAAAGTCATTCCCTCAGCAATTGCTGAAGAGCAGATGGACGGAAAAAGCACGTGCAATAGAGATGACCACTGATAAGGTGTCTGAATCACAGCTGTGGCGCTGATGCACAGAAAGGGAAAAGAAGATGATTTCAACTATGAGCTTTGAACCCTGATGCTCGGGAGCTACGTCCCGGTTCCCAGGTGGCTCCAGCCAGACAAAGCTTCTGCCCTTCGAACCATGTTCCTCGCCTGGACACCACACAGGAGGTTGCATCGTTACGTGCTGAAGCGATGTAGAAAGCAACAGCCCCAGAAGCGAGCAGCAGCTCCTCTCCCTCGCGCCCTCCCCGGTCTCGATGGGGGTGTCAGCAAATGAATTAGGCCTATCAGAGAAAGTTACAGCAAACGATGGCTTCATGGGTAAAGCGTAACACAAAGCTGCTTCATCAAATTTACTCCATAATGCCCAGCCAGGGAAATGTTTAATGAATCTGAATGCTGGAGATCAGTGTAAAGGACGGGGTGCAGGAGCCAGAGGAGGCTGTCTGGCGAGTTACCTGTTGCTCTGAGAGCTGAAATGGCCTGTGGGACATTTAAGAAAAGGGAGCTCTTGCCTTTTTCCAGATATCTCATTTGGGCAGCAAAACAAAAAAGACAGAAAGGCCCAATAAGAATGACACCCCAGAGCACGCGGTCTGCGATTTAACACACACATTTGAGCTCCAAATACATTCAGCCCCTGCAAGAGGTAAACGAAAACAGAAATTACTTTGAAAACTTCTGTTGCAGGTACAGTGACGCACATCCCAATATGACATTTTCTCCCATTGTCCTGAACTCAAAACCAACAGGTCTTTTCAATCCCTTAAAATTTTCCCCCATTCTCAATCTTACTGAGAGACGTAAGAAACTGGGTACTTAAATGCAATGGCTGCTGCATAGCACTTCTTAAAAACACGCAAAAGATACAACGCCTACGTGCGCAGTAGTAGCGAAGGGTTTGTTGCCGAAATGCCGAGAGGGAAGGGTATGCAGAGAACAGCAAAATGTAGTAGATGTTTATTCAGGTATGAAAAAAAGTTGTACTTACCAGAGGAACTGACTGCAGGTGCTACACGCACACTCCCCAAACCGGAGAGCAGCGTTTAATCAAACCGCAAGAAACAGGTGGGAGTAAAGGGGATCTGATTTTCAAATGAAAGATGCCGTACATGACAACATTCTTTATTGCTCGTGATCACAGATAACAAGTGCGCTCGTTCTGCCCCAGAGAGGACGGAAGTTTCGCCGTAGCCTAACGATGCGAAATGACTTGCTCCTTGTGACCTGCTCCGATCACCAGCCGAGAGCACGGCACAGAGGGCCACAGTTCAAGCGGCCGCCTATTTTTGTTCACGTCCTGTATGGGGACTTTGAGCAAAGCTCTCCTTCTCAGGAGGCCACAGCGGGTGTTTAACCGACGGGCAGGGACTCATTTGTGTAGCAGGGACTGGGATTAGCTGAAATCTGTCCACTAGACTGGGTTCCCCCGAGATGAAAACTATTACTTAAAGGCAGCAGTAACTGGGTATTTTTTTTCTAGAAAGCATTTTAATCTCTACCACAGAAAGACAGCAAGTTTTGTCTCACATGAGCTGGTCAATAAAATCTCCCACCTCTCTCTTTAGTGATCCTGGTGTAATGTAACGCAAGTAAATCCAGAAAAATTAATGAAATCGGTTTGAAGAAGTTTTCAAACTGAAAGATGGAGGCAAATGCTGTGACCATTTATCTGCACACGCAGACTATGTAAGCACGGTGTCAGCGTACAGAACACATACGTTTGCATGCATTCCTTCAGCACAGATGGATCTCCCAGCTTGTGCACGTCAGAAGGCCCAGAACTATTTTATTATGTGCACGTACACCAGCAGCAGATGCACATCGGTTGCTATCAGAATGCAGAGCAGCAAAGAATCATTTGCTGTAACAGACTTATTTTGGCAGAACAGCAGCTAATACATTTTGTGACAGTTCATAGCTTACTTTTTCCAGATAAGCAGAGAACTCGCCCATTTCCCGATCAATCCAATACCACTCACCATTCAAGGCAAAACCTGCAAATGCTACTAAACTCCCAGAACCTGCTTCCTGCTGATTTCTCATAGGCTGTTACATACACAAAGCCTTAAAGCACAACACCTATTTCTCCTCCCGCGCTGCCGACCGGCCGCCAGCTGCCCCTGCAGCACCCTTGGGCTGGGCGCCGCGGCCGGGACGCTGCGCTCGCTCCTCCTCACAGCCCCTCTGCTCCCGCACTGACCAGGCAACGCAGTCAGCTCCGGCGTACCCCGAGACCGCGTGTGCTCTCCCAGTAGGAATCCTAGCCTTGAACGGAGAGGCACAGCAGCACAACTGCTTTATTCTTCTACATTTGAGTCGTACGTTTCCCATTCTTTTCGGTTTTCAATCCAACTATCCCACTTTGATATGCACATTTTAAGTTTAAATTATTTTTCCTATTCATAGAACAGGGTGTTAAAACATCCCTCCTGTCTGGCACGCACAGGCTGCAGAGTGCTGCTCCCAGCCCGCACCATCCCCAGGGCTGCGGGGGGCACTGAGCCCATGGACATGGGGCGGAGGGAGGAGCCTGAGAGCAGAGCGCAGCAGGAGCCCAAACAGTTAAGCAGGAATTCTCTGGAGAGAAGGAAGACTAAGGAGATAGCACCAAACCCACAAGAACAGGAGTAGCTGGGGGCAGGAATGTATTTTGAGCATACCAGCATCTAGCTGCGGACACGCACGCCAGTCCCTTTTCTTACGCACTGTGGGACGTGGTCCATGGCTAGCCAGACAAAACCAGGGAAGACTGGGAGACCGCCAGTTACCTCCAGGCAGCGTCAGAGAACAGCCTCACCAGGAAGCCTCGGGCTGCAGGATGGGTCTGAGGGAGCACAGGCAGAAAAACGTTTGCTCTGACTCTTCTCTTCCTGCAACTCCTGTCTTGCACCAGTGTCTTCCCATTCCGCTGCTTTTGAAAGGGCTTCCCGCCCTTGAAGGACTGCAGCCTTCAGCTTTTGCCCAGAGAAAAGACAGAGCGGGTGCATCCCGCCCTGCCGGCGCGGCCGCTCCGTGCCCTGGCCTGAAGCGTGTTGGTGGCTACTGGCTCCGCTGGCACACGGGGACGGGGGTCCTGCCCCAAAGGCACATGCTGCGTCGTGGGGCTGGGGCTGCAGCCCCGTGCTCAGGCCCATCCCGCGGCAGGACGCCGCCGCCGGGGGAGGGAAGGTTGGCTGCCAAGCCCCCCCAGCCCCAGCAGCTCTGCCCAGCAGCGCACTGCTCCGCTGGCTGATAAAGGAAGTGTCATTTGTCTGCTGCGCGCATTACCGTCCCATGGACACAGTAACTCACCCCAAGATTAAAGATGGTTAAACTTAATGGTTTTTTGTGTAAAAGTAGACACTTACTTGTTACCTTGCAATAGAGGAAGGCCGTTTTATCTAATCAGAATGTCAGGTTTTTTTAGAAGTCACTTACAGTGAATTTTACTTTTCAAAAACAAACTATGTTTTTTCTTCAAGAGGCTTTTGAAACCAGACACCCAACTGTAGACCAAAAATTACCAGCCCTGGTTATACACAAAGCATCAGATTAGCAAAAACAAGTCACCCAGTCAGTCCACCATTATGAGAACCTTACGCAGTTCCTGAATTAACCTGCATTAGTTGTAAAGCACATTGCCATACATGCTAAGACCTGGAGCTACAGTTTTCCAGCTAATAACGTCACAGCGTTGGTGTCTGCCATCAGTAGCAGCGTTTCTCTTCCTCTGTCAGGGCAAGGTCCGTGAAAGTAGCACGTAAAACAGGTAAGGCACATCCGGGCTTTTGTCCCTGTTTCATACAATTCTCACTTCATTTGTCATTAGTAAATACCTCAATTTGTTACTTGTAAAAAATTGAGCATATGTAGCAAAAAGTGGTAGCACAAAAGTTATAGTTGGGAAGTAAATGTCACTAGCTATTTTCTCAGGCTGAATAGTTAAACAAATAACGATGCCTCCAGCAGGCTTAAGCCCCGATTCGTACTCTCACTCCTAAGTCATAAAAATCATCTCTGCAATTCCAAGTCAGTAAAACTCCATGATCAACAATTCAGTTTATTTTCTGAATGTTACGTGGAAGCAGGAGTCCAGGTCATGCCTACCCTGCCTCTCCTCCCTTGTTGAAATAGTAGTAATAAGCACACAAACAGCGTTATTTCCAGCTGCAGTTTTTGACAGAGAAAAACTCTGCTGCTCTCCCACCTCTCAGATGCGAAATGGTACTGAGTAGTCCTGCTGACAGCTCAGGCGTGTGTCTCGTCCCCGCTCCTACAGGGACTGTGACCTGCCGTGGGGACGCGCCGGCGCATTCCCCTCCTGCCGGGTACCAGACCAGCCGCTGATGTGATCGAGCACAAGGCAAGTGGACTCTCTTCATGCTGAGAGTGAGAGTCCCGACAGAAGCTCACTTGGCACTTACTATAACGCAGTTATAGCATCTTCATTTCAGGCTTTTTGTTTTCCTTCCCACTATGTAGATTAACAGCTGGGAGAAGCAGTTGTCAAAAAGCTGGCCCCAGTAAGGTAACCAGACACGTAACTTACCAAAACCAACTTCTAGAAGGTAAGCATTGGTGCTTAACCACCTTAGGGAGTAACAAGCAGCGTGAAGAGCTCTTCTGCTTCTCTCTGGCTCAGGCGGACACAAACACCCATCTAGAGCGGGCTGCGTCTGTGCTGCAGCTGCCTACGATCTAGCCTGAATGCTGCCGCAGTCCCATGACAAAGGACGTCATTACTCATTGACTCTGTGTGCGTAAACCCCGTCAAGTTCCAAAATCTACTAACAGCCATTTTGGATACTGAAAAAATATCCCACCGACAACGCCGCCTAAGCATGCCCATGATGAATATACATGTCCTTTTTCACACATTCATGCATTGGTAACATCTACTGCGGAGCTCTGTCCTGTTATAAAAGCAGCAGTGTTAGTCATTGCAGTAGGGTTAGTTTATACAGGATTCTGTTTTATATCATTAATGAAGGTGAAACTTACTGGCATATCTCGGCTGCAGCCCCATGCAAGCAAGCAGAAAGCAAAAATATTTAAAATGGAAGAGAGGAACTGGCTAGCAGGCAGCTACACTCACCCTTTTGTACAGCCTATGGTCCACCAGTGGGCTTCAGATTGCAAAACAATACCAAAGAGCTATTAGCACACACATGGCAAAAACCATACCTTACCAAGAGCTTCACTTCAGGGAGGAGGAGACAACACTTCTCTTTGCCTGGAGAGAAAGAACCCTTCCCGCTCCTGCCTACTGGACTCCTCCTCCTTACCAGGGAGGAGCAGTCCTGTGTTTAGGTGTTTTAGGGCAGGAAGTAACAAGCAAGTAAAAGAAACCCAGTATTGTCATCCCTGCGGCATTTCCTGCCTTCCCTTGCAGCAATTGTCTGTTTTCTATCTCATTCCAAATGCTACTCCATAAAAAACACTGCAGATCATATTCACAGCCTAGCAAAGGTGCAGATACCTCTCAGAAGAGTAAAATCTTCCTGGGAATCAGAGGAAGAATGGGAAATAGGAGGTTACCTCCCCAGTAAAAGCTGACTGTATGCACCATATATGGCTTCAGCTCAGCAATCCCAAACTCACTTTGGAGCTCTCGGATTTCCTTGCAGCTCTAGATGTGTCGTATCTGGGGATCGCTAAGTAGGTGGAGTCTTTCCAAAACCATTAAATACGCAAACCCTTGACTCTGCCTCATGCAGGACAGCATGCCAGGAGACAGCTCAACTCACAGGAGGTGTAATGGCAAGGTTTAGGGTGAAAGTTAGTCAAGTGCCAGCCAACAGGTCCGGGCACCACGGGAAGAGGCAAAGCTCTGCTGGGAGGCCAGGAAGTTTCTGTTTCTCATTCTCAACAAACACCACTTCTGTGACAAGTCACGTTGATACCATGTTATGGCTGATGCATGCCTTTCACCAGATTTTTGAGAATATGACAACAGATGGACAAATACATATTTTTTTTCCAAAGTCAAAAGGAAACGATACATGGCTGACCATCAGAATGACTGCTGCTGATGAATGACCACTTTTGTCTCCATGACACCTAACAACATTCAGCTACTAGAGCTCCAATATCTTCTCTAAGAATACATTTGGCCAAAACTTACATTTCTTTTCTGATTTTCATCAATGCCTACGCATCCATTGCTGAGAGAACTCCAACCACAGAACCTCTCTCATTAACTCTCTCGAAACATCTGAAATACTGGCTGATCAGGCAACGAGTGTAAGTTCAGGAGATCAGAAAACACGAGACCAACACGCCGATGCACCCTGGATCCTCAGGCTGACAGGAATCATGTTTGCACTACCGAGACTTTGCGCCAAAAAGCTAATAAGCAAAACAGGACAAGAAGACCACTTAAGCTGTTCCGAATGCTAGCAGAGAAAGAGTTCTCACGACTGGCTTAAAGTAAACTTCGATGAATTTAAAACAGGAAAAAAACCAACCAACCAGATGCTTGCCAGGGGAAAGCCTAAGTAAATCTCATGTAAAGGCTACAGAATAAGCTCTTAGTAAGAGTCATTTATTGGCCCAGCAACAGAATCTGCTTGTGGACAAAACCCTAGGTTAAACAGTTTCATATTTTAAGGTTGAATTTCTGAACTTCAGGAACTGACTGCTTTTTCACTTAGCTCACTATCCTTACGACAGACTGCAAGTGGCTTTTACAGCCTCCTTCCCCGCCTCTATCAGCTGACAGAAACCTGCTACAAGATCCCGTTTCTGTGATGTTCCTGTGCACGCTCTCTTTTCTCTCACTCCCTCAGATTTTCCAAAAATATCTGTCATTTCTGTCCCTTGTACTGACAAGGCACTGTGGTTTAACAAGTGGCTCCATAGTGCCATTTTTACGCTACAGAGCGTTAAATAACACTAGATGTTAGTTGTTATGGCTTGCCCCTAGATGTTCAGGAGTTTGGATGGGTGAAATATTTTTTTATGGAGCCTGGGCCTTTCTTAATTTCTTGTTTATAGCAGCAGTGTGCTAATTTTGAGCATTTCAAGGAGTCCGTTACGGGATTCCAACAAGCAGGACTCCTCAAACAGCGCATGGGGCTGTTAACCTGAGTACCAGTCACATCATCACCAGCTGCATCCTGCGTGAGCGTTACACAGGACGCGCAGCAGACTGAACAGATATCATTAGGAGGCTTATACAGAGATGGTTTTAAACTTACTTAACATCCTAAGTTTTATTACTCTATCCTTAGAAAGATAAGCAAGAGAAGTCAAACAGTGAGGAATAAACGTAATTATTAAGACACAGAAAATGCAGGAAGCTTGAAGAAGAGCAGATGAGGAGGAAGTAATTGCCTCATCTTCCGCCTGGATGGATCTCCCCCCCCTCTGCTGCTTCTTCTTATTTCTTGTCTATGAATCCCCAAGACCCAAACCCATCGCCCAGAGAGGCAGCAGCAGCGACCACGCTGATGGAGAGAGAGATCAGCTGCAGGCACAGGGAAGGGACCTGCCTGCAAACTTCAGCGATGCAAACGAGCAGGGTCTCGCTCTACCACACAAACAGCCGACGCTGAGAAAAAGGAAGGCCATGAGCTGAAGGCAAGAAAAACTGCTGGAATCATGGGAACCTTAAGCCCTGGAGAATCCAGGTTACTCAACAGCTGGAGACTTAACTGAGTGTAGCTGAAGTGCATGGCACATCCTGGACATTGGTGGCAAACCCAGCGATACAGCTAGCCGTGAGGTATTCTCTGGCCTTGTGTGTGAGTCGGCTGTAGGAGCCTCGGGCAGGCTGACCCCAAGCCTCCACGGATGGAAACGGGCATGTGGCTTCCCCAGGGACTGCCTGGATCTCAAGCAGATCTGAGAGGATACAGAAAGTTCCGAGCCTCCACCTGCTTCAGCAGGACATGCTGCCCAACAAACACAACAGAACAAACCCCTGGGTCTCTTCCACACGCCCTGCTGAGAGCAAGAAGCCGCTTGTGCTTCTTCATGAACAACTGTGGCTGTTTCAAGTGCATTTGGAATTGGCCTGGGTGCTATAAAGCCCTCCTTCTTGCCCACACGTGTTACTTCCTGCTGAATCTGCGGGTAAGATGTCCTTCCACAATACGAGCCACGCTGACCTCCTGCAAACTGCACCTCTGAAATTCTACAAAAAGGACCGAGCGTTTCTGAAATCAAGTTTATTACATGCCTCTCTGCCTCTCAGAGCTCTCCTTGTTCAAAGACCGCTGGACTGAGCTAGACATGCTTCAAAATGCATCGGGTCTGACCAGGTCCTGAGTGAATGAAATGCATGTGTGGTGAGAATGGAGGGAGCAGAGTCAGAAACATCTGAATTGACTTTTGTCTAGGCAAAGTTCCAGTTTGCAACCTGATCGTATATGGGATCCTTCCATTGAAAAATCAAAACAAACGCCCTGCATGTAGCAGAGCACTGGCACGGCAGCACCAGCTGCCACGTGAGCACTTTGGCAAACCTGCGCAGGGTCCCACACTGGCAGAGGTGATTCATCTTCATGTCTGTGCCTGTACTCCCAGCTCACTGAGGTATGTGTGGAGCGGCTGACGGGAACTAACTTGTCTGCTGCTCTGCTGGCACATTCCACCTATCCACATTAAAAAGAACCCGTATTTCATGAAAGTTTACCAAATGATCCTGTGACCAAACTGAAGGCATTTCCAGCATACACCAGATGTTGTCACATTTTGCACTTTCCCACGCACCATGAATACTTTGTGCAGCACTTACAAGCTATAGCTATGATTCAGCTTTTTTTCAGACTTCAAGTCCGACTTTGAAATTCACGTGGCCTTGCTTTGCTCAAAGTTTCCTCATTTTGTGTCTGCCCAACACAACCTGGGCTGCTTTACCACACCAGCAGTGGAGCTGAACATGCTTCTCTTTCAGTAACAGTCCTAAGTCAAAGATTTCATTTCTGTCAGTACATCTTGGAAGCAGCTGGGCTTCGTTACTTGATTAAAAGATTTGTAGTGAGCTGATTCCATTATCTTTTACATTGCACTCATTGCTGACACACCTGAATATCGTTGCATTGCTCTAATGAAGGGCAGATACCAAAAGAGTGTCCTACCTGTGGCGGCAGCGTCGTAAAAACCGCATAATCTTGCGAGCAGCTTGATCCTGCTTCTTGGTAAGCAGACTGCTTCTGAACACACACACACGCACAAAAAAAAATCCAACACTGAAGTGTAAGCAAAACTGGGGAGACTAATACTAAATGCAAGAATAATTATCCTATGAACCACTGTTTTCCCACTGGCTTTTGTCTGTAAATTACAGCACAGCCCTGATGAGCGTAAAAACAATATATAAAGATCCCGGTAGCATCTAACATCCAAACAGCTCACCTGAGTTTCTGTTGTACAATGGTGGCTGCCCGACGGTTTTGCCTCCTCTTCCCACATTCTTTGTAGCTGCGATAGTACTGCTGGATCAGCATCGCAGCTCGTCGGCTTTGCTGGAATTTTTTCTGCTCATAATAACTTCGGAATTTGCTCTGGATAAGAATGGCAGCTTGTGTCATCTTTTTATAAAGTGCATACTACAAGAGAAACAAAGAGAAGCTGAGGCATTCCAATACAAGAAGCAGGTTCCTACAGCGAAAGACTCTTGTACCACTAAGACATGATGAGAAGCAAATGAGTATCTACTCGCCGATTGGGAAAAGGGCGACAGCAAACGGCAACGACGGTGAGATGAGGTGCAGAACCCGGCCTGCATCAAGAAGCAATTACTCGTTCTGCTGCCCCTGGAACAGTCTGACGGGGTTGGTCTCATTTAGTGCCTCGCTAGCAGAGGCTCTACACGTACATGTCAATGACCCCACCCAGCTTCCTATACTTAGAACAACTCTGGAAAAACTGGAGCTGATCCCGGGTCATGCTTACACTGCAGTGGCTCTGCGTTCCACACAAAGCAGCTGACTACGCTGACAGGAACTGTTTGTTTCCCTCACATACAGAAATCTCGTCACAAAGTACAGGATGCTCGTTTCTACGCAGTCGTCGTTTGTGAAGACTCGTAACAGCAGCAGCAAAACACACACCACTAAGTGACTATAAGGATAAAGCAGCCTGAATGTCGACTCCAAAATTCTAACAAATTAACTAAAACCAAATACACTTTTTTTGTGTCTTCATTTAAAAATATCTTTTAAACAAATTACTTTAAGAATCGAATTTGCCGTTCACACGTGTATCCACTTTCCTAGGACAATTAACTTTGGAACAGCTAATTTCTTGTTTCTATGCCACAGCACGACACTGCAAAAGTTCTGATTGTTCATGTATCCACTTAAATCCAAGCATTTGAAATGGAATAGCATATGATTATAACTTCACAAAAACCCAAAGCCAAAGCCGAACAAAAACCCAGCCCCACAACGATTAATTAAGCAAGTCTAATATTGAGCCTAAGTCACAGGCAAAACTACCATCTCCTTAAGCCTGGAACAAGCATCCACTGGACTTGCAAATTTGCATAAGCAGTCACACATCCAGAATTCCCTCTCACACTGTATCCTTTCTAGCCCCATGATTCCAAAGAAAGCAGGCACAAACTCTTAAAAAGATAATCTTCTTTCTTCTACATCCTTTTCCTTTTAAAGCACGCAAGTAGATGGCCACTTAACAGAAACTATATGCACTCCTGCGTATTTTTAGAAGTCCTTTTTAAGACACAGATGTAGAATAACGTATAGTAGTTACACTCATACCTCTGAACTAACACTACGACAGAGGTTTTCAGTGTTTACTGGTTTTATTTTGAAAGTTTTAACACTTTCAAAATTTATGTGTCTGTTGTTCCTGGATATTTTATCAGCGGTGACTTCTGCTCGCCTTATCAGACAGATGAGACAGAAACGGCAGCCACTGCCCTGTACAGGGTAACGTCCTAACGTATCTCAGTGGAGCTTTCCTGTCTATCGGGGGGGGGGGGGGGGAAATCCAAACAAACAACCCCCCCAACATCACCCCAAGGCAAAAAACCCTCCAATATCATCACAGACCACCATTTACCAAATTTCACTTTTTGGAATTGAAGCAGTCATTAGGTGCAGTTATATTTTGCCATTACTCATTTCCACTGGGTTTTTTTGTTTTTTTGTTTTCTTTTTAACATTTCTAATTAAATGGATCAGATTGTGGTTTTACATTAGCTATTTTAAATAAGTCCGCTCATGGGCTTGTCATGGTTTTCCTTCCAATTTTTAGCCCAGATGGGACTTCTGTGGCTGAGTTACAAACCCCTGAATAGAAGGGTTCAAAGACATGCGCTTTGGCTGTTCATATCTAGTCATAAGAGAGGAATAAGGCACGTGAAAGAGAAGAGCAGTCACTGGATAGACTAGACCACAACATGCTTGCATTCAACCCTAAGATCCACAGCTGATGAGCTGCTCCCTCTCCTCCTCTCTTTTTCCCTCCAGCTGGGACGAGGACAAACGGAGAAGTCGCCTGGTCTCTGAAGCGGTAAAGCCTCAGCAGCGCTGGAAGGCTCAGCTCAGCTCACCTCCACTGACAGAACCGTGCTTCGACTAACACAGAACCGCGGCGCAGGAGGAGCTGTGGATGGAAAATCACCCCGAGGACACGTTCTCTCCAGGAAGAGCGCTCCTTGCCTCCTGGGTGTCTGCCCCTCTCTGAGAGAAACTCAACTGGTTCTAGTATCTGATGACAGCAAGCTGTTCTTCACAGCAGAAAATCATTGGCCATGAACAATCTAAGGCTGGCACCAACAGTCGTGCCTCCAGTATGAGCAGCAACGTACATAAGATGGTGGTCTCCGGAATTCAGGGCACAGGTATTTCACAGATGAATGTTCAGAACGCTCTTGCAGGCAGGCAGAATGCAGAGGATATTGGCTGCCTGGGTGGAATAAATGCTCTCCTGTGCTCCCCGAATGCCAAGGCAAAGATCACTGCGTGATGGCTAATCAGCAGCAAAGGAAAGCTCGTCCTCCAAAAAATGGCTTCAAAACCTTCCCCGCAGCTCAGCCCATCACTGCTTATATGAGCACCTGTAGAAGCAGGAGACTGGTTTTTTTTTAGTTTTTTAGTTGTAACACTATGTTGATACGCTGTGGCACAGCAGCCCCAGCCCCTACCTACATCCCACAAGGTTTGGTTTGTCAGTGATTTCTCAACCACAGGCATGTATTAGTGGATACCGGTACAGCATTTCTCCAAATGCCAGGTTCTCCTGGTTTATACTGAATGTGAAAGTTAGTGACCCACGGGGAATTGTTTCCAAAATAGCGTTTGTATTTGTATTACCTTCAAGGCTATCCAAGTAAGCTTAGGGAGAAACAGAAAAATACATAGTTAATGTTAGTTCTGCAAATAAAGAATGAAAAAATAAAAAAAAAAAACAATCTATCTTCTTTCGAAAAGAAGTGATTCCAGGATCCAAGACAAAGCAGTTTGCCTGGCAGTTTTTGAACTGAATTGAGCTTCCCTGTTACAGGAAGCATCACTCCAGAATGACAGCCATGTGACAGGCTGAACGTGAATCATGATGCAGTCACCTAACGCTAGAAAAGCTTCCCAAATAAATGTTTTTGAAGGTTGTAAAATAGCACAGGCATCTTGCCTTTCACTTTATGTAACATGCTGCCAGGCATCAGACAGCTTGAGCCTAGCAGGGTATAGAGAAAAGAGGGACGTGGGCTCTAGCCCCCACAAAAAAAACCCCAAAACCAACAAAAAAACCCAAAAAGGAAACAGAAAAAGTATCTTCTTTTTCTGGGGTTGAGAACTCAGCCTAAAAGCGTGTCTCCAACTAGAGTCTGGAGAACAGTCTCAGTCCTGGAACAACTTGCATCAAGCTAGAACACGTGACTTCACATAGTTTAAAAGTTTAGTATGTGCAAAATAAAACAACCTATTTTTCGTCTTTGCCTTTATCAAAGGCAAAACCAACTTCAATTTCACAATGAAATTTGGCAAGCAACTAGTCAGAGAATAGTCTCACCAGGCTATAGCATGCATGAAGGCCAATATGGAATACACCATTGCCCTCTATCTCGTAGCAAAAACGCAGGTATCACAAACAAAACCCTTTCAAGGATTCCCCCCAAAATTAAGATTCAGGACAAGAATTTTCTTCCCTTTTCAATTTTGCCTGAGCAGGGTATTTAATTACTGCATGCCGAAAAGGATACAACAGGAACAGTGGGATAATTCCCATTACAAAGGGTTGCGTTCACAGTACTTAACGTGTGTTCCATAAAATTTCACTTCCTTGATTACCTGTTTGTATTTTCGGTAGCAACGCTGAATAACAGCAGCAGCCACCTCTTGCTGTTCCCGGAGAGGACGACCCTGTGGTGGAGAAGGAAGGAAGCAATAAGCAGTCAGAGTGCACCAAAACACGACAGATGACGTAAAGTGCCTCACAGCAGCCCGAAGGGCACCTACTTCTAAATTTCTCCCACCAGTGCCACCTGGTCCGATTCCGGTCTAGGCATTTCCTGGAGATATCTCTAGTGGCAGATCACATAAGGGACAAACCCTCTTTACACCCAGCAGGCAACTAACCAGAACCTCTGGGGTATATTCTGAGGATACTCTTTGCGAGTGCTGTTCTGGCACAGAAGGCATGCTATGGCATGGCATGCTCTCTCCCGTACAGTAGTTGCCGGGTAAACACCAACAAGCAAATGCCTGGGGCACTGAAAAGGTTATGACAGAAACTGTACTTTTGTCCCAGGAGTGGGTATTACCCACAGTTTGTTCTGTAACAAATTATACTCTCTTCACACCTAACAAGGAAGACATTGGACGTTTAGGCCACCTACCTTATATTTCCTGAACACTGTCTGGACGAGTTTGGCAGCTTCATAGAGTTCTCTCTGCTCATGATCAGACAGAGTTAACTGTGCAAACTCATTTTCTACCTTCTCGCTGGTGGATGCACTCAGAAATTCAGACCAGTCTGCTGCCGAGGGAAGGCTGGGTTTCTCAAAAGCTATTTCACTGATTGGTGAGCCTGCAGGGCTCAAGCTGGTGTTCGAAGAAGGGGTCAGGGGTTCGCTATACAGACTTCTGAAATACCAATCACAGAAGGAATTATTGGCTCACAAAGCACCTGGGCTGGCACCACAGATAACCACTACAACATTTCTGAGTTCAAGACCACGCTCCCCTCCCGCTCTCCCAGCGGCACCCCACATTCCTGAGCCTGCCCGTACCGCGTGGCCCAGACTTGGCACTGGAAGAGAAGTCACAAGTCAGACCCTGTGGCCACATTCCCCTCCTGCCGCCTTCTGCATGCACTCCCATTCTTCCATGAATTTGCAGCTGTGCCGGCAACGATACGTTTGACTAGGAGAGCGTGGCTGGGCTTGGAACACCAGCATTGAGTCCCACTGAGAAACAGCATCCGCAGGCTATACAATCAGCACATGCTGCCCAGCATTCGGAGCACTCAAAAACCCAGAGCGACCTCCCAGCTCTCACTGACCGTATCTGTGCAGCACTGGGCAGATGATCGACATCAGCAAGGTAACTGGCCAGCCAGCTCATTGTGGTGCTCATGGCAGCACTCTCCGTTCTCTCCACCAGCGGCGACTCCATTGGCACAAAATTCTCCCGCTTGATCCTGTCAGGCGTAGCTTCAATAATGTGCTCCGCAAGTGTCATCATGTTCACCTGGGAAGGGGGAGAGGAGAGCAAACTTTTGCTGCCTGGTAGCAGGAGCCTTATGCTTGCATGCTACAGCCCAGCTTTAGACAGATTGCCCCGTTTTCCCCAAACTTGTGGTAGCCGGAGTCTACTGTTTGTCTCAGCATTGGAGAGAAATTCATTAACCAAAGCTCATTTGCTTTTCTGTCTCTCCTGACAAAGCACTGCAGGGTTTCATATTCCCCAGGCCCCTTTTTCATTGAGTGTTCGAGGAGCCTAAGAGATCTGGTGAAAGCTTTATGTCACTGGACCTTTGCTGTACACCACTGACAGCTCTCACTACTATCTTGTTTCCAAAGCAGAGCATGACAGGACAATAAAGGCACATCAAGAGAAGTTAAAACCCTTGGGACCACAGCTTCATCAGCAATACTTCTGAACCATATCCCCCTGCCCGCCAAGGTTCACAGGAATTTTTAATACTGAGAACAGAAAACAGTTCTTATTTTGCAAAGATCTGCTTCATCTGCGTTACACCAGCAAGATGAGAGTATTTAGAGATGCCAGGGCAGCGCATACAGGCTGTGCTCCTGTTGTGCTTTTCACTCAGAAGACCAAACACAGCACCTTTTCCCCAGTGACTACTTCTCATCTGTCTGTCCTGCTTCCATTGTGCTTTTATTTCCTCTATTCCATACCTGGTGGGATTTTTCCTTCCCCAAACCCACGGTCCCTCCCCTTCTCCACTCTTACCTCCTTGCCCTTTGAAGTGCAGCAGTTTGGCCTGCAGCCACAGCACTGCCTCCCTCAGGTCCCCTTGTCTTTGTAGGGACTGCTTCCCTGTTCCCAAAGAGCTATGGGGCCACCTTAGTCTCATCTACTGATGTGACCAGAACACTCTGCTTTTTCCTTTTTCCTTGCAAAATTGCAAACAATTTTGTGCATTCTGTACCCTGTTGCAGCACACGCCAGTGCGTTACCCTAAATGCTAACCATTAGCCTTTGTGCGCTGGTTGAAAGGATACCCTTTGAAACCGGCAGACAGCATACATCGACTGTATGGCCACCTCACAGAGTCTCTAAAGGCCTCCACAGAAATTGCTCAGTTAGGCTCCTCTGCGCAGCCACCGTGTTCTCCGAGACTGCTGATCTTGCTGCTACGGGTATGTTTACCTGCAAGTCATCCATGTGGTGTAAGCAGTCCTCGTCCCCTGCATTGTCCCTATAGGACAAGAGCTCTGCATCCACCATCTCCCTGTCAGCCATCATCAGCACGTTCATCTGCTCTCGCTGGCGTAGCCGATGGGCTACAGTGTCCTTTCCCAGCGCAGCCCCCTTCTGGCTCCCCGCCACCTGCACTGCAGACACACCAATATAAATGTCTTTTGGGTTCCATTTGATGCCTGCTTGGCTGCCAGAGCCCCGGTACCCAGTAACTTCTGGGATGTGCTGGGAGAGCTCCCGGCCATAGTCCCTTATCCCTTCACTGGGGCTGATTGTCTCAGTGGTGGATTGCTTGGAGCTGGAGTTCTGCTTCCTGATGCTTGGCTGTTCCAGGCTCAGCGCAGTGGAAAGCAGCTTCTCTTGCCGGGCTTGAAAATATTCAGGGCTCAGCTTATGTTTTTTGGGTGCAGGGTAATCTTTCTGAGTCTCACTGCTATAGTAACTGGAAGGTTCTGATCTTGGTCGTCTCAGCTCTGGAAACAAACAGATCAATGGTCAAAACGAACCATGCAACACATGATCGCTGTAGGAGCTAACAACAGCTTCTGCCACAGAGCTGCAGGTGAAGTTTGTGCCATGCTCTGGGACACCCGACAGGATGAGCAAAGGCAGTAACTATCACCCCAGGAGGATACTACCTCAACCGCTCTTAAGGTACACACACCTTTCTGAAGCAGGCATTCACTCCTCTGCCCAATACTCATGCAAGTGCATGGAGCACATGACAGACAGTCCACAAGAAAAGAATTAAGCATGGCCAGCTGGGCTACAGGTGGTGTCTGCCACCCAGGGGAGCCCCTTGCCCCCAGGTTTTCAAATGTCAGCAAAGCAGGGCATGCCCTCAGGGTTGTTTTACCTGTGTTTGTACTGGAAATCACAGTGACTCCCTTCTGAGGCTCCTGAGAGGCAATAAGCTCACCGTGCCACTGGGACACCCAGTTCTCTGTGTTGGAGTCTGTGCTTGAGGGGCACTGAACCCTGGGGTTTTGCCCAAGCTGAGTTTGCTCATCACGCTGGAGCTGCTCCAAGCACTCTGCCAGCTTCACATGGCCTCGAGACCGGGCAATGGCCAGTGGCAGCCTCCCAAGCGAGTCAGGAATAGAGATGGCTCGGCGGTCCCACTTGTACAGCACAACAGCCGCATCCATGTGGCCCAGGGCACATGCCCACATCTGAAAAAGAAAAGACAACTGACCCATTGGGAGACCTGCCTTCGCCTTCCCTCCTTGCTAACGCAGTGGAGTCTGGTCCCAAGCTGATGGAAAAACGACTCTGATAAGCAAAACCATAACATGCTCAAACTCCAGCTACTGGCTTTTATAAATGTTCTATCCTGACAAATGGCCATTACAGAGGATTAGATGCATGCTGTTCTCCCCTGTGACAGAGAAACCTCCATCTGCCAAATGAAGCCGACAATTTGACAGTTTCTTGTTTAGCAGTAAATGTTTTTTGGGTTTGGCTTTTTTCGCCACTTTTTTTTTTTTTGGACATTGGCATCACTGCAGAGACAGAACAGTCTCATACGCAAACGAATCTCTGAGATCAGAAACACACAGACAGGACTAAAGGTTGGCAACAATAAAATTAACACTCTGCTGTTGTAAACCGGCACTTCTGGTTCCACCTGCTTTGGCTTTTTGCTCGTCTAAATTCTCAGTCACAATTTCATGATTCCAATGTCCAAGGCATTGTAACGACCTTACAGCCTCTACAGGCAATCAGTCAAAGAGAACAACTTGAAAGAAGGCGTGCAAGGTCCTTTTTCCAGCACAATACTGGAGATGAGATTTTGGGTAAAACACAAACCAGAACCACCTGTCCCCCGTCCTCATATTACTCAATGACAAGGGTTTTTATGCATGATCTCTCTCAACAAAATGCCAGGAGGCTGATAGTGCTGTGTCTGACCATTTACACAGCAAGGACACATAAGAAACATCTACTCTTCAGAGTGTGAAAGACACTAGGAAAAATAACACATCAGGAAGAATGCCGTACGGTCCTCAGGTCCTCTCAGAAGTTTCAGTCTCTGCTCTTACCAGAGGAGTGCAGGAGAAATGATCCACATTCAAAGGGTCAACTTCCAGCTCCAGATCGATGCTGTCTGCATGTTTGGTGCTGCAGAGGAAACAGCAGAACAAATGATGCTCTGACGCCACGTTAGGATCATTGCCTAAATGCACAGCTTCACCCAATGCACCACATCACAAATTAGTGGCCACGCATATGCCCATGACACACGTATTTATTACAGATAGTGCCCCCACCAGAGAGTTAAAGAGCATGATACATCCAGTAATTGGACTTGCTCTCTCAAGAGACAGGTCCTGTCAGATCAGGGGACAGGAACAAGTTCAGGGACTTGGCTGTTGGTAAGGGACAACCAGAAATCTGGACCAAGCAGAGCTTGGCTTCTGCCAACAGCAGGCTTCTGCCATGCCTGTATTGACACCCAAGAGTCCAAGGGGCTGGGTCTTACCGCCATTTGATGAGGGTCTGGATCAGTGTAGCATAGCCCTGGGCAGCGGCTAGGTGGAGTAGTGTCATTCCTCGGAAAGTCTTTGAATGGATCAAGTGTTTGGACTTTGCCCAGCAAGCACGACTCATCATCTTCTCGCACACCACCACCACGCGGCTCTCAAAGCAGCTGCCCAGTGTCCCAGTCCCAGAAACGCACTGAAACACCACACACATCCCAGTTTAACCACTGCAACCTGCCCTGAGCAGGCAGACTCCCACAAGCACCTAGACAGTGGCTAATGCGAGTGAAAGCCAACTGCTGTTAAAGACACCCACAAACCAGACTTGTTGTTTAGGAAAAACTATAATCCTTTCCAACCACCCCAAAAACAAACTCTGGTAAGAAAGCATAAAGGTGCCGTGTCTGGACACAGCGCGGTTCATACCTGTACCTGCGTTCCTCCGTTCCCACTCCCGTTGCTCCCGCCTCCTACTCCTTGTTTGTGCTGCTGGGAGCCAGTCATTTCAGCCATTCTCCTCTCCATCTGCTCAAGTCGCTCCAATATTGACATCCTGAACTGGTTATCTAGGTTAGAGAAAGCCCGAATAAGGATATTTCCATGGAAAGAAAGCTCAGGTTTTGGCAGCCTGCTGCAGGAAGCCACAAACAACTATCCTGGAAGTCACACAGGAGATTTGCTCTGCTTGGCAACACACAGGGACACTTGCCCTGCAGCATCCCAGCTCCTCAAGTTCCTGCAGCAGCCCTTTGACTGCAGTTCCAGAAAAATTCCTTGCGGAAAACAGAGAGGAAAATCAAAAATGCAGGCAGAAGATGGATCCCTTCCCTTGTGATTCTAGCTGTATCCACACAATAAAGGATTGGGGTAACGCAACTTCTTTGAGCACTGAAGTAAACCCTAAGCACATAGAACCATGCGGCCAGCATTTCAGTTGGATCATCTCTGTCAAACTACTCTCGGTTTTAGAGTCAATCCCTCTACTTTACAAGAGTCCTGAATTCAGCTTGGCTTGCCTCCTGAAACCATGCAATAATGGTACCTGGAGGAAAGAGGGTCCTCTGCTTCCTTCTGTGCTTAGAACAAGCAGCCTTTAAAAAGGCACTTGCTCCTTCCCTGACAGGCTCCCTTTCTGGAAAACACCTTCAACCAGGTGCCAGAAACAGAGCTACCAGAAATCACAGAGCACGGACGCTGATAATCCAGGAACATCGTTCTGAAAAGCAGCACAACGCTCGAGCCCTCTGGTCTCTGCAGAAATCTAAAGGCTCCATTAGTTATTTCCTCCTCCTTGCATTGTAACCTGGCACTATAATACAGCTACTAATGCTTCAATAGTGGAGCAGGGAGATTTAGATAGGTTAACAGGACATTGCTAAACGTGATACTGTAGAGAACAACTCAAGCAATCTTTTTGTGTTCAGGGCCAGGCAGTGCAGCTCGACTGGCTGCAAAAAGGAGAGCTCCTCCTGTCTGGCGACCCACAAGGGAGAAGCTTCATGCAGCTCACGGGAAGCTGGGCAGGATAATTTTGTGGACAGGAAACATTTAATTAATCTTGCTATCATGCTAACAGCATATATAATAATCTGTGGAGAAAAGACAACCCTCATCCTGTTTGGTTTCATGCATCCATGGTGATGATGTGGTGGTGCAGAGGACTGATAACCCCAGAACAAAGCCCACCAACAGCAATAGGAATCTGTGCATCAAAATGAACAAGCTCTGATCAGGTTGTAAAAGAGAAAGTCTTCTCCGAGTGACCTGGTTACATGCAGAGTCCATTGCAGGAGCACTTGTACACTCTGCAAGGCACAGCTCTCATCAGAGGGTATTACAGAGGCAGGATCTCTCTGCTGTGCCGCACTGAAACCATACTGCAGCCCATCGATATGAGACAGCCCAGGTCCACTGGCTAAAGACGTGCCCCTCTCCCTACGAGGCGGCCATGGTTTGACCGCAGACAAGAGCTCGGCTCCCTCCCGGGCAGCTCCAGGGGGCTGTAACACCGCGTGCCACCCTGCCTGCCCAGAGCCAGGAGCACGGCCAGCACCCCCCTCCACCTCACTGCAGCCTTTCCTCGCCTAGTCCAAAACACTACCACGTATTATCAGTGCCTTATTAGTAACTCCTTTGTCCTGTTAATTGCAAAGCCTCTGCAAAAGTGACTGACGGTTACACGAGCAAATATCGGTAATGCAGCTGCAGTGCCAGGGCCCGTCCCTGACCGGCGGTGACAGCGGCAGCAGACGTTGTCGTCCCAGCGAGCCCTGGCTGGGAGTGCTGCAGTGTGCTGCAGTGCAGTCCGCCGTGCCGTCTCCTCCCCACCGCCAGCCGCAGCACGTACGCTGCGGAGGATGGCGGGGACCCTGCTGCGCAGACACCCCGCTCACCGCGGGCCATGGCCGACGGAGCCACCACAACTCGGGCATGATTGCCACACAGGCTAACAGCTCCGTTCTGCATGTTTAATGCCGCTCTCTCTAGCCAGGTGGCCAGCACTCACATTTTATTACAGCTAAGAGTAGCAACACACACCGGGTATTGTATCTGAGCCTTCAACCTTGTATAGGCAAAAGTAGCATCTTTTTAAAAGAAGAAATTTGGCTCGAACCAGTGTTACAGAACAAGCAGCCCAGGGCTGCAATAGATTGGAGATTTGCTCCTACCCACTTAGCTGTCAAAAGAGGATAACTATTCTGTACAGCCAGAAACAGCAGGAGAAAATGATTCCAGTGAGATGCAGAAGTACAGATTGTTGTGCAGATTACTATTTTTTCCCCTTTTTTTTCAAGCTGAAACCACTGTGGTTTCATGTCTGTGCCCATTTTCCAGGCTCTTGTCTCCAGGCTCTGTGATCTCTAGTAAGTGAAGCCTCCACCTTTCCTGATACGAGGCTAACGACGCTGAGCTCTTCCTGGCATGTTTTGTTGGAGGACTGAAGTTACTAAAGGGACGTCTTCCACCACCACTGTCCCCAGATCGGAACACCAAAATAAGGAAAGAAAAGCAGGGAACTTTTCTTCAGAAACTGAATTTGAAACAGCAGTATTCCTGTTGAGACACCTGGACAGTGCTCCCGGGAAGCATTCAGGGCAGGACTACCTGATTTAGGTAACAGAGGGTTTCTGTTTGACTTAACAGGCACCTGAAGGACAGACACTGTGACTCGTCACAGTAATCTGTAACCCTGTAGCATCTTACCAAGCCAATGGTGTTTTCCACAGATGGTTGTAAATCGCTGCTCAGTCCACGGGCAGGTCAGAAATATGCTGTTAGTAAAACAGGACAGGGAAACAAACATTCCGGAGCTCCAGCAGAGAGCAAGGGGAGCCCCTGGCAGAGACCGCCGGCATTTACCCAGCAGCAGGGCGCACCCTGGGATGCGAAAGCTCCAGGCGGCAAATAAGGTAAGTGGGGCGGTGGTGTGTGGAAAGTGTCTCTACGCTGCCCGTTTTCCAGGTGATTAAACTTGCTACCTAAGCAGCTAGAACAAAGCCACAACTGATGGCAATTTCAAAATTATTTATGTGTAGTGCTTCCATAATAAATTCCATGGTACCAAGTACACCAAGGCATCCCCTTCAAAAGCAACTGGTCACTCGAAGTGTGTGCGCTGCGCTACCTACCAAAAAAAGAAAATTAAAAAAAGGAAGGGCGGAGAGAGAGCACAAACAGGAAAGGGAAGACAGCAACTAGCTATGCTGCAAGAGTTGGTACATCCTTAACAAAGCAAAACAAGGACACCGAAGCACAGAGGGACAGCCAAAGGGAAGGACACCTTCCCCCGAGGTTCCCTCCAGACTCAGCAATGAGACAAAAGGCTCCTCTTGGACCTGGACACACGCGGATCAGTGGCACTTGGAGCGCGGCCAGCACGGTTCCCGCACCGCCATGAGCCGAGAGATGCCCTGCCCGGGCTGCAGTGAGAACGCCCCAGCTCAGCCCTTGTGTGGAAGAGCCCCGCGACGTTCAACCCCCTCAACAGCACCTTTCCTTCTGTCCTCGCCTGGAGCGGGCCAGGGAACCCGCCTGCTTTCAGTCAGGCTCCCAGAAGTCAACCACATACAAATATCGATTTCTGCACACTCTCTTCTCGGTGCACTCTTGCAAATTCTCCCAGGATCATTTTAAAAACCAACTGTCCACGGGTAGGTGAACTCCCAAACTATTTTACCAGGCTGCCTAGTCCTGGTAAAAGGTACTAGTCCTACCCCACTAAAATTAAGCTACAAAGAACAAAGATCATCTTGTACTTTAAAAACTTAGATTTTGCAGGGGCCTAATTAAAGGGTAAGTCTTTAAGCGACCTCCTAGGAATCGATCTTTAAGTCCCAAGCTTGCCAGCTTGTATCAAAACATTATCACTTCTGTATTCTCAGTAACAGGATTTGGCCAGCTTCATCCCTATGGACGACAGCATAACGTAGAAAATAAAAGTACAACTTATGCCACAGAAACTAGCATGAAAACATCTTCCTTCCTTTACATAGTCATGAGTTCAACAGGTTCAAAACCAAAGTCAGCTTTACACACCACAAGTCGTATGCGATACACCCAGTTTATCTTGAAAACTGATGTATCTGTATCCCCATTAGCAGCCTATATAGAAGGGTGACTGCTGCAGCTGTGTAAAACTCAGAGGAACTGGGTACTGCACATAACAGGTCTGAAACGAGATCCTCCAGATCAACAGTAAAGGCATGAGACGGCACCACAACACATTCTTTAAGCAAAGTACTGTGCTCCATCCCAAAAGAAAACCATGTTTTCTGGTAAAGAAACCTGACCCAGTCCCGCTGACTGTCTTAACGCATTTTCCTGTGAAAACTCTAATTGCCAAAAAAGCACTGTCAGCAAAGCCCAAACAGGATGAAAATGAAGTGCAAATGAGAAGAAAAGCTGTCTGAAGTTATGCAATTTACCTTGCAAAAATTAAGAGATGGGCTGTAAGTGCCCTAGGGATGAACATTCCAGGTTTCACTCCGAGTTCAAGACCCTTTACCCCTCATTATTTCTTACTCTGCTAGTCACGCTCTCTTCCGTCTTGCTCACTTCAGGGTCTGTGTAGAGCCACCTGGCCAGCAGGCAATGAAGTTACAGGAACACAGGTTCCATGTTCTTCTCTTTTATATTCAGCAGAGGGTCTCACGACAAGTACCCAACTCGCAGCGCGCTGAAGACAGGAGCTCAACGGCATATAAATCAAGTTGTCAAAATAAGCTTTTCTCCTGCTACATTATACAGGAAGTCTGAACAGCTCCAGCCCAGCAGAAGGTGACGTCTTGCACTGGAAGCATCCTAGCTCTTTCCAAAGGCAGCAAAAATGCACGTGGATACAAATATATCCACCTATTTAAGGTTTTACCCAAGGACTCTGCTTTTGATGATCAAATTTCAGATTTTTTTTGTGAGCCAAAAATTAGACTTGCAAATTTTTCCATTTCTTGGGTTTTTCCATTACATACAAATCTGAAGAAATGTTACAATATTATTGTGGAATCTTCTGTGGAACTCTGCAAACTCCAAGTGTCTGTTAATTAGGGACCTACGCCATCACACACAAAGCCCTTTTCACTTCTGCTGTCCTCAGCCCTTCGTAGTGGAGGGAGAGGGTATCCCACGGATTCAAAACCGAGCTTAGGAAACACGGTATTTATTTGCAGGTCTGGTCCTCCCGAGAACACCAGTTGTCCCAGTGTCACACCAGGACTAGGTGGCTCTGCAGCACCCACAGGCCGAGGGGAGCCCGACTGTCCCTGCAAGGAGGGGCTGGAAAGAGCTGCTTGGCCAGATTTTGACCCGTACTAAGAAACTGGTTTGAATCTCATACTCATTTCCCTAAAACACATCACATCATTTGAGTACAGAATGAGCTTCTTTTTAATTTGTACTCAGAGCCTACTACTGATTACAGTAATGATAGCAAGTTATGAACAAAACATTTCTAGAGATGCAAAACTACTCTGTACAAGCCTTTTAAGGATGCACGGTTATTTACATCAGTTAGCATTTTACAGAGCCTCGCCAGTACAGGGACAGCAGGAGTGCCCGCCCCGTGAAGCCAAACAGCTGGTGAAGCTCCGGGCTGCGCCTGCCCCGTGCCGACAGGGCAGCTGAACACAGCACTTGAATGTTATACACGCTTTTTCCATGGAAGGAGGCAAGAGGGCTGCTACCAGCAACGTCTGCGATTATACATCGAGTGGGACAGTTCCTGCAGAACTACCCAAAAACACTCCACCACTCCCTCTTTCAGCCGCGTCGTCCCGCCAGCAGGAGACAAGGCACTCGAGACTCTAATAAGAATAAGGGTGGAGTTATATAGAAAAACAAAGACCAAATCTGGGGGAAACGCCTGTGCCGCAGAGCTTAGCAACAAGTGCGATACCTGCCCCCCTGCCATAGCCCTCCCCAGCTTCTCACCCCAAGACCTCTCCCACAGACACTCTATTACTTCTCTCCTTGAGCTACACAAGCAGTGTTCTTGATGGGCGGGCACCAGCTCAAACCATTGCCTCCTGCTCATGCTTTTTTACAAAATGTAGCAAAGCCACACGTCAGCAGACATTGAGTCTCAGATCTCGCACTTTTGTTGTGTGGTATCTAAAACACTACTATGGTCTAGGTGTGGAGCTAAGAGGACACCAACATACAGCCACGAGTGACAAGACCTCCTTCGCTTGACGAGTCAGGTTTAAGAAATTAACACAGAGCTGCTTTTCTAATCTCTGCACACCGCTTTACTGGACAAGTAAATATCTAAAAGGATCTCCCCTTTTGTTCTTTTGCCAAGCAAGCTCCAACCAGCAAGGAACGGTCTGTACCACTCATGACATGGCAGTGCTGCCAAAACTACTACAGAGGAAACACTGCTTTGCACTGATGAAAATAAATCAGCAGTTCTTAGCAGTGAGCAGCGTCTATATCGCTTGCTCTTTTTTCCACTCTCACCTGGAGGTCTGGGGTTTTTGCCACACCGCACAACCCAAACGACAGACAGCGTTTGACTGGAAGCACTCAAGGATGAGGGCGGCGTGATCTCCGGCACATTCCACTGGTCAGTATCTGCCCAGGATATAATTATTTCCCTGCAGACTTCTAACCACTGAACTTAACGCTGCTGTGTGAGATCTGCATCTGCACATGTCCCCAGGCGCTGTGCTTAAATACTCGGGAGGCAAGAAGCTGCTCCGAGGACACCGGCTTCTCAGCACGTGCAGGTTCTTTAACGGCAGTTTCTGTGTTACACCATTCACTGCATGAACACATGCAGACTGAATTTAACAAGTGTGATAGCTGAGCACTGTAAAAAAACACGCAGCGCAAAGACATTTTTCTGTTTTGCAGAGCAAGTCACACACACCATATTCTCCCACCCAGCACAAGCGATGGGTGGGGATGGAAGCAGTCTACGGACACATCACTCCTCTGAGTGCCGCTGCTCTGTTTCCATTTTAGAAATCAACTGTCACTTGCCTATAAAATCTTGCTCAGTTCTTTCTACACAGTAAAAATCCTGAACACCTTCCATGTCGCACCATCAATTTGATCTGGTTTAGTACTTATTTCTGAGGTGTCATCATTGCAGGAACACTACTTCTGAAATGAAGCTGCAGTAGCATCCTCAACGCATCTTACAAAAGCCCTGTTTAGCAGTAAGCTCCTACAGGTCACTGTCTCTACCAGCAAATGAAAGCTCTTACAATTTTTACTTAATATTCTGAGAAAAATGCATATCTGTGCTAGAAGGCAAGTCACTTGCAGGCCATTTGATCAGTGACAAATACCACAACTACTAAGGCACGAGACGAGGAAAACACCGTATTTACACGCTGAGCCTAAGTGACAGCTGAAGAAAGTCTGTGCTTTCACAAAAGACATAAACACTACTGGGCATGGGCAGGAATAATGAAGTAATCCAGACCCGCGCGTACAGGCATTGTCGTTGATTTTAAGCCATTAATGCATCTACCAGTGCAAGACTTTTTACTGGCAACACTTTTCCCCACAGTTAATTCTGCAGGATTTTAGCTATTACTCCCATGCCACCTGGGACTACTCTGCTCCTCTCTGTCACGCCCAGCAGCCAGTGCTTCCTCAAAAGATGGCACTTCCCCCCCGTTTTTCTTTATCGTGCCATTACCAGAGAAGAAGAGAAGGGGGATGGCTCAGGCTGATTTTTTCCCCAACTGCCAGTCTCTATACCAAAAGCACTTGCTGCCTTTTTTTTCAGGCTTCTCTTCCACAGAGATGGCAAGGGGATGGCAAGATTTTCACATTACCCTGGAACAGCTACTTCAGCACACCAGGAAAGGTTTCAGAGATGCCATGTAGACTTGATGTATTTTAGAAGTAGGGCAGACCGCTAAAGATTATCACTTCTTGTGCTATTTAGTAATTTGTATAAAAACAGTTGGCTGCCTGCATATCAGGTCAGAAATTGGCCGCGCTTTCCCATAGGTGCCAACACCACGGAAGATGTTGTGCTTTTGTATGTATGCAAAGAGCAACAGCCTAGGAGGAGCTGCGCTGCTGCTCACCTGCACAGTGCTACCCACCACTCACAGAGACTCCCTCCTCCAAGGATTACACGCTAAAGGAGCTATAAACAGGGAAAAGGCACCTCACAGGGCACTATTCAGTATCTGTGCAAGGGTACTGTAAGTACAGTAAAAATTCTCTCATAAAAATTGCAAACTCAAGAAACAAAATATTCACCCAGAAATCACCAGAATGATGAGCAGAATGATATAAAATGGCCTCTATTGTCTGCAAAATTAGATAAATAGGAACTGCTGCAAGCTACAAAACTGTGAAACACTAGTATACGTCAGCAAAAGAGATCGAGATCTCCTTCACTGGAAGCTTTCAAAAAGTCAGACGTCCATTACATCTACCCTATCTGTAATCTGGGAGCGGCCTACATGGTCTTCTGAATTCCCCTTCCTAGTCCTGCTCTTTTTTTGCAAAACAAGTTTTGCAATAACCTGGCAGGGAGCAGGCGCGTGCCTCGAGCATCCCTCAACTCCCCATGGGAGGTCTGGGCTACTGACCTCATCCTGCACCGCACCACCTCAAGAGCGCGAGGTGCGCTGGACGCTATCCGTCCTTCCACACGCGCGATGCTATAGTACAAGTGCTGTCACAACTCCGAGCCTCCACCGTAACATCACCAACAAGGGAGGGAAACGCCACCGCGTCCCGCAGCTGGGGGCACAGGGAGAAGGGGGAGGAACAGCGAGCTTAAAAAAGCGCACATTCACATTGTAGGTACAGTCGAGTGACGGACAACACAGAAGCACGCAGATGTAACCCAAACTAATACTGCATGCCACGCCATCCCGAAATACTTACTGGAAGCAGTACTTTGTCACACCTGCCCAGGGTGGGAGTCCCAGACCCCTCTGCAGCACCTCCACCTGCTGCCAGGTAAATAAACCCCCAACACCTGGCACCGGCGGACTGACCTGGGAGTCTACAGAGGCATCAGCGCAGGCTCCAGCCGGCGTCTGGCGCGGACCCTGCGGCAGGGGCGGTCGGAGCGGGCCCCCCCAGACCCGGCCGTCGCCTTTCGCATCCTCGCCACGCCGGAGCTCCTCGGTCCCGCCGGCGGGAGCCTCAGCGCTGCCCGCCCCGCACCTCCGCGGCGCAGGGGCTAGCGCTCGCCGGCATGCCCCGGGAGGGGGAGTGCCCCGGCGGAGGCGGCCGGGCGATGTCCGGCGGCGGGGGTCATGGCGGGGCGCAGGGCCGCCCGAGGGCTGGCGCCGCAGGGCAGCGCCGCAGCACCGGCGGGCTCCGGGGCAGG
>VWZL01001092.1:105937-232946 GCA_013396915.1 Stercorarius parasiticus | reverse complement strand
GGGAGCGCCCGGGAGGGCAGAGCTGCCCCCCACCCGGCCGGCAGCGCCGGGCCCGGAGCCGCGCTCCTGCCGGGGCCCGCCTGACGCTCCGGCGGCCGCAGCGAACACCGGCGGCGGCGAAGGGCCGGGGCCGCTCCGAGCTGCCCCCAAACCAGAGCCCGGCCTGCCGGTACGGCCCCACGCAGCCAGCGCGACCCTGGACCCGAGCTGGGTTTGACAAACGTTCTGCCGGGCCGTGCAGATGGGTTTGGCTTCATGGCCTGTGTAAAACAGATACAAAACAAGCTCTGACAGCAGGAGTCGAACAATTCATTAGTGTGGCAACGGATAACAAAAAGAAGGTTTCCATGGTAGCAGCAAAAAAGAAAGATTTGCACCAGAAAGGCTGGAGGTTTGCTGTTAGGGTTTTTTTCTTGATTTTGGGGACCTTCTACACAAAAAAATGTCAGGCTAACTGTCCAGACAACAGGTATGGCAGAAGCAGTGTCTGTAGCCCAACATAGCCAAATGCCCCCAAAATACCGAGCTTCTTGCAAATGGAGCCTAACCGGGTTCAGTCGCTAACAGACTGTCATTGCACTACTGTTCACGTAAAGCAGTCAGTCAGATAACACTAGGGGTGACCAGCGCTGACACTCGAGCTTGTCTCATTTCCAGAGAAGCACAAGACTGGCATTCAGACCCAATTCCACCACGGCCAAGAGGAGGTAAACTACAGCTGGTGGTGAGCGGTCGATGGTCAGCGACCACCTTGTCTCTTAGAGAGGACTCTGTATTTGGCAGCTGGCAGAGGTGGGGCCCCTGGGCATCTCCTGCCCCAGATGGCCCAGTCACCAACAGTGGGTGAGGCTAACGAGCGGTGGGATGCCTTCAGCTGCCTGCACAGCCACCCTGCTGGCCACCATGGGCTTGTCTGGAGAGAGAGCCACTAAATGGAGGGCAGAAACTCCTCAAGGAGGCTTTTCATCAGCGCCCATTGGCCATTCCTGCACGCTGGCAGCCTCAGTTTCTTGCCATCTGCAGAGTGAACACCCGTGTTTTCACACCACGTACCATATTGCAGAGCCACTGAATACTATCTCATCACCTGCTCCTCTAACACCATGGTCCTGGAGCTGTCACAGGATCATCCAGCTGAAGATTAAGCCACCTTATCTGCTTATTATTGCATATTTCTGCTGCCTCAACCCCTAGCAAACTCGCCATCCACTGGTGTCAGATGTACACTTACTGGGGGTGGTATTACAGGACTGAAAATCAGCGCTAGTCAATGGGAACAGAGAGGTCTTTTCCTGAGCAGTTACTTATACACCTCCGTAAGGTAACAGATACAATAATGCTCCAAGACTGCGCTTACAAAACCACAAAGGACCATTTTTTTAATTCAAAGCAACCTGCCTCTCCATTACTGGCTCAAAACAGCCTCTTTCCTCTAGCATTCCTTCACGTCAGGAAGGTCTGTGCTGCTGACATTTTTACCTTGTGGTGCATGCGACTGATTTTGGCTAATCTGTGGGATGGAGGTAAGTGCTGAACTCATTAAGGCAATGCAGGTCCGGAATTATTCTGCTGAGAACATCAGAGCCAGATTTAAGGATCAGCTCCAGTTGTGCTAGGTAGCACCATGACGGCATCATGTGGGCAACGCTTTGCTTATCAATGAAACAAAACATTTCTGTTAGGATGCTTCCTCAGTGAAGAAAGGGCCCTGTCAGGGTAATGAAGTGCTTAATTAAAAGTGCACTCAGACATTCAAATGGCCTTGGATTCTTTGACTTCTAAGAGAAATATTTTAAAAGCCTTGTCAAATTTTAACAAAACAGTCCTTGGGAGCCTTTACTAACAAAGCAATGAAAGATAAAGCAGTAAACGTCAATGAGTAAAAGCCCTGGACTTACCTCAGGGTACGACCATTCTGGTGAATAATCTGTCACCATGAACAAGCGCCCGCTCTGCTGCAGCAGCCCTAAAGTGCCTTGTGCCGCAGCTGCTGAGACCACCTCAGCCACATGCATGTACGCCATCGTGCTGGCCCCGTTCTCCGTGCTGCTGAGCTGCATGTTGGCCTGCTGAGGGCTGCAGCAAGGAATGCACATTTCAGCCTGGTTGTAGGTTGCTCTGTTACTGTCTTCAGGCTGAGAGAGTCCGGCACTGTCCCCTGACACCAGCTGGTGTCCATAGAGAGCATTGCTCCCACCTTCTACCGATATGAAATCGTTAATTAGATCAGAAAACTGGTTGCTGAAGGAGATGTCAAAGTGGTCCAAGTTAAGCTCCATGTTGGAGGAGTTATTTAAGCTGGGATGGGCCACAGGATAGAGTCCTTGTACCATGTTTCCTTGGAGAATAGGGAGATTGTTCCCATTCCTGATGCCCCCGTTGGCCTCGGGCTGCAAGTAGTGTTCTGTGCTGCAGGCCTGAAGATCCCCTGATTTAAGCAGATTTTCGTTCCCTTCTGCCTGCTGGGAGGTCTCCATGGGAACTTCAGCTTCTGCAGTCATAGCCTGGAAGTTTGCTTGGAACTGCATGAGCTGGAGAGAAGAGGAGGACTCTATTCTGGTTTCCACTGTGCCATTACAATTGGAAGTGGTTTGGGAGGAGGACTCTGTTTTCACACTGGGGATTCCTAACGTGTTCACAAATGAGCCGCTTGTGTCATTCAAATTGTTGTGAGTGTTTTGCTCAAGGGGAAGAGGTTTGCTGGCATCCTGCAGAAAGAAGCTGGGGGAAGGGGTCTGATGAACGTGAGGGCTCTGGACGGTCTGATTGAAGCTGGAAGAATAGTCCTTGTTGGAGTCAATGGCACTGAAGTCCATCTGCTCCAGGGTGGTACTTGGGCTCAGACCTCCTCCAGATGGAAGCAAACCTGAACCAGTAGTGAGGGTGAGAGTGTTAGATGCAGAAGTGGAGGAAAATGCTTCTTTGGACATCTGTTGTTCGAAAGATGTGTCCTCAGTTTTAATTTCTTTTGTAAGGGTTGTATTGAAGTTGAAGCTACGTTCTGTTGTGGGTGACTGCCTTATGTTGGTACTGATGCTGTCACTTTTCATACCTCCTCCACCATAAGTCTGCCCTTGCTTGGGATTGTTAAGAAAACAGTCTGGGTCAAAATTCATGGTGGTTTCTGGAATTTTTCTGTTTCCATCTAAAGTTGTGGAGAGCACAAGTTCCTCGGAGACAGTGCTGGGCAGCATCGACAAGCTCTCTGAACTGCCGGTTGTTGGAAAAGCAAATTTGTGTCCATCTGAACTCACAGCAAGTACCAGTCCTTGTGCAGCTGCATCTGAGGAGAGGAGGTGTTGATTGGGGCCGGAGGTGGGTGACATGGTATACACAGCTTCACTGGTGACTTCGGACATAAATACGGTGGCACTTTGTGACAAGCTTCCCATAACCGAAGCTACAGCCATACTGGACACACCAGTGACGGCCGGACTATCTGCCATATCCGGGTCGCTATTTAATCCACTGCTGATGGACACGGGAGAATTCTGGGTCGTGTCGGGGACCTCCACCTGGTTGGTGGAAGAAACCTCAGTGCTGTTTTGATGGAGCAACACCGGTTTCGCCACTTTGCCGTTCCTCTTCTCTCGGCTGGAGGCCTTGCCATGGCTGTGCTCGTTCTTGCCTTCAGAGACATCGTTATTTTGTACCTCTGAATGAGCGCTGTACCCACCTGTCCTTGGTTCGACCTTTGGTGATATGATGCGATGTTTGGCACTGTTACACTTGTGATGCACACTGCTTCCTGCCCCTGTGCCAGAAAACAACATTTGCCATTCAGTAAATGCAAAATTAAGAGGATGCTAGCTACATCTCTCATGGCTGTACCAAAAGAGAGCTGTGCTTATGCACTTGTGTGTGTGTGAGAGAGCGCGAGCACACATACGGGAGAGCAAAAGAGACCTTGGAAATAAAATTAATTTCTTGCAAGTGCCAGGTTTACAGCTCCCTTTCCATCTAATGCCTAGATCCATCGCGTGCAATGACAGCAGCCACAAAACAGGCACCTGTGCACCCTTCCTCGCAACCCATGTAGCACCTATCCGCTTCCCCCCCGCCACCAGACATCACGTTAGGAGGAGAGGAATCGGCATCTATGACAAGTTTCGGAGTTATTTAAACGTGTCCGGTCTCAGTGCAAAGTCTGCAAAGCGAGGGCTTTTGCTGTCAGCTGTGGGTTTCTGCCTTGCAGGCCCTGCTTCTGCACCACGGAGGAGACCTCAGCCCCCCACGACACAGATGCGCGGCTCTTCACGCTGGCTGACGTCGGGTCTTTTGACAACTGCTCTCGTGGGCTAGATGCTGACGGGTAATCTGGAGGTGACAGATGCCATATCATGTTCCTGTCCCCAGCATCACCCTGCCATCTAGATTGCAACCCTTCTCTTCTTGTCATCATTGGGCCTATTACAGCTGCCAATCAAATTATTAAAGTACTACATTAGCCTGCACAAAGAAAGCTTTCCCTCCCATAAGGATGGTGATGTGTTTCTCTTGTTCTAAGCCACTCATAGGCTGACAGATAAACATTTTGTACTTTGAGAGGTCGCACGCAGAGTGCAGGATTAGTATCGGGGCAGCTGAAGAACACTCAAGCAGAGGTCACCAGAAGACAACCCTCCACGGAGTTCAGCCAGCTGGTGCCTTTGCTGGCCGACAGACGATGAACATCACCTGAGTTCCTGGCAGCTTGGAAATCAGGTAGGATGAAGTAAATTCAGTCTGCAAAGGCACCTTAGCCACAAACTCTGGTGCAGGGACTGCTTTTGTTGTTTAAAGAAGAACAGCCCATGAATTTTTGATGTTTCTTTCCTTAATTGATTCATTTTTCCTAGAATGAGGTAAGAACATTAATTATGGTACTGCATAATGACTAAAGGGGGAAAGAAACCTCCTCCTTATAGCTAATAGCTACAATTATAAATGCCATCTTCTGGGTAACATAAAGCCTCTGTGTAGCCGCTGCAATTTGCTAAATCTTTTGTTCCTTGCCCTTGAAGGGGAACCTCTCTATTATGTGCTCAAGATTTGAATCAGGTCGCTTAAAGTAGTTCAGGACAGTGCTTTTGAGAATAAACGCAATATTAAATCTCTCTATTCTCCTAGGCACAGAGATGAGCAGGAACAAGGGGGAGGCTTTCACACTGCCGTCTCTGCGGATGACAGTAAGGAATCGGGGATGTATGTGTCAATGTGAGAGCCCTTACAAAACAAAGCGGTACCGTTATGTTAAAAAGCATGCAGTAGACTTAGCACAAGACAAAACATCAAAGGGAAGAATAAAAGGATTCATGTTCAGATCTGCAAGCCTGGATCAAATGCTGAGCCTTAAGGGTTGAATTTTAATCCAAACTCAGGTATTTCAGAGGTCATCATTCTTACTTAAAATCTGGATTGTATAATGCAACTGCCCCCCAAAAAAAGAAAAAATAAACCCTTTGAAGCACTGACAGCTTTCCTTTATAAATTTCACTAAAGACTAATTAATGTGTCACGTATTATACTTTGGTCAAGTAAAATGGTGTGGCTATAAAGCAGATGAGTTGGAAGAGTGAATCACTTGGCTTCCCACTCTCTAGATAAAATGCTAATACTAAGGATGCTGTTTCTTGCTGTCGTAGTCTCACTCAAAACAAAGCCCTATTCTTTTACAGGAAAGAAATCTCCCGTATTTTCACAATTCCTAAATAAAGCCTCTCTTAGCCCAGCGTACCTTGTAATTAACCACCTGAGCCCCTTTTCTTCAGCAAAATGGGCTGCGGGGCAAGGAGTTCAGAGCATGAAGTTGGAAGAACATCAAATTTTGAGGCTTCATTAACAAAATTTGAGCATGTAGAAAAGAATATGCCTTTTTGAGCAGGTCACGTATAGAGAGCATTCGTTAGAACTTGCACGTCACAAAGCACTGACATTTTTTCCAGAAGTTCCATCTGCATCTTTTTATGCTCAAGACGCCTTCTGTCACCTCTGAGTTCATTGTGTCACAGCATTTCCAGCACTTCAGTACTGCAAGCCCTACCCCGAGTCCGGACCGAGCCACGCTCGTTCTGTGCCCTGCCGAGGAACTCACCCAAGGTACCAGTGCAGAGACAGTTGTGTGTCCGAGGCTGCGGTTTGGTCTGGTGACTGTCGAGGATCTGCTGCACGAGCTGTTCCACTGAGAACCCTGAACTGCTGTTTCCATTGCTGCATGTCCACTTGATGCCATGGACTGCAAAGAGAACAGTAAAACTTCCTGTCAGAAACTTCCAAAAACAGGCCAGAAACCATCAAAAGCCACTCCAAAAGAAGAGCAGAAACCCACTCCTGCAGCTTGTTCTCAGAACTGAAGGAGACCTATAAAATGCAACAGTGTTGGTTATTGGTTTACTGTTCTCCCTGATATCTGTAGGCTTCCAAATACAATTCCTGGATTAGGTACATACAGAGGAAGAAAAACCTCAGCAGAATATCTTTCTCTATTTCAGTTTGCTGTTAATGGTGGCTCTCTAAGCTGAAAACTTGTAAGGACTATCTG
The DNA here is from genome assembly GCA_013396915.1 of Stercorarius parasiticus. Classification (NCBI taxonomy): domain Eukaryota; kingdom Metazoa; phylum Chordata; class Aves; order Charadriiformes; family Stercorariidae; genus Stercorarius; species Stercorarius parasiticus. Next base: position 226,426 of record VWZL01001092.1, on the reverse strand, counting down.
TATAGTGCACGTAACCTTCATTAAAAACCTGAAAGCAACAAACTACTTGAGTTTCATTGAAGTAAACCAGTAAAATTCCAAGGAGCATTTTAGATTCTTTTCCTGTCTAATGTGAAAACAAGATTAGTTAGTTTTACAATAAAATCAGCAGCCAACAAAACACCAGCATAATAGCAAATACAAACCGTTTGCCACGTCTTCATTGTGAGATCCTGGCTGGCAGCAGCGAAGACTGACTCATGTTTTGGGAGTCACTAACAGACACTGTGTGAGCTCCTCCTCAGACCTGGACAACTTTTTAGTAACTTAGGAAAATGGACGGGAAGGCGACATGGCAGAACGTGTTGCAAACTGAAGGCCTCTTTTCTTGGGAACTCTTTTGGCCTGTTGGCTATTAAATAAGAATGCTAATATTTTCTCCATAACTAGTGACTCAAAGCATCTTCTGTCTCCTTTAATGTCTCTCTAAGCAATTTATATGTGCATATTATTTATTAATCCTTTGTGTGCACTAGGGCTCACTTGCAGATTTTGGAAAGTGCTGGTTGGTGGCAACATCATTTCCAAGGCATCCCCATCCCTGGCAGCTCAGGCCTGAAGCGCTGCTTCTGGTCAGGAGCGTCTGTGTCATACCCCAGCAAAGCACCTTCCTTGCACGTTGTCTTCTAAAAATCCTTAACCAGAACACACCGAATCCAAGTTAAAGGTCCCACGGACTTCAGTTTTGCAGGATTAAGCTCTAAATACAGAGATCCCTGCGTGGTGAAGGTCCTCGCTGTGAGGCTGTGAAATGCCGGCAGCAGCACGTCGGGCTGAGCATCGCTGCGCAGCCAGAAGCACCTGCAGACTCTGCAGCCACCAGCTGAAAGCGGCTTCATGCGAGAAGATCAGAAACAAACGAGGGCACATTTATGACAGCTAATGACCATCGTCAAAGAGGCAGGATATCGCGTGAATCTCCTATTGTCCTCTTTGATGCTGATTATTTGGTAGGTCATAAGCAGCCGGTGGAACAGAGCATCTGATCTGCTCTGTGAAGCAGTTCTATGGCTTTTTTATCACCTGTTGCTGTGTTGCCTCATCACCCACTGATGTTACTTTGCCTAACAGCATCTCATCTTGGTCTACTTTTATAGTACAGAATCTGTATTTTTATTGGCCAGGCCTGATAACTTGCAGAAATACTGTAAATAAGGTTTACAAGTATTCTTCCTCATATCACTATTTAAAGTGCTGCAGTTAGTTTAGTAATGAGTCCCTCTATGCTTGCTTGACAACTGCATTTATTGTTATTGTACCCAACTGATTTTGCTTTCTAGTACGTTCACAATTTTGAATTTCCTCTTAACACTCAGTATCTGTTATTATGTCTAAGTGTAAGTGTATATATGCTTACCACTTCAGTACCTCCACTCACATTCATTTTATTATTCTAGGTACATTATTCTGTCACTTGTGACATTATGCCTAATAAGTTGTTCAAATAGCAGTTTTGCAAAAAATACACTGACAGTGAGATTAAAATGCAGTAACGTATTTGGAATACTTTCGGCTACACTATCTAAAGTTACCGAACTGTAATTATTCAAACTTTGCCGGAAGTTATTTCCGGCTACTTCAGAAATGCTTTGCTAAAGAAGTGAGCTCAGACACGTGTTGCTAGATACAGGAAGTCTGTATTTCAGCAGACTGGCAGAGTTTGCTCCCCACTGCTGCTAAATCCTGCGATGAGCAGCGTATTACAGGGGGCAAGTCTGGTAAGTGAATCGCGTCTCGTGGCTGGTGTGTTCCTGATGATGGTTCTTACGTCTGAATCAAGCTGGGGGCTGGAAGCTACGAAATATCGGACAGCTTTATAGCTGGACACTTGTAGTAGCACGCCTATTATTGTCAGGTCCTCCCAGTATAACAAAGCCCCATCATGGAGCTATTGCTGCTGCGGAAAGGTCCTTCTCTAGCCTCGCTCCAGCTGATCCTGATGGCTCCGGCCCCAGCTTCTGTCCACACGGTGTGACTTTTTTTAGTGCTTACGCTCCCTGTATGTTATGAAGGTTTTAAAATAAAAAGCCAGCGAAGGGTGACAGATTGCAAAAAAAAGAATGTCTGGATGCTTAATGCAAATTATCCACTATATTGGCACGTCCAATATGCAGATTTTCTCCCTCCCCTTTTTAAAGAAAAAATCCTGTGAGCTGGTGAGTTGTTAGTACTGAATACCAAATACTATCAAAATGGCTTTTAACATGTCACGCTTGGCTTCCTGACACATAATGAATCAGCAGGAAAGGAGATTTCTATAGGGAAGAAAGTGCATTATGAAAGGAAGGTTAATAAAAAGCATACACACATGCTCTTCCGGTTTCTTAGTGGTGCAAAAAGTGAAACCACTGTAGAACTGCGCTTGATTAAATACAGTTGCAATGTAGGAACACAAAAAAAAGGATAAAAGGATTGAAGCTCAACAGAAATTCCGGGAAGTATTTTAATCTGGGTTCCTGTTCAGACGACTCCTGCACTTCCTTGTAATTTAAAATGAAAGCTGTGAACTGCTACAACACTTCCCTTTCCAGTGATATCACGGAGGGGTCTAAAAGCTGCTGCTCTACGGCAGCAACATATCCCTTGCCACGCAGCCTCCGCGCAGCGCCTGCGGCACTGAGTTACTGGTATTTGGCTGGGTGCTGGGAGAAGAGGAGTGAGGCTGGACGAAGATCCACAATTCAGAGTGCTGGTGCTGCTCCCAGCAGAAACGCCTCCAACCCCTCCTTGTGAGAGCGGGCTCACAGCTTTCTTCTCTTTCTTCCCTTTCTTCCCTTGGGAAGAAAAGACAATAAAAATGACCTTTCCAGTATTGGCCCAGCAGCTCTCCGTTCATTAGCGCCGTCAGGACTTTGTCTGACCATCAACAGCAAAGGAAAGAAAAATGATCCAGATTACCAGCAAAGCAGCTTAGAAGCCAAAGGAAACTCGCACAGAAAAATACCATTGTCCAGGTTTCTTACAACACCCTGGCTATTTCTGCCTCCTGCTGCTGCTGCCAGTACTCTGTCCTCTGCAATTACCCGGTCTGCAGTAATTACCCAGTCTGCAGCCCTCCAGTCCCGCAGGTACCCTCCTCCTCCCATCACCTCACGCCTGCCCTGCTGTCTCTAGACCGAACACCCTCAACGGCTAAAACCCTAACCACTTCCCTCTCTGTGGTTTCCTCCACCCTAAAAGCAAAACTTGTCACTAAAATACCTTCCCCACATTTAAATCTGACCATTTCATCCTTTCAAATGCTCTTAGATGTTCATTTTACCCTTCCTGTCTCTACTCCAAAGCTCTTGCACTTCTGTATCCCATACGTACAACACAGCTTACACATACGTATATGCGCACTACACAATAAAGCCATCCCTACACCCTATCTTGCCCCATTTTGACAGGTAAGGGCCCGTCTTCTGTTTTTTGAATAACAACAGTGACATCTCGCACATGAAACAGGTTGGATAGGCTGACAGCGCTGGAATATTTAGAATAATCAAGGTCAGGCTTCTGTTTGTATCTCCCTCTTGATGTATCTCGGATGGCTCACCGCAAACCTTCGTGTCGGAGTCCTGCCCTCGGCCGCTCCCGACCGACACAAAACGCTTTGAAAATCCTGCAAGTGCTCACCGTAGCGCGAGCGGGTCCTTTGTCCCGGCGCCTGGTGATGGGAGCGACAGCCCGACCTTGTGTCCTACATCAACTCCACCAACTGTGGACACTGCGAGGCTGTTTCCATGGCAATGGTCAATTGGAAATGGCAGCCTCGTCCCTTCAATTTTCACCACGTTGGTGTTGACAGAAGTAAAGGCCTTGCTCTGATTTCTCAGTTTGGCTGGAGGAGATTTTCAGTAGATTTATCCTTTCGTATCCAGACGCCCCCACACAATTCAGCTCTGATTCTCCGTCCGTCCACTTCCACTCATTACTGGTTACGAAGGACAGGTTTCTGGAGCCTCGCCACTGGGGATACAGGTGGGGAAGATCACCCTGCACATTTGCTGTACCTTCATGACGCTTCCTGAACTTTAATATCTTTGTAAGAACTCGTACAGACGTTTCACTCTTGTCCATTCTTCAAAGAGAACTCTTTCCTCCAGAACGAGACCTTTCCTTGAAGGTTTGCTCAGGCGCAGCCGGAGGCTTCACAGCAAGCGGGAAGCGCGTGAGGTTCAACTGCCCTCAGGAGGATGCGACTCTTCTGGAGCTGCTGGGAGCGAGACTTCTGCGACTCCTATTTACAGCTAAAGCCATTTTTACTTACAGCCACCCGAAGCTCAGGGCTGCTGGCACAGGGAAGGCAGAGCCGCAGCCCTTCTCCTGAGCCGTCTACGCGGAGCTCGCCTGCAGTAAAAGCCCCCGGCGCTGCGAGTTCCTGCCTTTGACCCCGTTCACGGGGACGAAGCTGCTGCCACGGGCCGGTCCCTCCCGGGGGTCCCGATTCCTGGGGTTGCGCATGGAGCGATTACGGCTGGTCCCGGCCGAGCTCGGCCCCGGCAGCAGCCCCCGGCCCCGCTCGCTCCGCCCGGGGCTGCGGCGCCCGCCCGCGCCGCCAGGTGGCGCCAGCGGATAAGGAACGGGCGGGAGCGGCGGGGGCGCGCGCGCACGGGGGATCCGCGTTTAATTCGTAGTAGTAGTAGGATTATATATATTTTTTTTTTGCCTTCAAATTTTCTTGCTGGGCGGTTTTGGGGGAGAAAATTCTTCCAGCGCCCCCGGCTCTTCCGCCGGGCCCCCGGCCCCTCCCGCGGCGCCGCCCGGCCGGTCCCCGCCCTGTCCCGGGGTCCCGCTGGTGGTCAGAGGCCGCCCCGGACACACGGACAATTATCACCGTTGTTACTGAACATCCTGGTGGAAGTGCCAGGGGAAGAGGACGGCCACCTTGGTAGATGCTCTAGCACCGAGTCCAACAGTTCCTACGGCTGAATGCCGAGGGGAGATAAAACCCTAAGGAAGAGCAGAAGACAAAGGCTGGCGTGCCCACGGCATCCTCAGGGAGGTTCTGCGATGGCTGCATCCCGTTTAATATCCAACTTTTAGGGGGACAGGAAACTATTTGGTTTACCTTTCCTCAAGTGAATGCCCATTACTGCTAACAGCCTGGTTCGTTACGACCAACGCTCCATTTCAGCGCGTGGGATTATTTCACCGTGGTATCTCCAAATGCAGGTGAAAGACTGCCCAAAGCACCAGGTGAAAAACGCTTCCGGATTTTGTTGTTTTGGCAAAGTAGAACTTCCTACAGGAGGTAAAGCTCACCCCTGAGTGAAGCCACATTTCCTAAGTAAGGAGAGGCACGGGAACAAGCTCCTCTGGGGACAAAGGCCACCACGGATCTAAGAGGGAGCGGAAAGGTGCAGCTCTTGCACATGATCCACGTTTAGAGCAGGGCACCTTCAGTAACGGAAAGGGTAAGGGACACATTTGGGTGAGAAGATGGGAAATGGAGCAGGCGGCTAATCCTGGCCATGCAGCTCAGGGGAACAGAGGTACTCAAAGTCCCCGTGGCCAGTGGGACATAAGAACCTACTATTGTATTCTCTTCTTAATAAAAAAACCACAGCCAATTATAGTAATGTAAATACTATTCCAGCAAAAGTGGACATCTGCATTACTAAAACCAAACTCTCTTAAAGAATCTAAGTCACTTTTTACATGGAGGTCAGTCGGAATTAAGCTGGCAAGCTTCCGTTTCCATTGAGGGTCACTTTGTACCTCTGACAAACCCTTTGGGGAATGGCAAAAATCATCCCATGTAGCATTTTTGTACAACCGATCTTTTAAGATTAAATATAAAAGAAAACCTTAAACACAATTACTGAAATTGAATATAAATGTAAGTCAAGATAGAAATATCCAACAACTCAATTCTTCAAATTGCATTAATGCCGATTACTGCTATTTAAACTGCATTCTGGGCTACAAGCATGTAATACCCCCTCCAGTTGTCACCACACAGGGCTGCAGTTTCAGGTCACCTCCAAGAGCCCCAGATCGTTTAATCTGCACAGAAAGAAGAGAGAGAACTGGTGACCCTGGGGAGAGGCAAGAGCTGCCCAAAGGTATCGGGTCTGGCGGGTGCCACGTGAAAGCTCCAGTTTCCCCGGCTGCGCGCGGGCGGCAGGAGCAGGAGCAATCAGTTTCCAAGCAGCAGAGGAATGAAAAAAGCTTTTTTCCGAAAGAAAGATAGCTCTTAATTATAGTGGACCTGAAACAAGGATTGCAACGTAGCACCAGCTGTGAGCCTGTAACTCATACTTTGCCAGCTGAGGGATGAGAAAGCCAAAAGGGGATGATTTGGAGAAACCCCCAACATGAGCTGGCCCACAATTTGCTGATCATATGGAGTTTATGTACAGAATTCTGCTGTGCTGGATTCTGCCACTGCATTTTGCTTTTACCACCAGATGCCTCTAAGGACATCTGCTAATCCGTTCAGAGAAATCTCAAAGCGAGACTAAAACGGGGCACAAGACGGGGGGAAAGCCTGAAAGCAATGCCAAATTGAGGCCCATTCTTCATACCAGGCATCCTGAAATGACTTACAGGTGTCTCAGACAACATTCCTGCAGAGTTTTCATCTATTATCGCTGTTCATTTCGCATAAGTGTCCCAAAAGGTTGCATCCACACGGAAGCAACGCGCGTGACGACCCTTTTGGTTCAGATAACCTGTCAGGATGCTGCTGACGGTCACATCATCCCAGGTCTGCCAGCAGAGCAGGGTGCTCAGTGGAGGCTTTACGGCCCTCCCTGTGCTCCCCGACCACACTTACACCGTGAAGACAAGGCGCCCCATCTGCTAGCCTGGAAGGAGATAGGAACCATCCTGCTGGGGCCACGAACAGCGTACCCAGCCCTTCCAGGCTTGTCTGCTTCAGCCCCAGGGGCTGCGGTCTGACCAGCCAGTGGTGATAGTCCAGACAGGACAATGAGGTGGTCATGGATGTCCCCGCACGAAGGCAGGTAACAAATGCATCAGAACTAAAGCAAAAATGCAAAGCCATGAAGACTGAAGTCAGGGCGATTGATTGATTAATTAATTATTTATGGTCTCAACGCAGTTGGAGATGTTGAAAAACTCCCACATCCTCAGAGCATCTGCAGTGAGTGTTTACCTTTCATGGATGTTCAGATGGGTTAATTTCAGTCCCTTAATTAGTTCACAGACCAGTTATGTTAGAACAAGCTAATGGCATTTCCATAAAGCTCTCAGAGCTGTACGGTCACCCTGGAAAGGTATTTTTTCACCCATAACCGCCAACGCCAGCAGTCACAGCATCAGGAAAAAACACCTCAAAAGCCCATCAGGCAGCCTCGGGTTTGCAGAGATCTCCTCTGAGACCAGGACAGGAGGAGCCACCCCTCAGCAGCCCCGACCCCCGCTCACCGCCCCGCTCTCGGGTACCCGGCGCCTGTGCCCGTCCCGGGGCCTGCTGAAGCCTGGGCTGACTTTGGGGCGATGCTGCGGGGAAGGAAGAGGGAGACGAGTGAATTATGAATGCAAGAAATGTGAGCAAAGGCCCTGCTCATCCCAGTCAGGGTGTCTCTGCATTTCAGGAAAAACAGTTTGATGTATTTGCCTGGCTCGGAACTCTCAGACCGATGCCTCTCTCCCTGCCAGCCATCTGCCACATCACTTTGAGTTCTCCAGGCACACATGGCCAAGAGAACACGCTCCCAGCCTTTGGCTGCCACACCGCTGACTCTCTGCTCTCCTACACTGATATAAAAGCTTTAATACCTGATAGAGGTCAACAGCTTTAGTAGCTGACCCTGGTCTAGGCTGAGAAGAACTTGAACGAACAGCGCTTGTTCTCAGCGAGGCAAGAACTGGACGCCATCGTGAGCCTCTGACCAGGGGGAGGCATCTTCCCCCAAGGTAGAACTAGAATCAGCTTCTCCTCCTAATTCTGCGCGACATCAGTGGTGTGAAACAGGATGCAAAACCCTTCCTGCAGGTACAGCATTTGGCCTCGGACCTCCACGCACGCCCCGGCAGTATCACCACTAACTTGCCTTAAACGTGAAATTCTTATGAAAACAAAAGAATCAACAAAAACCTCACACAGCTTCCAAGTCCAGAGGAATAAACCTAGACGAACCACAACATGGAACAGGTAGAAGGGTGAGGCTGTCACTTCACCAGCAACACAACGCTTTGATTAAGTCATTGACAAACCTGCTTTAGGGCAGAGAAATTTGGAAACATCAGGCAATCAAACTGTGAAGTCTGTGAAAGAATGTGATTAATGCAAAAATGTGATGAAACGAATGCGCTTGGCTCCAGAATTTTACGGCACACCCAATACTGGAACCAAATCTGATGGCTTCTTGGCGAGCAGTGCCCCTCTGTGTTCCCTGAACACGGTTATCTGTGGCCTCTGTCTTCTCGGTCTGACCAGAATCTAAAGCTTTTATTTTAGCTACATTTCTAAGGATGCGTTTCCCAGGATATGTACCCATAAACAGAGACGTGTACATGCATATATACTCCGAATAATTGTGCAGAATCTCACTCTTCCCTCCTGAGACATAAAAGAGCCAAATGTTATTAAATTTACGGTGAGTTTGTTGTAGTTTTCACATAATTTTCTTGATGCACTGCAGCTTTTTTAACAGGCTGCCACTTCCTCTCCTGTTCAGTGTTAAGGTACTCGTCCAGTCTCAGCTACCCCTTCAACATCTTGGATTTCTGTCTAAGGTTATCGGTCCCAGGGGCAATATTTAGTTTGGCAAATGCGTCATTTTCTCTCTTCTGCTTGTCTTCTGCCCTCCAACTTTGTGTGGGAAAGGAACACACGGGTCTGCAGAGCTCGGGATGCAACAAAGGAGCGGGGCAAACTCAGATTAGCGATGCTGCGGTCAGCGCGAGGCCGATCGCTCACTGATGGTTCAGAGACATCAGAACGTACTTCATGGCTGTGACCTCCAATTATGGAAAGCTGGGCATGACACCAGCATCCCCCTGGGGGCAGGGGTGAGGGGGGAAAGCAGACCTGGTATTTGTTGACTCGGATGCAAGCACCTAGATTTGGTATTGTGGCTCCCGCAGTTAATTTTCTCTCGCTTACAGACCCACGCTATGCCTCATCTTTCTTTCATTGCAAAAAGACGTTTGCGCGCATATGGGGACATAGTCTCCAGAGGAAGACGTACAGTGTAACTGTGGTGTGAAAGAAAATACACTCCGGGGTGGGTGCAGAGAACGCCACAGGGCTGCCTGTTTGCAGAGCAAGCTTCCCGATGGCTCCGCGCACCTCAACAGCCTTCTCTTCAGACGGCAGAGCTCGGGATAGCAGCAAGGGATACCCACCCTGGAACATCCTGCTCCACGGAGCCCACCTGTAAACGACAGCAACCCATTCCCATCTGATGCTGAACCTCACAAACGTGGAGTGCCCCCGGGGAAACCTCCCTGCCGATACTGCTGCCAAGGGTCTCTGCGACCCAGTAGGTGCCAACAAATGGTGCGTGAAAATGCAAGACCGTAGGTATGTTTTTTTCCCAGTGTGTGGAGGGGACCTTTGTAGGGATATGACCTTTTTGGAGACAGCCTGGGCACGTCTCACACTGTGCATCCCAGAAGGGTTGAATAGTGGAAAGAAAGAAAGAAAGAGCATGCAGACGTAAGTTGATTTTGACAGTGACAAATGACTCCTTTGCAGGGAAGGTTGGTGGCAGTGAGAGACATCGTTATCTAAATTAACCCTTTGAAAAGCAAAAGAGCAAAAAAGCCTCCAGATACTCACACATCGGTTTGAGCTGCCCGATGAGTTCCTCTTTTGTCCACTTTGCCCATTCCTTCTTGTCGGTGTTGATGGAGCACAGGATGGGGCCGCACGGTTTCCCGCAGTCCTCGATGGCGGGGACGTTCAGGTAGTGCACCAAGACGATGTCTGGGTTCTGCGGGGAGAGCACAGCAAAGGTTACGTCGTTAGGCCTCTTCCCTCCGCTCAGGGGTCTCTGCGTTTACCTTCCTCGTTAAAGCTATGACAGAAAGCGTCATAATTAGATGCCAGTATGTGCCAGGTTTCCCTGAGACCAGAGCTGCTCTTTAGAAGAGGTGCCGAAGGATGAGGCACAAGAACACGCAAGTTCCCCTGCTCCGGGAGCCCTGTGCTTCCACCTCTCCTGCTCCCGCGTGCCCAGGCCAACCTTCTCCAGCCCATGCAACACCCGATACAGGCAAGAGTCCTGCCAACACCGCTCGCAGCAAACACCAGGCAATTTGCTTTGGGTTCAGGGACCTGCGGTCTGCTTGATCCAATGCTTTCCATCAGTTCTGGTCCGCATTGGGCTATTTCAAATATACGGACATTCACCTGAGAACATCACTAACAGCCACGCTTTCGAAGGGCCAAGGAGGCTCACAAACAGTACTACAGAGCGCCCCAAGGACAGGCTCCTTTCAGACGAGCCCAAAATTTCTTGTCTTTGGAAGATCTTGCAGCTCCGCGATGAAAACGGCGAAGTGCAGCCGGTGTCCTCTGGGGAGCCGCTGTGGGGCTGCGCCACGCTCCCCTCTCCCCGGCACCTCTCGGGGCCCAACGAGGGGCTGTGGCTCCGCGCTGACACACCATCCCACCGAGGCGGGCGCTTGGGTGGGGAGCCGGGCGGGCGAACGAGTCATCTCAACAGCAGCAACAGAAACAACCCCACTAGTTTCCCAACAGCAGCCCAGGGAGGTTGTACAATACATAACAACAAGATTGAGAAGCCCGTTTCTTTCCCTTAAGTCATTTACTCCGAAGTTCACAAACTTTAATGACTGCTTTGGAATTATTTATAAAAATAAATAGGATAATGGCGTAATTAAAACTCTAATGTTTCATTAATGCTGTTAGAGCCCTGTTCTGAGTGGGAGAGGGAACAGGAGCCATCATTCTTTGCAAAGGTTGTGCTAATGGGAGCACTCGCTTATGAAACCTGCCGAGAGTGGGAGCAGCATGTGGACACCCGCACCAAGGGAAGGCCGGTGGGAGACGACTTCTGAGGGGCCAAACACAGCGCGGAGGCGATGGGTGGCGTGCCGGGCAGCGGCTGGAGCCCGCCCAGGGCACTGCTCAGTGCTGCCGGGCGCGGGGCCGACCCTGCACCCCCTCCTGCACCCCAGAGCATCCTGCACCTCCCCAAAATGAGGGGGCAGCTGGTCGCATTCCCCGGCTCCCTGAGGCTTGACAAGATGGTGCTCGCAGCCGAAAGGCCGCCCCTCCACGTGGTGACCACACACAGCGGCATGGCCAGCACAGAAGCTCATGGAGCCTGCCCTCCCGCCACATCCCGGTACCCAGCAGGGCTCCAGGGACCAGACGCCTCCCTCTGCCTGGAGGAGAAGCTCGCTGTCAAGTTAGGAAGACACACAGGGAGAAACTTGCATTTTTTCCCCTCTATTGATGAAAACTCCAAGCAAGGGATTTTCACTGAAGATTCTGATAGACTGCAGCATCAAATTCTTGCAGCCTGCGTTAAAAAGAGTTTCATTGCACAGGGAAGAGGCAAGGAAACCTAGTAAGGAACTGCTAACATCTTATTTTGGAGCAGTTTTGGAAAGCGCTAAAGCAAAGAGAACCGCTGGCTCTTCTATTCCTGAGATTCTCCTGGAAACAAACAATTGACCTTTCACGTTCGATTTTTACACATTCAAAACCTCCTGTTTCACAGGGCACGTCTGCCCCAGGTGAGAGACAGCCAAAGGAGGGCACAGTAGAACACTGTTATCCTCTCCTTCCACATCACAGCGCAAATCCTCAGGTCACCAAACGGAGCCACTTCTTCCTTTCAGCCTTCCCGTTTTACCCTTTAAAGGTGGCGGCGGGGACAGCCGGGGCTCCTGGGGAAGGAATGGGGCGGCTGAGACACTTCCAACAGGAGCGGACGGAGCTGCTCGGGACCAGGAGACCAAGGGGAGGGCTGAAACATTACGGTCCTCCGTAATTCAGAAAAGATTCAGATAATAAAAATGATTACCTATACACCCAAATAGTCTCCATCAGCTAATTTAATGTAATTAGTGATTTAGATGATGAAGTAATAAAAAGTAATATGCTTCAGAGATTTTGTGTTAAAGACACCTCTTGCTCTCAGAGAAGTCTCAAAGAAGAGAGCAAGGACACGCTGCCACGGCAGCGCCGGGCGACTCGGCAGCTCTGCAGATGCTTCTCCCTTCGTTTCACATAAACTGTATTTTTTCACAGCCTGATAGCGTCTGTTTGTCACCAGCCAAGTCAGGACGACGGGGCTTCCTGGCTTCAGCGCAGCAGAAGCAAGTGGACCTCAGCAGTGGGCTGGCACGGGAATTTACGCTTTTTACATATAAAAGCATAAAAAATAAACACAAAACCAACACGTTTGTTCCTTATGTCTACATCTAAAAGTTGATGTCAAATTGGCAAGTCTCGTGAATGCCGATCTGCCTAGTAAAATGAAATGTTTTGACACAAATTAAGAGAATGTGTATGTTTTGGAAAACTCGAAATCCCAGACAAAGTTGCTGCCGTCCGTCCCTGACCCCGGCAAGGCTCCTCGGGACCCTGCACCGGGGGCACCCCGTCCCCTCGGCGGGGAATCTCCTTAAAGGGCGGTGGAGGGATTTGCTGCAGCATCCCTGGTGCTGCGGGTAAGCGGGGGACGGTGCAAGAAGTGGTTAACAAAACACAAAAAAGCTGTTAGCTTTGATAAAGAAAAATGCAGCTGCAACATCTGTCTGACTCTTGTTTGCAGCTTCATCAGCACTAAGTGGTCAATAAATCAGACTGGCATGGCGTTACGTTTCTTCCATGGCTCCACCATTAATCTAGTGCCAGTTCTCATGAAAAATGAAGGAGAAAAACTATGTGATAGTGAAAGTGTATACATTATCCAGAAAGTAATAATAGCACATAATGGCGCTGCAGACCTCCCTCCCAGCGTGACTGCTGGAGCTGCGATGCAGCCTCCCTGTGCTACCCACTACGCGCTACTTAAATTAACCAAGTAAATCAGCTATTGTTTGTTCCACCAGCCCACCCCATGTTTATATTTTTCCCATTAGCAGACACACAAAGCTGAAACGAGCTGGGCTGCTCCGTCTCCGCAGCTCTGCCGGCGGGGAGGGCAGGACACAGAGCGGAGCAGGGCAGCCTGCGAAGGGCCAACGGACGCTCGGACGAGGGACGGGCCGGCACCCGCCGCGCTCGGAGCCGGTGGGACACGAGGGAAACCTTCCCCATTGCAGCAACCGCCTCCTGCTTCCTCCTCGCTGCCCAGAGCCAGTCCCCACGTGAGGGAAGGCCTCCCTTCTCAGGCAGCGCAGAAGAACCACAAAAAGCCTCTCCCTTCCTGCTGTCCCTATCCCAAAGCATGCTCTTTTTCTCACTCACTGGCAGGGGCTTCCAAACCACCGATGACCACAGGTGAAGATATTTTATTTGGAAAAATACCTCCGAGCTGGAAGTTTTGCATTTGTGCTCCCTGCTGGAAGGATGAAAGGAAATAAACCATCCTCAGGGACGATGAGCATCGGTGAATTTAATCCCAGCCACCCCGCGAGGAAATTACCCCCAAATACAGCCACCAGCTCCGCTCCGCTGTGCGCCCGTCGTTGCTGATACCCGTGTGACTGCTGTTGTGTCCAACTTGCAAAGTACTATGCATTATTAAAACCACGGAAGGTGAAACCAGCCTTTTACCAGACCTGATGGCTAAACCACGAAGCAAACGGGCAGAAGGAGCAGAGAAGCGTGGCAGTAGGAGGCAGGACGGCTCCTGTGACCCCCCCACTCCCACCCCCAAAACGACAGAAGAGTGTTTTCTTTTCTGAGAGCTGTTCACTCAACGAGGTTTACTTTGTACCCCTCAAACCATCCAAAAGGCTGAAAAGGAATCTCAGCTTTCTGGGAACATAATTCACATCCCCCGCTGTGGGGTGACTGGATTAACACCCAGCAGATTACCACACAGAAAAATACAAAAGGTTTCTGTGGTTTTGAGAGGCCACCGCTACGCGATGCTTCAGCGCCCACAGGTAACTCGAGACAGGTACTGGGAGCGCCTATGTATCATCTATATATTATCTAAATACATATATTATCTAAAAACAAACCAAGGAATGAAACCATTCCAAGACACACGGAGGTGAGGATGACAGACACTGCTGCACGTAGCAGAAGATTCTATCTGGACGGTTTCCTCTGGATTTTTAATGGTTTGAGAGCGGAGCCTGGGACAGTGGAAGTACAAGGCACAAATGCACAACACAGACACAGAAGTGATGGGATTTTTTTCCTTCCCAGAAACTAAATGCTAGCTTCGGAGATGATTACTGGTTTGAATCCCAGCAATTTCTTTATCCTTGAACTAATTTCTAATTGAGGTCATGCTATAGAAGGCAACCTGGTGGCTGATGCATGAGAATATATTAATCTTTCATACTAACAGTGAAAACAAAAAAAATCTGGCATTGACTTTAAATGCACAACCCATTGCCTTAAGTTATCTTGAGGTGGGCATGTTTAATTAGGGAGAACGAGGCAATTAACAGACATGCAGCACAGCCCTGGCGCCCTAGAGCTGGAGCACCTGGAAGAGAGGGGACCAAGAAGCCGAGTTCGTGCTGCAGAGCGGGACCCCTTTTGCTGGGAAATCCATTTTGGCCTGCACGGCTCTCGGAACTCACCTCAGATCCTCTGCCTCCAGCTGCATGAAAGAGCTCCTGGAACTCGTGTCCCCTCAAAAGCTTCCTCAGGAGGAGAGGACACCTGGGGTCAGCCAGGCAGAGAGACATCAGTGCATTTATCGTTTTAAACCTGGTTAAATCAGCATCCTGATACGCACTGGCTCAGCAGCCGTTGCTGGATGTCATTGTCCTTGCTGGGCACAGGAGCATCAGGTTCCCTCCGGAGCGGTGGACATCCCCTCCATCGCCGCATCCCGGCCACGCCTGGAGTCACCCTGTGGATACCACAGGTGTCTCCAGAGGTCGGTCAGCCCACAGCTCCAAAACAGAGTCATTTTTGCAGTTTTTCAGCCCAAAGTCTTTTGAGTTTTTGTTTGTTTAAATCCACTAATTTTGGAGACAAGAGACTGGCAACAGGCCGATACAGCTCCGTGCACCACAAACAACGGAACGATGAATCGTGAAGGGCTTGGAAAGCTAAAAAAATTATTTCAACCCTCATGCAATTATAGAAGTGAGATTTCCTGCAATTATTTTAAAGGGAATCAAGATTTAAGAGGGCTGTACGCTTTACAATGCGCTCCCCAGCTCCTCTCCAGTACCCTGGTAAGGGAAGATAGAGTGTGATCAGGGAAGTAATTGTGCTCTGTTCTACATTTCATGTCTCAAAAGAATGACTAGGGGTTACAGAACCACCACAGGCCAGGGTTTGGATTAGGAAAACACAGGTTTTCCTTTTCTTATTGTCTTTTTTTAATCCTTCTTTATCTTTCGTCTTCCTCTGGCTGCTCCTGGCATCCTTTGATAACCCATATGTTTCTCCCAGTAACAAACGGTGCCTGTCCCCTCCCTGGGACACCAACGACACGGGAATGCCCATTGCTCCTCGGGAGCGTTGCTCTGGGGTCCCCCACAGCCTGCAAAGAGCACCACTGGCCGAAACGCCCGAATACAAACAGGAGCGAGAGCCCCGTCCCTCGCAGCTTCTCCTGGAGCCCCGCAGAAGCATCGCCCGCGGTGGATCTCCAGCGGAGCCGAATGCGGAGGATCCCGACGGACAATCTCAGGAGAAGGCCGTAAGGGAGCAGAAACAGGCCTGAAGTCTTTTTCTCCCCCGTGAAAGAAAGGTCCAGGGAGACGTTCAGGATTTATCAATAGGGGTGGTTTGATTTGAATCGCCCCAAGGAACAAGCAGAGTCCTGTCCAGGGAAAAGCCCGGAGATCTCTGAATACGCTTTACTTTGTAGTGAGCCTGCAGCAATCCCGAGGGGTACGAACAGCACAGGGATCAGCCCGGACATCATCAGGCAAACAGCACAAGCAGCAAAGTAAGAGTCTTAATACAGAACAAACCCCAAACACTTACTAATACATACTCAAGTGTGAGCTATTTGAAGGTATTTTATATACAAACAGCTGCCTCTGAATAGTCCTGGGGATCACGTTTATTTAACGTGCACTTTAAAAGATACAGAAAAATATAGCGCTGTAATTTCTGGCCTCCGAAGTTCCAAGAATAAACTGATTTCTGAGTTGCCTATTATCTTTCATAGCAGTCCCTCTTGTGCTAGTAAAAGGTATAACAGAAGGATGATACCGCACAACTAGAAGCGTGCAGCAAAATAAAACAAAAGGCACTTCTCTTTCTCACGCAGGTATTATTCTTCCAGACAATGGAAATTTCTTTTCATCGGTGTCACCACTTCCAGCTGGAAGCTTTAACTTACAGGGGCAGCTGACAGGGACAAGATAATTCTGCCACGAGCTGGGGCTGCTTTTGTTTATCTGCAAACACCCGGCGGAGCTGATGCAGAAGTGCTGTGTCCTGGCGCCCGGGGACAGAAGCGCGGCAGGGAAATATCCCATCCTGGCTGTTGCTCCGGAGCAAGGAACCCACCGGAGACACGAGAGACTGGGAAGGGCGAGGAGACCCGAGTCCCTGGCGCCCAGACTTCAGCTTCCTTAGAGATATTATCTCTTAACGCACACCCTGCTCAGGAAAATCACATAATAATGGCAATGGATGGGTTTAACCCAGCCGCTGCATCTACTATCGATTGCCTTTTAAAGGAGACAAATTTGCCATGGAAATCACTGGACATCTCCTCCTCCTTCCCGTCACTTGCTCTCTCCAGTTGTCCAAGGTTTTACAACTCATTCTGCAAAAGCCTTGAGGTTCTTCAAACAATAACTTTGAGGGCAAAGCAAAGGTTTCTTTGGGTCTGAATTCCTACGAGGTACTCTTCCTGACAAACGAGGCTTCTTACCGACACAAATTTCTTGCTGTACTGCGCATATACCGCTACTCCAACTCTCCGCCTTTGAAGACTGACACTTAAACAATGCTTCTGTGTTTTCTTATATTAAACCTGCATATTGCAACCGTTTCCAGAATAGTGTAATTTCTTCTGCGTGTAAAGCGATGCAGAGGAGACAATCAAAGCCACCTTATACTTCAAAAGTGTCCTGCACACGAATCGCCCTTTTCATTTTCAGAACATCTCAGACAATTTGCTAACCGATACAGGCAAAGCTATATACCAGGATGACTTGATTTAATAGCAAAACACGGCTCTTCCTAGGGTAAAAGAAAGCAAATGCTGTAGAGTACAAAGTGCTGGTAAGGACCCTCGTGGTCACCGAAGCCGCAGAGTTCTGTCCCGCAGTCGTGTTAATAGTTCAAACCACGTTACGCCATCCACACAAGCAAAAAGCAGCGCCAAATTAGCACAGACAAATGCGAATATTGAGATACTGAATATGACGCAGCGGTGCCAGCCTCCTTGAGGCTGCTATTCTGTAAAAGATTTGCTACAGCATTCTAACTATTTCTCTCCAACAAGCGTGAGGCAGAGATCCCTCACTGACATTTGTGAGGACTTCTTATTTCCTTCGCTCTGAAGCACAGAATCTCCTCTCCCTCTTTCTGTTTTTATCGCAACCTTTACATGGGAATTCTGTCATTGCATTTCAAACAGGCTCAGGCAGAGCTCAGCTCAAAACACTTCCATCTTCATCACCTTCCAGAAATGCCAGCACTATACAGCGTGCCCCAAGTGGCTTCTATCCTTTCCCAGCTCACCCAAGCCAGAGATGCAACAATAGCTGGTCTGAAATAAGAAGAAATTTTAATTTCAAAGCTCCGCTGACATTCACCAAGTGCTTTCAAAGTTTATATCAACAGAATGTACTGCTTCAAGCCCTGGTTTGAATGCAGATGGTGCAAATTTTTTCTCTCGTGTGCTGATAGCCTCGTTTGGCTCAATAACACTATTAACTTTTAAATATTAATGCATTTCTGTGAATTAAGAACAGTTCAGTGTGTACCTGAAGATACCTCGCTTTTTACTTTTTTAATTGGCATTGTTGTAGGCAGGCCAAGCAACGGGAAGCTGACATTTCCAAATACCAAACAAGAAAACCCCAGGAGAACGTACCCAGAGCCCATGATAAGCGTCCCCTCCAGAGACATGCTGTCCCTCGGCGCTGCTCCTGAAGCTTCATCAAGCTCTAAGCTTGATGCATGATGTATGCAAATGTGTTAAAATCATTTGGAAGCTGATTGCCCCTCAAAAACGTGCATGCTCCCCACAGCAGCAGCACGCGAGCGCCAGCGTGCAGGAGTGGAGGATGCAGGACTGAGGATGCGTCCGAGGGTTTGCACGCGTGACAGATGGAGAAGACCAGCACCTCCATGCTTCACAGGGTGCCGTGGACTCCCAGCCCCACACAACCCACCCGTGCCAACCAGAAAAGGAGCTTTTTGCAGCACTGGAAGGTGATGGCGGCTCCCGCAGCATCCTGGGGGCCGGAGCTGTGCCGGGTTCCCACAGCCAGCAGCCAGCAGGACTCCCCACCATCGCTTGTGAGGCAGGACGGGCTCCCCACACAGCCGTGCTCGGCTGTTGTGTGCCCACCCGTTATTTCTGGCTGGCACCTGGATCAGGGAATGGCTTTGACAAGTCTAACGGGGATGTGCTGCCCTTCCCCGACCAGGACACGGTGGGCACCAGCCCCGTCCCCCACATCTGCACAGCGCAGGCAGGACACGGGGCTCCCAGTGCCTGGGAAAGGCACAAATGTGACCTTGGTGCCTGCCTGGAGGAGTAGGAGATAAATGCTATTTAATGCTTCACGCAGCCTATACGGTACATGGTAAGCCAATGAATCCTTTTTATTTTTACTCTTTGCTCTGGCTCTGAGGTCTTTGTCATTAATAGGTTCTTTAAATTTGTTACTTTTGATATCACTGGCTGGTAATACAATTCCTGGAGGACAAACATCAATAACGTTCAAAACACTTTCATAATCTTGGCTTTGATAGCCTTGCAACACTTTTGTTCCTATGGCATAACCATTATGACACTGCTATATAGCGTACAGGGTATTCATGGAAGGCTTTGTTGTGCCTGGATAACCTTTTCAGACAAGAGTAACCGCCAGTGCCCGGGAATCCAAAGTTCTCCTCCTGTGGTACATACTTTGGAGTCCAACTTCACTTTGCGTTGGACGTGAGGGCTCAGAGAGATGCGGGAGTCCAAATGAAAGATGCAGGGGAGGCCAGCAGCACCGGGGCTGTCCCCGGAGGCGGAGGTGGGCAGGGACCCGGCCTTCGCCAAACTGCCGTCTCAGGGACGGGCAGGACTCCTCCACTCTCACGACAGCGTCTGGCTTTTTCTCGTTAGGCATCAGGTCCTACAGAGGACTCACGGCAGCCAGCTGGGAACTGATGCAGCACTTTAGCACTGAAGCATCAAATCCTAAGGCAAAAAAAAGCATCAGAGTTGAGTGTCTTCCGAATTGCAAGAAAAAGATTATTAGACACCCTTCCCTCTTCTTCAGAAGCCTCGAATTTCCCCAGACAGAGGAGATTAACAAACAGAGATTAGCATCTAAGAGCTGCTGCTGCAGGCAGTGTTAGATTGAGCCCAGCTCTCGGGGCCTCCTGTGTATGTATTTCCAGGCTCCCGAGTGGATGCCTTGAAATCCAGAAAGGAAAGGTGAACCTGCCCAGTGCTGCTGTGCGGCTCAGAGGGGCTTCTCCCACCTGCTGGTGAGAGCAGAGTTATCTCCTCACCAGACCCTTCCGAGGGCCCCAGCCCTTTCTAGCCGCGTAGGTGTTCACGTTTCTTTTAGGGAGATCCTCTGACAATCAGGCTTTGTTTCTCCATTTCACGCGTGAGATCAATCACAGAACCACTCCCAGGGTGGGCAAACGGCTCTGGTCAGCACTGACACAACTCTGAATTCAAAGGAGCAGCACACATCGCTTCCTGCCTCCTCTTCGCCCAAAACCAGGTCACTCTTTCATACACCAAGAGAACGGTAAACCGTACAGTGAGCCCGTCCTGCCCCAAACTCCCAAGGCGGAGCAAGCAGCCCGGCTGCTCGCTGGAGATACTACTATTTGCGATGAGCCCAAGGGGTGCTACAACCTGGCTAAAGCAAAGCAAATTGCCCTTCAGCCGAATCCATCAGCCGCAAACCCACCGCGTGGGAGCAGCCCGGTAATTTCCTAGCAGATGACAGCGCGCCGATAACCTCAAAAGCTGTGTTATTTAAGCAGAAGAAGGTGAGCTTTGTTTAGCCCTTGGGCTCAGGCTGAGCGGATGACAGATGCCGACGTTACAGCCAATTACATTTTTAAGTGGTGAGAGCAGATTTATCAGGTGAGCATTTGGAGATGTGGCACAAGAGAGTCACCAGCTTCTTTGGCAACTCCATGGATCTGTCTCACCTTGTCCCTTTGGAGATTCTCCCTGATATTTTTATTTCACGGTATGCTCTAATAACAGGAGTGATGTTTTGGCAGTGCCTTCTGAAGAATGTAACGAATAGCAATGCACTTGCTGTTATATGCAGAAATTCCCTTTTTTTTTTTAAAATTTAGTCACCAAAAGTGTCTATGAAGTGGAGGTATTTTATACAGTGAGTGCTGCTGCCTGTGGAGTACACTTACATTAGCAAGAGAAAAGAACACACAATGCCAACACCGCTGTACAAAGTATGAAAAGGCAGGGAGGCTGCTAACTTTCAATAACAGACGCAGACCATTACACGTGGCAAGTCATCTTTCATTCTACCCATCAGCTACTTGACCCAGCTGCATACACTGGTATCTTCTGAGATGCACCAAAAAAGCAGCAGGAGTCGGAACATGCAGTGCCAGACACAGGAATAATTAAAGTTTAACACAAGCACTTTTCAAGTTTGTAAATGCTAGGGAAAGCGGGCGCAGACCAAAGGCTTTTTTCAGCTTAGGCATCAACGCACCTCAAGTAACATCTAAGAAATAGGCGACTCCAAGGAATGAACAGCTTATGGAAAGAGTACTTGAAATCCCAGAAACAGCAATATTCTCCACTATCCAGACTTTCCAAATTTACTGCTTTTTCATTTTTTTTCCTGGCTGCACAGAACACAGAAGAGGAATGGAGACCCTTGTCTTACTGTCCTTTCATATAACAATAGACCAGTTTTTCTTCTTCAGCTTGCTCATCTCGCATCTTGAACTTCATCATTAGCCAGTGCTTCTCACGCACAGTTACAACCCCTTCAATAGTATAAAGAAGTATTAGAATATAATACTATTATTAATTAGTATTAATAGCTAGAAATGCCACCCCTGCAGGCGTGCGACACAGAAGAGAAAGAAAAAGACGAAAAATGCCATTTGGTGCTGCAGTAAGGAAAGTTGCTCCTTCCCCCCCACCCCCCGGGGAAAGGCATTTGCTGCCACGGGCTGAGTGGCCCCGGGGCTGGTCACCGAAGGCCCCCTCGGGGCTGGTCACCGAAGGCCCCCCCGGGGCCAGTCACTAAAGGCTCCCCCCTGCCCCGAGGCCTGGGAGCAGGGTGTGTAATTGCTGGAGATCATCCGGTGAGAGCGGCTGCGGCAACTTTCTGGCTATTTGGCAACCACGTATATAGGTCACTTTTCATCACGCAGCGCCTCAAGAAAAGATAAAAGCAAGAGAATCGATCTGAGCTTCTGTCGTTACGCGTGCCACACATTACTGCAGATAAGATTATTTTTGAGCGGAATATTGCCGTTCTGCTGTACCTCCTGGCTGTTACTGGGCACTCACGGTGGAGCGTATCTTTTCCTCTTTTGCTCCCATTGCCCTTCACTGGGACAAATTTTAGTCCCCTCGTAACAGTTCACTACACTCCAGTTTAAAGGCACAAGTATATCCCTTACGTTAAGGGATGAACTTCACCAAAAGGCTTTTTGCAAAGTTATCTTTATATTTGCTCAAGGTAGATCACACCACGCGGTTCCAGAAAATTTGGCCAGAAAATGCCAATATCTGGCATTTTGGCATTTGTACATATCCTGCATAGGTTTTCTCCCTGGGAACACTTTTCTTTTGCCAGCAGAGACTCCCTTCTGAGTCAGAGACCCTGCCCAAATGCCTCCTGTTTGCTGCCAGACACGAGCATCCTCTCTCACCCCGCCACAGACCATCACCCTCTAATGCCGCCGGAACGGAGACTCGGTGCCGACCCCGCAGCAGCCCAATCTGGGTGACTGCAGTCGCGCCTCCTCGCAAACGGCTCAACGGGAGAGGTTTTCATCTTGGCAGAGACACGGGGGGCATGGCTGCTCTCCCCCGCTCATCAGGACACTTCTGTCGCCGTCGGGAGCGTTTCTGTCACCAGCCTGGGCTGCCTCAGCACCGGCAGAGACGCCAAATACAGCAGAAGTTCGAGTCACCGGGATTCCCCTGTTACTGCCTACTCGTTCTCAGAAAACCCACGCACCCGAGGCAGCAAACACCCAGCGCAGGAGCAGCTGCGCTCACCTCTGCGGCGCCGGCGCCCGTGCCACGCCGACGGCACCCACCGCCCCTCTGGGGGCTCTGATGGCGCCGGCACCCTCCTGCCTCCACCACGCGTTGGGCGACAGACACGGGACGGCAGAAGAGCAAAGGGGATTCTGTTCTCGTTACACATAGAATCATAGAATTGTCAGGGTTGGAAGGGACCTTAAAGATCATCTAGTTCCAACCCCCCTGCCATGGGCAGGGACACCTCCCGCTAGATCAGGTTGCTCAGAGCCCCATCCAGCCTGGCCTTGAAAACTTCCAGGGACGGGGCTTCCACCATGCAGAAGCTGATTAGGTTACTCCTACGCTGTGGGACGGGAGAAGCGGCGCTGCCCATTCCAGGGCTGCTGCGACGCCGCAGCGCGAGGAGACCATGTCCTGCTCCGCCAGCCTGAAGGGCAGGTATTCCACCCGATACGTGCTGTCTGCCCACCGCAGCAGGGAGCGTTAAAGAAACCCGCAAAGGAACACGTAGTGAGACTACAAGCAGCAAAACCAGCACGGATTCCCTGCAGAGCCTCCGTTGGCTCTGGATTAGCAGAGCAACGGGGTCCGCGGCATCCCTCTCTTCAGGCAGAGAATCTTTGATGACAAAAATCCGCGCATGGCAGAGGAGATCCTCCATCAGAGCTAGCTTGAATTTTGACTTCTCCAGGTTTCCTGATGTTTTTGCGCTATGTCAGAAACGTTTCACCTGGCTCAGTATTGCAAGAACCTGGAAAACGTCACAGAAGTCCTCCCTCCCGACTTGCGCACACAACTCGGAAATGACCAGAACCACCACTGTGCCTAAGGAAATTAAAGCCAGATCGTCGCTGTCTGCTGAAAAACAAAGCACATCCCTGCCGTACAAAAAGCTGTGAGGGACCGACCAGGGCGTCTGGTGTGACAGGAACAGCCCGTACATCACCGCGGTTTGGGGACGGCAGCAAAAGCAGATCCCAGAACTCGAAGGCAAGTTCGCAGTAATACCGCAAACGCCCCGCTAAGCTCAGTGCGGCGTCAAGTCATTCTTTTTTATAGATAGAGACACAAGGAAAAAATGAAATCTAAAAAGCATTGTCAACCTGAATGATTTTCCAGGTTCTTGTCACTAAACAACCATCATCCCTCAGAGCATAAGAAAGGCAATAAACCCAATAGAACTAATAAAGGAAAACTGTGTGGAGCTTGACAGATCTGGCTGTCCCTGGCATGTGACAGCCCATTTTACCAAGCAGGCAAATTGAAGCTGCAGCGGACCTGTCCACGGGATAAGTGAGACCCTGACAAAACCAGCACCGACTCCTGTTTTTTTTAACGCTATTCAGTTCTACTAGGAAAAGGTCCATTTTGAAAGACCGTTCAAAAGATTTTGCAGACTATATTTGCAGCAGATGTAACAGCTGCTCAATAATTGCAGTTTAACTTCTCGCCTCTGCTCAACACCAGAGCGTGGACGGAGCCTGTTCTCCAACACCAGCCGTTCCTCACGGCTGCTCAAGGCATGCGCCTCACCTTGCTAATATTGTTTGTCCGCATATGGAAAAAACCCTGAATTTTTATTTGTAACTGAAATCATCAGGGAAAACCAAACCAAACAGCTTTTCAACATAAATACAGCGTGGAAGAGCTACGCTTTGAGGTTGCGGACGCCAGCGGGATGTTAAGCCTTGTGCCGTTCCTGATGCTGGAGGTCCGACACCCATAGTCCTTCGCTGGATTGATGAGATGGGGCTCAGGTCTGTCCACACCGCGGAAGGAGAACCCCTCCCAGGCTTTGCGTAGCTTTCCCAAAGCATTTTGCAGGGCGGCGGGAAGTGGAGCATCCCCAGTGGTGCTGGGGGGAGCAGCCCCTCCGCTGGCCGCGGCACTCCAGGTCCAGCCGCCACCGCTCCCTTCCATCCGCATTTCCAGGCACCGAAACCCACCGGAAGCCTTGGCTGTTCTCCAGAAGCTGGAATCCTTCCGTGCACCGGGCCGACCCAAGATGGTTTGCAGCAAGAGTCTGTTACCGAATTCCAGACTTCATTTATCTGAACCCATTAACGTTTCCTCTGTGCGCTCACTGAACGAACGCGCTTTTGAAGTCACTTATTTACCAATAAATTACAATGGTCTGAAATAATTAGCAACAAAGTAAATTGTTTTAATTGATCTGAACTTTTTTACGACGCGGGAAGTTCGTTTTATATAATTGCACTTTCTAAAGGACTAAAATAGCAAATTAATCACTCGGAGCTTGCCATCTCTAAAACGCTCCGTATTCCGAAAGGCTGCATGGTTGAAATGAAGAATAAATCCACGCTTCCAGGCTCGTTCGTGTTTGTAACAGACCTTGAACCTGTCTCCTGAACCTTGTAAGAGTTCAAGGACTTTTCTACGTCAAGGGATGCACCAAGACAGCAAACCACCAGCCGGAATTCTACGTGGGAAGAACAGAATTTCGAGACGTGCCTGCTCTTGCTGCACTATTCGTAAATAATACTCACAGGATCTTTTATTTCATTATTTCTATTGTGTATCAGAGATGATAAAGACTATGCAGATTTAAATAATTTCATTTGGTATAACCTCAGACGAACACAAAGATGCAGAGGTCCTGTGAGTGAGTACCTACACCTCGCTCAGCCCCTTCCTGTCCGAGTAATGGCAACAGCAGCAAAGCGGCCATCTAAAACAAACAAGGTACGCTGCCATCTAGTATAAATACATTTTCTATTCAAATTGGTTGGGGGGGGGTTCACAGGAAGTATTCAATTTATGAATAGAGTATAAACGGCATCTTTCAAAATAACAGTTTTAGGCACAGATTAGCTCTCCATCCTCGTTGCTTCTGATAAGGCTAATCACCACCCTAAATCAGTGTTTCAGCTGAACCTGACATTGGAAATCACGCATAATTATACTGATTAATTTTGCTGAAAACATACAGTGTTTTGCTATAGAAATGTAAACATAATAAGGTGAAAGGGTGATACAAATAGCAAAAGCTGACTGCTGCTCAGAAAAAACCCCACTCAGGTGCAAAATACGTTTCAGCGAGTGCCTTTATTGGAGGCGCAGTGCCGACTCCCCCGTCTGCCTACCGCCTGCTGCAAAAAAAGCAGAGGAAAAATGGTGGCAGCATGACTCAGGAGTATAGCTGCAACCTACTAAAGGCATCCAATTATTTATATATACACATCGGAATAAAATGAAGTGGAACAACACAAAAGGACTGCTTGAAACAGCACCGGTCCCACGGGCCATTGGCGTACCGAAGTGCTGATGTGGCCACAGAAAGAGGCAGGTGGAGCAGGGGGGCCTGGGCAGAGGGAGGAGAAGAGAGAGGCGGCGGGGAGAGAGGGAACTCCAGCCGGTTTCCGGGGAGTGAATTATTTAACAGCTAGTACAAGAAATATAAAGGGCATCGCAACACAAGGAGATTACAAGAGGAAAAAAACCCCTAAAATTAGGAATTCCTCCTTTTGTTATCCTTGTGCACCATAACATTTCAGAAGTTGTAGCAGCTCTAGAAACACGCTTGTCATCAGCGCCTAAACACAAGATACGGTTTCTACGAGAGGCGAATGGGCACCGAATTTCAGCAAAGCCTGGTAATTTCACAAAAGAAACCAGCAATAACACATAGTACTTAAAACGGAGAGAGATGCATTTCTTTGTAGCTGCATCTTGCTGTGCAATGTTCTGAAAAGCCACTGGAAGAAAATCGCTTGGGTTTCATTTTTAAAGCTGCACTTAACCAAATACTATCCATCTTCAGACACGTTGGCGCAGAAAAGTAGCAAATTACTTGTTTTTCCTGTAGCACCTAAAATTACAACAGCTATCCTATGGGTCCCTCGTTACCTAAAATCAGTGCTCATGGAGCTAATAAGCTGCTGTAACCCTTCTTCCCGCACGTGGCCTTTTGGGGCAGCGGCTCAAATCCTTTGGATGGTTTGGCTTATGTCCTCACAAGCACAAAACCAGCCTACAGCAAAGCACCCGCATCCCGCATCCCCTACTGTTGTAGGACGGGTTCGATCGAATATAGCATTTTCTAGGGACCTTTCACAGAAATCACAGCGTGGTACGTCTTGCTCTCGTGAAACAGCCCTGCCGCGGCACGGGGCAGCTCTCCGCTCCCCAAGTGCTTGCAGCAGAGTTACGGAGCATCTCGGCCGCAGACGGATTTTGGCAAGGAGGACCCAGGTTTGCTCCGTCCTAGCACAGAGCCTGAAGATAAATGGAAGGGAATGGCAAACACAAAGCTACAGCTGAGTAAGTAACATTAAGTCTGACATGGGGAAGCTATGATGCATTACTCACCCTGCTAAGTTTAATGTATAATTTAGAAAGATATCACCAAAATGGAAGAGAGAAGCTCTTAAGCAGCTCTGAAGGGTGTTCAGCTCAGGCATCGCACGCAGTTAGAGTTTAAGGGGAGCTGCCAGCCCCGTGGCAGAAACCCACCCCTCGCCCAAGAATTTGATTTAGATGTGTCTCAACACTCAAGCGCTTCAGAAGTAACTCATGCCTTTCCATAGGCCAGATTTAGCCTTTTTGTTGAGTACGAGGTATTACCCCCCTGCTTGATAACCAAAAGCCATCAGATTGGAAAGCCCTTATCCTCCAAGTGCTGCTCAGTGTAACACCCAGACTCAATGAGGTAGTTTGAACCCGCACCTTGGAAGTCACAAATAATCTTAAATCGGATTAGAANGGGGGATCAAAGCTCACGTAACACATCAGGTGATACTATTTTGATTTAAAAGAGTCGAAGTGACAGCCATGCTGCCATATTATTTTGAAGACACATTTATCTCCTGGAAAATGGGAGCTTTGCTGGGGCTTAGGGAATGTTCTGCCCTTTCTGCTTTGGAGGGATGGTGCAGAAAAGGGACTCTCGAGCTGCTTTTCGAGGAGGGTTGTACGTGGGCGACTCAGTCCAGCACCTGCCTAACAGGGGAAGCATTAACAAGGAAAGGTTTTCAGTTTTTTTTGCTGGCTGAACTTGCCATAAGTGTCCCTAGAGTCCACATTTCAGAATTAATGACTTCTGACACTGCTCATGCGATCACCATGTTGCCACCGTCCATGCATATTTTCGTTCAATTTTTGAGTTTACCATGTTCAAGAACTGCGTGATATCTTACAGCAGTTTCACAGTATTTCCTTTCCTTAAATCAGATTTGACTTTTGTTGCTCTTTAGTAAAATTCATCGTCCCCTTATTCAGTATTTTACGATAAAAAAAAAAAGACAGTGGTGTCGTCTCTGCAATTTTGGGAACAATTCCTCATCTTACACAGTATTTATATGACACCTTCTTTTCTCTTTTCTTAGTCAGTTAATATTAATCTTTTCGGTTCTCTTTACACAGTCCCTTTCCTGGGAGTGATCTCTGCTGCCCTCCCTCAAACCCCCGTCTGGCCCCTGCCGAACGGGACCCTCCCGTGTCGCCCACGGCACATCAGACACGGCTGCAGCCCCCAGCTGTCTAAAAGTAGTATATGAACTTCGTTTTAACCAATCCCCCTACTTTTTATTTTTATGCAAACATCTCTTTTGCTTCTTGACCTCAGTTGCACATTAAGAGAAAACCTGACAGCCCATGACTGTCTCTAACCGTATCTTTTTAAAAAAAAAAAAACCCAAACAAAAAAACCCAACCCCCCAAAAAACCCAACCACCCAACACCCAACCACCTACAGGACTAAGAAACAGCTTTCCAGTTTTCTCCCTCTTTCCCAGCTGGCCATTAAAAATATACATTATAAAAGGTCTTGCTTCTTGATGGCCCAGTGTCCAGAGCACCCCGTGCTCCCACACGACACGACGGAAAGCAGCGGTTTCCCACCCCTGGCTGGGGCTGCCCTGGGCTCAGCGTCCCCCAGGAGGACGGAGATGCTTCTCGGGACACATCCTCACTGCAACTGCGCCGTGAAGTGCTTTATCACACATGTATTTTAAACTCTTGATAACACTCATGCAGAGATAAGGGAACAGGAACTTGGGCCGCAGTTTTATAACATTCTCCCGATTTCTAGCGGTTTATCTCCAGAAAATATCAGTATGTCTCCCAAATCCTTACACATTAGTACAGCTGGTGATATCAGCCTCTCCGACCCCAAACAGTACTGCCTGCGATAATTTACTCAGAATAATCCACTCAATAAGGGAACCCCTGTACCAAAAGCAGCCCACCTCCAGCTGTCTGAACACCAGGCACCTGTCTCTGCAGTGAAACCCAGAATTTGTTGGGCTGATGTGCTGATGTTTACTCAAAGCAATGGCTGTCCACGCACGTCTCACACAATGACCTTCAGCATGCAGGGGAAGAGCAGCCGGCGACCCTGGATTTCCATCCGTTCAGAGGTTACGGTGTGGCTGGCAATTAACCTGTGACGAGCATTTCACGCTGCCACACAGGCCAGGGCCACGAAGCGCCCGGAGGGAGGATGCTGGCGGCTGCTCCTACAGCCCAGCGCCGGCTGCAAGGCCCGGCCAGATCACGCAATGCACAGAAGAGGGGCCTGGGAGCGGGAGATACTGCACACGAGGGTAATCCAAGCCAAGTCATTTAGAAGGACACGCAGTTGGACCTTGTAATTCTGGATACAGCAGAGAGCACCTGGGAACAAGCCGTCTCCCCAGACGTCCTGTGGCGGAGCAGGACCGGCGCTCGCTGCCGGGACACGCGTATAATCCCTGGCACGCTGCTAAAGCCCACGCTCCACCGGGATGCCCACAGCCTAATCCTTGGGAGCTCTCGGCAGAGATTTGCAAGGAGCTGTTTCACTTGGCATTGAGCTGGACCAGGAGTGCTCATGCAGCCAGAGCCATCTAAACCTGCACTTCTTTATTTTATTTATTTATTTATTAGAAGCACAGACTGTGCCCACAGATTCTGATGTAATTTGAGTTCAGAGGTGCAATAAAAAATAGCACACCCTTCCCAGAGCTTCTAGACTCAAAATCTCATCAAAAAGAAATGTGGTTTCATAAATTATGCAGCCCTACCCTGCCTATCACATTCGGCTGCTGCGCAGAGCCTCTTCACCTGACAGCGGATCTAAATTACCAGAGCTCCTCGGCTCCTTCAAAACGATGCTGCTCCTGCCCCGTGTGGGGCTGCTGAATTCAAACGGCCTCGTAGCCAAAGACAACCATTCCTTTTGCTGCGAATGCTCCTGAGCGGTTATCTGGCTCAAAGGGGCAACTGTGCTTCTGCAGCAACAGCCTGGCCAAAGCATCCTTCTGGGGGAGGAAAGCAGCTTTCCCGGGAAACGTCCCCTGAAGGATGCTGGCCGCGGGAGCAGCGAATAACTGCGCTGGTGCTGCCCGCGCTCACCCGCTAACGAAACAGCGCAGCGCTCTTCATCTATTCAGATCTTGGCACGGCATGTGATGAAAGACTTTCAGCATTGCCAGTGTGCTGATTTTAGCAGAGAAGGGAGCTGGGGAGATGGGATTCCTACAGACAAAAATAGAAAGTTTTAAAGCAGCAGCGAAGAGAAAGGCTGCTGGAACATGGAGTCCTCTTTAGCAGGATCCAGCCAAGCAGCAAGAACCAAACGGAAACAACCTATAAATAATACAGAGCAGATCTGCTCTGATCCACTAACCTACTTTAGGACAGGTTTACAGTGAAGAATAAAAAGAATTTAAGCTTGATCGTGGTGATTTAGAAAGTGGCTGTACGGTGTAGATGTATATTCCTCGCCCGGGTTTCTCAGCTGGAATTAAAACGGACAACTGGCCCCGAGTGCAGGAAAAGCTGTCTGTCTGCGGTGTCTCCGCTTCTGGAGAAGGCAGTGGGCGCGTTGCAGCCGCCGGCTCCGCGCAGGGAGGGACAGGAGGGACGTCCCTCACCCGCGGCCCAGCACTGCCCGTGGGGCAGGGGAGATCCCGGGTGCCACGACCGAAGCGCCGCGGGACTGGAGCATCCCCACGGGAAAGGAAAGCAAACAGAAATACGTCACTGCTTATCAGCACGCAGGAGCTGCCCTGGGATACACAGCACATGTAATACTCATTTACTAACAGGACAGAACGCCAAATAGAACATGGGTTATTAATTTCCATTATGGAATAACTTTATAGTTTCTTTATAGTTACTTGGCGGCGCGTGGGGCAAGGAAGAAAAGCAAAGCAAGCTCACCTTTGCTACAGGGTGCAAGGCCATACGCAGTCATTGCTGGCTTCACTGTTAGGAAATTCCTTACTGTTGCCAGCTGAATGCGGGAAGGAGCCCTACCACAGCCATGTTTTTGTAAAAACATCCTCTTGTGATGACAAGACTGTCAGCAAACCCAGAGAACAGCCCTGATTTTATTTAAATAATCCTGAGTAGTAATTTCCTGTGCATTTAGATTGAATACAGCAAAATGGCGACCTGTGACTCTTCGCCAGTGTTGCTGGATGCCTCAGTCAAGAAATTCATGGCAGGGGACCCCCTCAGTCTCATTTACGATGTCCTGCCCCCTCCAACCATGAAACTTTTGAATGAGGTGCCAGACACCGTTCAGTCACTGGCTAAATAGTTCTTCAGATAATACCAAATAACACCTCCACGTTGCCAAGTACCCTTGGCCCAGGGCCTTCTGCTCTTCCCTCTCTTCTTTTTCTATTCATCAGCAACATCTTCATTTGAAGCTCATTCCGCCAGGGCAGACTGAGCCTTAAATAACCTCATACTTCATCATTTCTCTCCTTTCAGCAGCTAACTGTCGCCGGTACAAGCAGAGGCAGCCAGCGCCGCTCCATCTGAGAAGAGAAGCCATTTGCTCGGTTTTGCTCAAGTGCATTTTAATAGTGCATTTTGCATGTGAGGATCGGGGAGCTGAAGCGCGGCCGGGGAGCTGCAACGCACAGCTAGTCCGGAAGGAAATCTCAGGGTGAGCAGCACTTGCACCAAGTTTAAAGATTATTACTTTCCTGAAAATGCTTTGAAAAATAATCGTGAACATGGTTTGGGCTTAATGAGCAAACATGCTTTGTGTTCACTGACATGGGGCGAGTTCTAGACAATCAAATCGATACCCTGTTTATCTGTTAATTTATTACGCCAGACTCCTCAAACCCGATGCACCTTTTTGGCTTATTCCTCTTCCCGTTCCCCACGTATTCCCGTTTCCTTTCAACCGAAGGAGAACTTAAAGAGCAGAGCTACCCGAAAGGCACAGAAGAGCTCAGCCAAGGTCTGCCGCTTGCAGGCCTTCGGGGTGCAGAGGGTGCGCGCTCTCAGGAATGCAGCGGAGGAGTTTCCCTCCGCACTGTGCGCTCGGGGAGCTGGGCGCAGCACGTCCCCCCTGCTCCCCGCATCCACAACAGGGCTCTCAGGAGGCCCAGGAATTTTAGGAGCAAAATGGGCAGGTTTAGGTGCAGACCTAATCCCCAAGAGCGCGCAGAATGAACACAGATGTCCCGCATCCGTCTGTACGCAGAACCTTTCTGCATTTCCCTCTTCCAGTCCTCTCCCGGGATCCTGTACAGTCTCTCTGTCAGAGGTGGCCAAAACACCACAGATGCAGGGGAGAGTTTAGCCATTATGTTTCTNAAAAAAAAAAAATCCTTAAATCACTTTGACACAAGTATTTTTGGAGCTAAGATCTGAGTCCAGATGCCAATTAAAAATATCTTTGTGCAATAACATGACATTTGGAGCAGCTGTGAGACAGCCTCTGCTTTTGGTTCCTGTGAGAAGGGTTATACTGCAGCTGCCACAACCTGTACGGTTTGCTTCAGCTCATCAAGCTAAATCTGCTTGATTATAGACTTGCTATAATCTATTTTCTGTTTGCTTATGGAAACATCAGCCACCGAGAAGAGCGTCACCCAGATTCTGGGAGAAGCTGACCCAAAGAGTTCACATGGAGAGTGAGCAGTGATGGGCTAGCGCATCCCCGCGTTGAGACCATTCGGATCATTAGCGGGTGGTATAAAAGAGCAGCAGGGGCACAGGAGATCTCATGTGTGAGTTGCACAAAGGTCATAAAACCTGGCCACAAGTGCCATACGTGCCAGCGACATCCAGCATGTCCCAGCAGAAGAGGCGCACGGGCGGTGCCGGGCTGGGGGTGCACAAAGCACGTGTGGGAAGACGGAGCAGGTCCACTAGGCGTGTGCTTCGCGTGTGCGACGTGCGAGTCGGCAGCCCCATCAGTAAAGAAACGCCTGCGAGAGGCGGATCCCAGCGCTGGTGGCGGGACTCCAGGGCAGGACAGCCCGCGCCACGCCAGTTCAGCCGCCCCATCGAGGAGCCCTGCGGCTCCCCCCTTACAAACCACGTACCGCGCACAACAGCACATGCTGTAACAGCCCAAAGGCGCCGGTCCGCACGGAAAGCGGCAGACCAGTTTTGCTCTTGGGTACTTCTTCAGCTCAAGAGAATCCAAAAGTCCCACAGTCAAACCTTACTTATGCTCCATATGGGAACACATCCAACCATGTAACAAAATATTCACTCATGTAATTAAGCATTATATTGCATTATTATATGTTTTAACACTCAACACAAGGGAACAGATAGTCTAATTTTGTATGCACATGTTTCCATTTTCCCCATCTTTCAACAAAGTTTAAGTAGACGTTCCTGTTCGGGTTAGGGGATGCTACCAGAGAGCGGCTCTCGCAGCGGCATCTCGGCTCACCGCCGTTAAACACGGATCCCATCCGGGGGCCTTTGGTGGTTCCCACCTGCAGCAAAGCACCAACTCTCAGACCTTTACTCCTCCAACGAGCGGTGAGACGACCTGCAGGCTCAGCAAAGGCACGGAGGAGTTGCTCTGCCGCAGACCAGGTTCGCCTGTCCCCAAAAGCCAGCCCCGCTTCGCCGGGCTCAGGGCTGCCGGGCGAGCAGAGCCTGCCGCTACCCAGCGTCTACGCCCTTTTGTGAAACAAACACTGCTGTGTTTTACCTACACGACATGCAAATTCGCACATTGGTGTGGGTAGATAATTTCTGTAAAACATCCCCGGTGATCACGCACAAAGTCTGGCACTTCTCGAATGGATTACGGCCCCGCTCCAGCGCCTGCATTCCCCTTCCCGCTGCTCTGCGCCAGCTCTGGGGCACATTTTTGGGGCGCGCTGCTTCCCCCCTCCGTGGGCATCTCCAGTTTCTGACCGTGCCGCTGAATTCTGCTTTCAACTAACAGCCTCTGAATAACTAGCTGCGGTCGGAGCAGCGTACATCACAGACCTATAGATGGCATATGAGGCTCAAACGCCATCCTGGATCAGACTGGGATGTGAAACCGCATCCAGCGGCCCAGGGAAGGGAAACTCCATGTTTTTTTTCCTGAAACAGCCCACGGCCACATGCAGACGCACAGCCAGCCAAGCCTTCCACTTCTGGGCTTTTCCTCAAAATGAAAAACAAAGCCACGCGCGCTTTTTGGTAAGAGGAGTTAATTTCCAATCCGAGCACGTGGGAGCACGTCCCTGGGGAACGGCGGGATGAAGCCCCGGTGTTGGCTGCAAAACAAATAGATAAATCAATGCTTCAATTTGCTCCAGGAGAGCGAACAGGCCACAGTTGCTTGGCAATTCAGGGGACGTGACTGCAGGCTCCTCACGCAGCCAGAGGAGCTACCAAAGGGCTGGGGTTTTACCACTGTAAAATTAAAATAAAACTTACCTTCTGCTGACAGCAGCAACTCGAGGGCCGAAGGAAGACACTATTTCCACGCAAAACTCCCCAAGATCCTCAGCTCACAGCTAAGCCAAGCAGCAAATACCTTCTGAGGGTATTTTCAAGTGCAGCTTGCGCATTGTAATTAAGGAAGCACCAGGTTTCTGTGGCTTGTAGGAAAAGGCACCTCAATATCAACACAGAGCCTATGGGCAGACAGGTCTGGACAAAGAAGGACACCACACCTCCCTCCCAGGGCTGCCTGGGCACTGGACCGGAGCAGGGTTTGTGAAGGACTCACACAGCTATGCTCTATATTACAGTAATTAGAGCTCTTGAATGCTCTAAATCCATTCAGGTGCAGCGATGCAGGTAAAAGCGGGGGCTGAAAGCAGCTCCAGGTGCTTCCTCAGACAAGCAGACCTCTGATGGGGGAGAGATCTGCCTGGTTGTTTTGACTTAGGATGGGGTCGTTTAGGACAAGCTGATGATTTCTTTATACCGAGGGCAAGAAAGAAAAGATTAAAAAAGAGAAATATCCCAGGTATTTCCCTGGCTAACTAGGCAGCCTTGCTCTCACGCCAGTCTTGTGCGTGATGCCCCCGCAGCCTGTGCTGCAGCTAATTCACTGTGTCTTTTGGTTTTTATTGCCTGCCCCACGTCAAGGTTTGCTGGCCCCATGCAAGCCACGGGCCGTCTGAGCCCGTGCCCGCCTGCGCNCCCCCCCCCACCCGGGAAGGGGTCCGGGAGATCGGTCGGGTGCCTCCACTTCCATCTGAAGGCTTTTGGGTCTGTTTTTTTTCAGGTCCCCACAGGGGTACCCACAGCCCACCCCGAGAGCAACCAAACCCCAAAGAGCTCCAACGCACCCTACAGCCAAACAACTCTTCACGGAAAACAAAAAAGCCAAATTTTAGCTATGCACTCCTGGGTTTTTCTGATTAGAGGAGCCTGCGCTAAACACTTTTAAAAGCTCTTTTGGCCCCAGGTAATTCCTGGCATAATATCCTTGCTGGTAAATTGGTTTTGGGGGGCGGGGGACTCGGTGCAGACAAACTCCCTGTATTTTGCTGCCAGGTCTGTAACAAAGAAATGCTCCATTGTTCGAGAAGACGCTAATCTCTCTCTCTCTCTCTCTCAATCAAACCCAAAATCACAAAAACATATTCCCCCTCTAATTCAGTTTAAACCCTGAGCTGTTCCCCAGGTAATTAATAATGTTTGCAAATGTGCCTCCTTTGAAGGAATATTATCATAGTTTAGGTGACAAGCTCAGAATCGTATTCCTCTTTATAATTCCTAACATCTACTCAGGCAGCATTAATTGGATTCAAAGCAATTACACAGGAGTCACGTTGGCCACTTTATATCAAATTCTAGAAGGAATTTTGCTTTGCACTGCTCCGGGCCGCGGTGCCGATTCCCAGCCTGTCCCCCCCAGCTGCCCGCTGGGCGCCCGGCACCGGGGCAGGGCGAGCTGTGGCTTTGCACAAGAAAAGGAGACAAATTTATTGGCTGTAGATTGATGCCTGTAGTGCATTTTTTATTATCACATGAGGAAGGAGCACAAGATGGAGACGTGTCACCCAAGGCGACACACGGGCAGTCCCGTCTCTGCAGCCCCTGCCCGGGACGGAGGAGCCGCGGCGGCCACAGGGGACATGCACCGTGTCGTTTGTACTCGGGGACAATGCGTCTGCGTTTGTGTGATCTCCCTCGGCCAGGAAAGCCACAGAGCATTTGTGGACATTCCAGGAACAGACTTGGCTCCAGAAGGAGAAAAAAAAAAATATTAAAAAGGATGTCTGTCTCTGTCTAGTGCTGACCCATTTCTCTGGGCTCAAACGAGAAAGTTCCTCGGTTGTTTTATGAGGCACAGACACACGCGCGCCGCCAAGCAAAATAAAGCCAACACAAGGGCCCGATGGAAGCGTGCCTGGGAAATGTCTGGAGCAGGGACTGCTGAGAAGTGCGTACCATTGGAAGAACACCAGTGTGATGCTCCATTCACTTATTTCATAATCATGAAAGATATCCAATACATAATCCAACAGAATTTGAGGATCCTGGCTGGTACCAGGAACAGGCAGCCAAGCCTTGTCTCATAAACTCTGCTGTAGTATCTCTCGCTGATTGAACGTGGGTTTTTTGCCGCAAAGAATAAGCTGTAAATTAAATTCCACTCTTTGTAAACAAGGCATACTGTTTTGCTCAGGTGTGTTTTCTCTTTTCTCATTAGAGACTATCGAACAAAAGAGATTATTTTAATAGCAAGTCCAACACGTAGCGTCCATTTACTCCCAGAGCTGCTGGGCAAGCCGCGCTGCCGGACCTGGCAAGGACCTGAGCCCTGAAGGCTTTCCAGGAAAGGGCTGTGAGTGACCCAGCGTGGGGCTCCCACGCCTGGGAGGGGGAGGAGGGAGGGGAGGAAGGCGCAGAGCATCCCTGCAGATGGCAAGGGGTCAGGGCTGCTCCTGGGCTCCAAAGGCGAGGGCAGAGCAGCCAATGTCGCGGGCACGCGACCCCGAAAGAGCAGAAAGGCTGTTGGGGGGAGAGGAAGAAGAGGCTGGGCTGGGAGGTGGCAGGGGACTGCCAGGGACAGAGCAGGGACAGCCCGGGGGAGGCGATGGGCCTGCTGGGGCAGAGCCACGTGTGAGGGACAGGGACAACAAGACCCGGAGGTGGTGGCATTAATATGGTATTAAACCCAAGGCACTGCAAACTGATTTAGGGAGACTTTTACGCCATACCTTTTTTTGAAGCAGAGGAAGTTAAACCCAGCTCTGAGCCATGCTGATGGCTTTCAAAACTGTAAGACGTTGTCTCTAATATTGGCACTCCAATTATCCTCAGGAACGTGCAAATAATCAACACTTTGCAGTGGTTTCCAGGGTGCGTTGTGCGCCTGTGGGGGAGGGATCTGCAGAAACCGCTCCCATAGAGTTAATGGGCTGCTCTGCCAGAGCCTATTTAAAATTCCAGGCAGCACTAATTTAGTTTTAATGGGCACAAATTCAATTCCAATGGCTAAAGTATGCAAATAACAAATAAAAGGGAACCCCTGCTCCAGCAGCTGCCAGAGAGAAAAGGAGCAGCCCTGGCTGCCTCCCTCCCGCCCCGCTGCCCCCCAGATCTCCTCCGGCAGAACTGACCCTGTGGCTGCCCGCGCTGCCGCAGGAACGTGGCTCGCCCCCACACCTCCGCCTCATGTATTTATTTGCTGACGAGTGCAGAACCGACACTAAAGGGCCCTCAATAATACCAAGCCTCATTAAATTTCAATCAGGGCAGCCTCGCGCTCGCTCTTCAAACACCAAGACTCTGTGAGGGAGGAGATGCTGCGGCAGGGAGCCTCCGGCCGGGCAGGGAATGCCTTGGGAAGACCCTTCCCAAAGCAGGCACCGCTGTCACCCTGCCCAGGGGACCAGGGGAGACGGGCTGCCACCGTGAGACGCAGCTCGGGCATCATCCCGACTTTCCTGCTTCATCAGACTGCTGCCCCCGCCTCGCAGGGAATCCCATGCCAAAGGCAAGTCTTTCCCACGGTGTCTTACGGGAACTGACGGAAATGATTTTCTGCTTTGAGCGATACAACAAAGGGCTTTTGCTGTAAGCTTGAACTGCAAATAGGAGGGGTTTTGCTGGTGCTCAAGACTTGGTCGCCTCCACACAGCCCAGGAAGCATCGCGTTATCAACGCCTTCCCGGCTGGGAGCATCGGCTCCAGGAGCCGCTGGCGGATGAGCTGGAGCTGCACGCATGCCTTTGTACGCATTTGTGCCCCCATCCTGGGGGCTGGACACATACGTGAGAATACAGAGCTGGGCACGTAAGAAATCCTTTGCTTCTTGCTAAATATCGTATTGGCACAACATGGTAGATGCGACGCAGTCAGATACATTCAGAGCCTACTCTCAAGCAAACCTGGAGGTGACGTTACCAACCCGCTGGCTGTCATTGCGGCTACGCCACGCATTCATTGGGAAAATGTGAAAATAAATAGAGAAGTTAGAGCCAATGAACCAGCAGGGAACAGACCAGAGGAATAAACAACCAGCAAACCCTAGCCCTTCTTCAGGTGCGTAAAGGTGGGTATCAGAAAGGAGGTGGGAAAAGGCCAAGTCCCAGGTTCGCCGCAGCACGAGAGGGCAGAGCGTCTGAGCAAACCGGCGAGAGGGACACCGACGTCGGCGCCGAGTCCCGTGGGCAGCAACCAAGGGTCAGGTTCCCCCAAACTGAGGCCCCTTTCCCACGCTGCTGCTACAGGAGCCGAACTCAAACTGAGTTATGCCATCCACCTACGCAGGAAAAGTGCTGAATTAAACCGCTCAGTAACTTTACACACTCAAACCAGGGCAAAATACCATAAAATATGCTGAGTAACGGTTGCCTGATGTAGATTTCTCTCTTAAAAATGGCTAAGGCAGCAGAAACTAAGCACGCAAGCACCGAGAGGTAACAACCTCTGCAGCTTCAGCAGAGGCAGGCCCAGTCCATCTCCTCCACGTTGTCCCCACAGCCTCTGTCCGGAGACCACGGCGGCTGCAAGGACACTAAAGGGAAACCAGATGTCAGCATGTGGGACGCAGAAAAGCCTGGCTTTTATCCAGGGAAACGGAAGATGCTTCTCCCTGTTAATCACTTCAACCTGTATTTAGCAAGGAAGGGACTGCAGTAATTCCCAGCTTCCCATTCCCTGGCTGCTTCCCGGCCGTCGCAGAGAAAGGCAGCCCAGGACGTCACGCTCCTGGACACGCCAGCTCTGCTGGGCACCCCGGGCTCCTCCTGCTCTGTCTCCAGCAGCATCACTCACCACTAATCACTCGCAAAGCGTTGGGTCGGGTCATTCCTCCTCTAAACTCATTTACTCCTTGACAAAGGCTCATTATGTCACCGAAGCAGCACCAGAAAAACACTGATGGATGAAGGACTCCGCAAGGACACTTTCAGAGCCTTCGTGTGATGCTGCCAGGCCCGGGAAGGAGACGGCAGGGTAACATGCTGCAGGGACGGAGGATGGAAGGACCTATCCTACCGGAACGGAGTGGATCAGTGAGGATGACCAGAGGCTCTGCTGTGCCACGTAAAGAGAGGAGCAGCCGGTTGCAGTAAGGACACATCCTTGACCGGTGTGCGGCAGGGCAGGGACAGGGGATGCAGGGCCATGCATAAGGGCTGGGCAAGCACAGTGATGCCCGGCTCCTCGCGCCTATTGTCCTGCGGGGTGACACCGTGCTCGTCTTTGTCCTCGGCACTGCAAAGCCAATGCCGACGGCCAAACGCCGGCGTGGCGCAGCGTTCCTGCCCAGCGATGGCAGCACCTGCCGAGGCACGGGTCAGGCACGCTGCCCAGCACAGCACCCTCCTGCTTCGAAAATCCTCCTCGCCCTGCCAACTAGCAAGGACTCATGGAAAGATTTTTCCAGCAATTGCCTCGGCAGACGTAAAAGGCATTAATATTGCTGTCTGCTCCCCGCAGGTGCTGCGAGTCTTGCACTATCCATATGCTGCATGGCTCCCATCAGAGAAACATCAGCGTTCTCCCCCTGTTGCTTGCAGTCGTTCTTACTTGTTTCAAAGACGGGGTTTTCCCTTATAAAAAAAAAAAATCAAACTGTGATGTAGTTTCTAGGAATGACTCCGACTCAGCAGTGGAAGATGCGCTCCCTGCAGGGCTGACACCAAAGCCCAGGGCTCCAGTGAGCAGGACCCTGTGTCCCCTCGCGTCCCCCCCCATCAGCCGCAGGGCCGCCTCCCCATCGCCGTTTTCCCCTGTCCTCGATGTACTGACGGCAGGTAAAGATGCACATGTAGGAGACGGGCTCGTTCTCCGGCCCCGGGACGGAGGGCTGGTCTCAGCCCCGCGAGCGCGGAGGCAGCGCCGTGGAGAGCAACCCCGTGTCTGCCAGCAGCTGGCAAAGACCGGCCATCGACACACAGTTCCTCCTGCCCAGTATTTCACCTCTTCTGGAGTACGCAGGCAGCTGCAGAGCAATGGATCCCCATATTCCTGGGAATGGGATCCGCTTGCTCTGGCAGCAGCAGCAGAAGAGGGGAGTTTCCCCCCTCTGCCCCGGGCACAGCATGCAATGCTTCCCTCACCTCTGCTACCCTAAACATCTAGTGCAGGATTCGCATACATTCACAGCATCACAACGGAAACCGAAATTTAGGTGAAATCACTGAGGTGAATTGTAGGAAGTGTGAGACCTCTTCCTCCGGACACCGGGAATGTTTCTGCTCTTCTCCTCGTCATCGATGGATTTCCCAGTGCGGATGTTTCTCAGACAGCTCAAAGTTAAACCGGAGCTGTGCTGGGCATTACGCTCGGGCACCCCCTTCTGCCCGCCACGGCCTCGGCAAAGCCCTCCGGCACGCTCCACATTCCAGCCCTGACATATTTTCTTTGCCTGCCCCCTCCGGTAAAGCCAGACATCGCAGACACGGTTAAGTGGGAGCGGGTACAGCCGGGCAGGTGCGAGGTACCGGCGGAGCACACGCTGCACCGCGTCCGCCTCAGGCTGAAATAGGGTTGCACCCTCGGCACGTTTCTTTGTCCACAGCTACCGGAGGGCAGAATGAATGTGTCCTCTTTTATAGCTAAGGATAACAATTTGCAAAGTACAAAGAGCCTTAGATGCCAGGAAATTGAATCTTATTCAAATTCAACAAAGATAATATGAGCAGAAGAAATGCACATCATCAGGGCAAAGCGAGGGTGGAGAATGGACCGGGCGATCCTGATCAATGGCTGCACTTACTGGATGTGAAAAAAAGAGAGACCGGGTCTTTTCATACCTTTGGCGGCACAATATAATTCTAACGCTGTGGGATTATCACAATCAGACTTTTTCAAAGACTGTATCTTGAATACTTTATATCAGTGATTTCCGTTACAATCTGAATTCACAATATGATTTCTATTTATAGGCTCACATTCTGTTTTTGAGAAATGAAGGAGTTTATTTCAAACGTAATGCCTAGAGTGATGAAAGATCACATTTCCAGAAGCATTAATCTCTAAAACGATGTATGCTGTTCACCTGAACTGTAATTTTACAATTAATTGCTGCAAGATTGCCTTTCAACGGCAGAGGATCTCTTTAAAAAGTCTCTTCAAGTCAGGGCGACAACTCTGGACTTTTTATTGTAGCACATATAATTTCAGAAAGCATCAACTACATTTGAAAATGCTAATGTAGCAAGAAACGATCCGCGTGTGCTCTCCCCGGCACAGAAAGAGCCCGTGAAGGCAGAAGGTCGATGAACGCACGGCCGAGAAAGCAAAACCAGGAGAGAGGATGGAGCCACACGCCGACAAGCTCCTGGGCGAAACGTCACCTCCCGGTACAGGGACCCTGCTGGGCAAAGGACCATCTCTCCTCCCGTCGGTCAAACGCCTGCTCCTCTTCATCAGACAGGGAAACAACGCAGCGCTCCTCTCTCTGCGTTTCCCCAGCAAAGACACCTCGCTGCTGCCCTTTGGGAGACTGCTGTCCCCTGGCTTGGGGGTGGATATGACAGTGGTGCTCACACCAATACTTGCTAAATTGGAGATCAGTACAGTGTTGCAGGACCTCATCTCTTTTCTTAAGACAGAACCCAGTTAAATTAAGAACTGAGGACCCAGCAAGTTTCTCCCTATTAGTGGGCCTTCTATCCCATTGACTTTGGCTGCTAAAACTACTCTTTAAGTATCATTAATTTTTGCTGCCTTTCATTGCGCAAGGGAACGCCGGTTTCATCGTATGACAGTAAGTGGTAAATCCCGATTTGAACCTCACATTTCAATCACTTGACATCGCTTGGTTTTCCTGACCCAGGGGAGGAACCGAGCTCTCAGACCCACCTCTGCCCCTTCAGGTACCACCCCTGCCGGCCACCAGTTCGGGCTGGCCGAGAAAGTCGCTCGGGGGCATCACGTTTTCACGCAGACAACAAGGAATAAATAAAAGAAAAATCAGCTGCTGCTAATTGTATCACGACGTTCTCACCTCTAAGCTTTTAAATCACAAGTGACATTTCCAAATCAATCCTATTCTTTTTTGGAGAGTTTAACAAGAAACATTCAGTCTCCAAGAGCACTTGGATTTATTCTGATCAGTAATTTGACAAGAATCCATTAAAATATACTGGAGGTTGCTTTACCCCCTAAGGAGAGAGTTTAGTCCAAGGGCTTTTTCACAGCTGCCTTTTGGCAAAAAAT
The DNA here is from genome assembly GCA_013396915.1 of Stercorarius parasiticus. Taxonomy (NCBI): domain Eukaryota; kingdom Metazoa; phylum Chordata; class Aves; order Charadriiformes; family Stercorariidae; genus Stercorarius; species Stercorarius parasiticus. The sequence goes on along the minus strand of VWZL01001092.1, from coordinate 184,112 downwards.
GTAAATGGAAACTCATTTTAAAAGTGCAACGACTTGTAATGAGCAAGCTCCAAAATGCTAATCCTAGCAGTCCCTTTTTATTCAGCGCCTGATGATGAACCGTTCCTGGGCGAGTCGAAGGGAAGAGAAGACGTTTTACCGCGCTTGGGCGTACCAGGGCGTTTGACAGCTACGCGAAGGGTCCCGCCACATCCCGGAAACGGTCTGAAATTGGCCAGAAAGGAGAGGGACCGGCCAAAGCAGCCCCAGTCCCACGCCCTGAGGAGCACACAGCGCCGCTGCGTCACCGGCGGCTCTGCCAGGGAGCGGGTCAGGACACGGGCAACCCTCAGCGTTCGGGGCAGAGCAGCCCAAAACAGGAGCGTCCTCCTGCTCCGTTCCCATCCCGTCTTCCACATCACAGGGAAGCAACCCGCCTTGAATGCGCAGCAGACGTTCTGTACCCAATTTTATCTGCGTTTCCCCCAAATTATGAACACAGGCAGAAGCCCAAACTCACACTATTGCACTTCAGCATTCCCCACATAAAAGTGTTATATCATAAGCGTGATTAACCTCAAACTGTTACCGCCACACTGCAGTGTGCCAAACCAAAAGCAGCTCTGCAGCATCGTTCTGCGGGGCATATTGGTACCAGAACAGGAGGGAGGGCGGCAAGTTCTCCAAACACATCAACACAGCGAACGAAGAGGTAAAAAGAAGGGAAGAAGGGTGGAAAATAGGAATGCACAAGCCATGAGCAAGCAAGGTAGCCTGACCAGTGTCAGGATGCTGAAAAGTAACACCGGGTCCTGTGCATTGCAGGATTTGCGGAGTTTTAACACACTCCTTTCTGTCGTGCTTCGCGCAGGGCCTGGAAACCTCCTTCACTCCACCAGAGTGAGAAAAACAGTTTGCCCAAAAGCATCGTTCCGGCAGTTTCCGGAGGAGGTCATTGTCTGGAGACCAACGACCTTCCCCGCCTTGCTGCGGTGAAACAACTTCCTGTAACTAATCAACTAATTCATTAAAATTCCGTGAGGTAGGTCAAAGCCTCTCTAATTTAGCCAATTAATCAAGCTGCTATGGCTCCGTTTGGTGCTTAGGCCTTGACAATAGTTTCTGCGACCTCTCTGACCACGTAACTATCCCTCTGAAGCCTTTAACCCAATGCATTACTCATTGCCAACCGGCCAGCTGGTTGCCACCTGCACAGAAGAGAGAACCAGCAATTAGGTCTATGAATTCAAGTTGCTGCCGGTGAGAACTGAAGCTGAGAAACAGGCGAACTCCAGCTGCCACTTCTAGATCGAGGTGTTCAAAGCAAACTTGTATTTTTCTCTCCTGGCCCCAGGACACAAGAGTCCAGCTCAGCCCCACTTAACTTGTCTTCCCTGGTGGCGTTTCTGGAGGTCATTCCGATAGCTGCCTGACTCCCACGCTGCATTTATTTCCCTGGGAAACCTTCCTGCCGACAGCTCCAGAGAGATGTGGCTCTCCACAATTACCCAATAAATGGCCGTTTTTCTAAAACGTACCACTTCCAGCAGCGTAGCCTCAAATTCAGAGGAACACAAGAACGATCAGCATCGTCTGCCACATTGTGCCAGAGGAGACTCAGCGAAGGGAGCTGCATTCGGGGTCTCTTCAACCCAGCGCCATCCCTCCCTGCCCTATAGCGCTGCTGTTTTTCTGCAGTTAACAAACCTGTAATTAGAAGCACCACTGTTGTGGCCCATCAAGGGATGCTATTTGGGATGCCATCTCCCCAAGTTACCCGAATTACGGTGCTGAAAAAGGACAGTTAAAAGAGGAAGAGTCAAAAAGGTGCATGCGCAAACTTTCCCCCCGTATCCTGAGATCTGCCCTGGCAGGCATGGAGACTGGTGTCTATATTATGTTAGAAAAGAGAGCTGCCATCGTGGGAATCATGCTTGCCCTCCTGCGGAGAAGAAACAAACCCACCCTGGAAGGTGCTCGGGGTGGCTGTCTGGCCTCTCTGCTTTAGAATATCTCCGTAGGGCTGCACTTGTCTCCTGTCGGCCGAAATAAAGTTTCCCAGCACCCGCCAGGCTCTCGCTCGCACCAGGCTCATACCCCCCTCAAACGGGCTGCTGCGACGCCTGTGCCACCGGGCGCAGGGCGACAAACTGCGCCTAGACAATGTAGGGAAAGAACAGGATCTTTTGCAGCCTGAGGTCCGAGGGAAAGGGAGATGAAGCGACCCGTTCCCAGGGAGGTTACGAGCCCCTGACGCATCCCGGCGCTGGGGACGCTGCGCCCGCATCCCGCAGCATCCCGCGGGTTCACGTGTGTGAATGAACACGCAGCCTGCAGAACGCAGCCCAGAAACACCCGGGGAGAAAACAGGATCCTGTTAACTTGGGCTGAACCCATTTTACAATATCACAGACGCTCGTTTTCGGTGTGGAAATCGTTGTCTCTCGCACCCCGCGGATGCAGTTTTGAAGCGTCTATAGCAGCTTCGCCCCACCCTGTGGCGTGAAGCACCTGATCTGTTTTCTGGATTAAGTCCTGAAGCTGGGAATGCCTTCCTTAATGGCATAGGAGGAGAGTAACCTTTTGCTCTCCGGTGGTTCTCTTGTCAGGGAAGGGGAATGTTCAGTTCTCCAGCAGCTTAAAGGTGCTTTCCACCGCGTACTGCTGCAGCCTTTCAGCTGGCGTTTATTTCAGTGCCGCGCACCTTATTTATAATTCAGATGTAGAGAGCAGGGCTTTTCAACTAAGTTTATTTAGCACCAGTTGGAGTCTGCAGCTGAAAAAAAAGCAAGCATCTTCAGAAAAGGTCCAAACCTCTTCTACAAGATCTTCTGATTAGCAACATTTACCAGAAAAAATAATTGCGAGAGCCAACACCCTGAGTCTAGAAGGAGATCAAAGCGCAGATACAGTCCCAAACTATCAACTGAGCATGAGCTTTCTTTAATAGCTGCCAGTGGATCCCCAGTAATTAATTACTTATCGTGGTGCCCTTAGCTTTGTGCCAAGCCAAGGAACGTAGAAAGCGAGTATAAGCCACGGGATAATTCCGGGATGAAACAGGCATCCATCTTCCCTCACCGAAACCTGGCACCCTTCAGCGGGAACAGCCTGTGTCGAGTCAGCTTCATTAGGTATTGTCTAGAGCCCCAGTCCTCATTTGTTTGCATCAATAATACATTCAAAGGATTTATCTAACTTGCAAATGTGAATTCATTTATTGGTCCCATAAGCAAGAAAGAGCTGTGACCAGAGAAGTGTTTCATGTTACAGGTTGGGCACTAAACTGGGACTACTTGCTGAAATTTCAACAATTACACTCTATCATAACTGTTTATATTAGTATAATTTCCCTGTGCACATTATAACAATGAATTTTAACGTAATGTTAATCTGCAATTTTAAAGATACATATTCTTTATAAGAGCAGAGCAAACACGCACGTGCTAAGAGATTTGTTTCTACAGAGTAACTTAGAAATAAAGTTAAGTAACAGAGTCAACAAAGTAGAATTTGCAGAGGGTTAGCAAACCACCGCTGTTGACTCTGGATTCCTCCTTGTAGCTCCTTTTCTAAACAGCAAATTTCAATTGCAGTCGATTTCTGGTCTCGCTTTTTACACTGCAACATCCAACAATGGTACTCCTTGTCTGGGAAATGGTCCTCCCTGCCCCTTATGTCTCGATCGTATGGTACAAAGTAATATTTATTGCTACCGTTCTACCTGTTAGGCAACACTTGAGCACAGCAAGATTGCACCACTTGGTGACCAAGGCTCCACGTACGCGTTCTGGCCAGATTTTTCACCCTTTTTGCACCTTTTAAGCAGAGCCGCAGGGACCACTGGGGACGGCCAGCAGCGCTGCCACGCTCCGCTCCCACCCCAGCGGGAGCATGGGCAGGGGGTCGCATCCCCACGTCCGGCACCCGCCGCGGGGTCTCTCACCCACGACAGATGCCGTAAAGACGAAGCGCGATGGGGGGAGCGTCAGTTGGTAAATCACCAGCTACCGCTGGAAAAGCAGATAGAGAGGGTGGGTTTACAGGTGGTCCCGCATCCTGCATTTTCTTCTTGCCGTCTTGCTCCAAACCTGTGCCAGGATGCAATGAATCCTCACAAAATGGGAAAAGCCCAGAGAGAAAAAAAGACATTGTAGACTGGTAAAACTCTGATTCTGCCATTAACTGCATTTCTTCCTATAAAAGGTACCTAAAAATAGCAACAAACCCGGCTGAAAGGGCCACCAGCCACGGCAAAAGCAGTCTGTGATTGCCACAGCTGTCAACAGCTCAGAGGCGCTTTTGAACCCTTTTTTGTAGCAACGAGGCTTAAATTAAGATGGCAGGGCAATAATTTGCCAGAACAACACGCTCTGAGGTTTCTGCCTGTTTGCTGCAGTCCTGAGATGTGGGAAAGCTACGGCACACTGCTGCCAGAAGGGTCAAAGCCTTCCAGGTCCTATTGGCTGCACTTCTAAGAAAAGAAAGAACTGTCATTTGCTTTAAAAAAAAACAACAACAAAAAAAAAAGCCGACAAAAGGAAGTGGGGACTAAGACAAGATAAATTTCTTTGACAATTGATGCATGACCGTAACGCCGTTCCCTGTGTCAGCAGAGCTGGGAGGGGGCGGGAGGGGACTCCGACAGTTCAGTTTTGTTGGATTGAAAATTAATGCTCCAAACCGGACAGTGACGTAAACTGAAAACAGCAGCAGAGCCTGCACTATTTGGAGCACATCATCTGCTCATGTTTAGCAGAATTTTGCTATGATTCTCACGTAAAGGAAAGACTAATGGATTTCTTCCTTGAGGCGATTAAAAAGCGATTTGTCACAGGCCACGACGCGTGGCTCTGTGTTGGCAGACACCCTCTGCCCCGCGAGAGCGAAGGGCATCGGGAGATGGTCCCGGGGTGGTGGGTCCAGGCGGCAGCACCGGGCATTCCCCATCCCGGCACGCCGGGTCGCCGCAGCTGGGGCTACCACTGGCAGCAGGACCCTGAGCCCCCGAAAGCCGCCAACTCACACTCCTACTGACGGCTTAATTTTTCCAGGCAGCTATGCATTTGTGGGACTTTGGAACCAATTAGGATGATATTTCTGAATAATTCTGAAAATCGGCTTAAGCGTCGGTTTAAAAAGAGGCTTCCCAAATTCACATGAGCCCCCGAAAAGATGGAGAAAGAGCTCCGTCCAGAGATAGAGCAAACTTTGTCTCCTCCATCTCTGCAGCCTACTCAGCCAGGCCTGTGCCTAAGCCAACGTTCCTCCTCCTCCACCTCTCCAGCTCCCGCGCTAGCCGGTATGGAGAAGGACGTCTTGTGTGAGGGGAGCAAGAAAGCAAAAGGAGCGGCTGCGTGCATGCCAAGGTGCTTTGGACACCAGAGAATCACGGAATATAACACGGAGCAGCCGGGAGAGCCCTGCCGAACACAGCCAACTCTGTCGGGACGAGATCAGCTCGGGGGGTCCAAGAGCGTCTTTTTCCATAGAGACGGCGAAAGCCTTGGCTCGTGCTGCAGACCCAGCCTCCACAGGGCCCTTACAAAGCAGCGCCCCAGGTAAAACGGTCGCCAAGAACTTCAGTGGATGCAGAAGCGAAGCTGCCAGCGGCCAGCATCGCGCCGGGGGCTCTGCCCCATCGCTGCGGTCAGACCCAGCCCAGGCCGGGCAGTGGCACCACGGGGCAGCGGAGCGACTCGGATGCTCCCAAACCGTCCCCTCGCCCGGCTCCGCATGGCGGGTCCCTGAGCTCGCGGTGGTGTTTCTGCTGGCAGGGGGTCCCGTGCCACCGATTCCAAGAGGACCCCACTAACGCCAACAGCCACCTTCCCCTTGTCACGCCATTTCAAAATCCTTTGATTCCCCTCAAGGCTCCCAGTGCATCAAACATTAAAAGACTAACGTTATTTTGAGCACACAACAACGCTAAAGTTCAAGATATTCTGCAGATGGATTGTAAAATCTTCTAATCCATTGTGAAGCCAAAATCCTGCTGTAAACACTCTGCAGCATGCTCCAGTTAACTGCTCATGCGGATATAAAAAAAAGCCTTTCCAGCTTCCTCTTTGCAGATGACCTTGCGGTCCCCCCACCCCACGTCTCATGAACCTCGGGGGACCGGCGAGGAATCAGATAAAAGGATTTCATTTATTTTTGTTGGCATTGTTTTATGAAGCTTTCCTTTTATCAACACCTCGACTTCAAACCGTTTTCAAATGCCAAGCGAGGCACCAGAGATGAGCAGATATTTGAGGGACACACTGAAGGTGTCTTGTCTTTACCCCCACCAACCCTTCCTGCGAAGGAAACTGTATCACACATAAGCCCGGGCTTCAACCTAAATACTGGCGGCACCACGGCGCTGCTCTCCTGGTGTGCAGCCCACCGCCTGTGACGCCCTTTTGCAGAGGGATGAGCCGTGCTGGATAGCTAATTAAAGAGCTGCAATCAAGCCTTACACAGTCCTGAAAGCTATTTCATCACAAGGCTAAACCCCTGCCTCATTTTCCCAACAGAAGCCATAGCACAAATTGTATCGGATGATTTTGCCCGGCTTTCCAGACAAGCAGATGGGACATCACGGTCCTTCCTATTGTGCCGGATGCTCACGTACATCATCTTTTTCCTTGCTTTTCATGGGGGGAACATTGAAGTCTCCTGGCTTGTACTGCTGGAAGGGGAGGCAGCTGTTCTCCCAGAGGCTGGAGAGATGCTGAGGATGCTGAGTGCGTGGGTGGGTGTGCGTGCGAACTGCGGGCGGCCTGTTTCCAACACCGCTATATGCAAACACTTCATTTAAAAGGCTCATCTATCACCAGTCTCCCGAGCTCCCGCTGAACGCCCTCTGATCTGTTCTCCTCCGTGTGACAGAAACACGGGGATCTCTCTGGAAACCAGGCAGGAGGTAAATTCCCGACCTCTTGGCTCCGGGAAGGGGAATGCTTTCAGGCTGTAGAAAATGCTGCATTTTGTGCGGCGCGTTTTCTCCCAACGCGCCCTTCGCTGCCAGGAACGGGGATCTCGCTTTGTGCTCCATATACTGATCTCCTATTTAACAATACACTGACAATCACTCGGATCAGTTAAATTCAACACTGAAATACAAACGCATTTAAAAACATGAGGTTCTTTTAACACTGTGTTCCCCTTAAACACGAAACCAAACCAAACGGTGCCACTGGGGCGCCGCTGCTGCCACATGCGCCCCCCGCAGAGCCGCTCCATCCCTCCCTGTGGCCCATGGGGCTCACGGAGACGCTGGCACTGTTGCCCGCCCTGGCCGGTGGCCCCAGCCCCAGCCCCCCGCCCGGACCTCGTCCTCCCGCTGCCCAGTGGGCTCTGGCCCCGCTGCGGCCGCTCCCCCCTCCGGCCCCTGCCGGCCCCCACGCTGGTCCCCACTCGTGATTTGCAGTTCGACGTCCCACGCTCTGCGCAGAGACTCCGTCTGCGTGGGTTTGTCCATGCAGCCACGTCCTCCTCTGCTTTCTTCCACTTGGAACAGCCCTTGGACTGGCACCCGCAGAGTTTCCAAGATCCTCCTGCCGGACCCTTCTCGTAAACACCCGACTCCCGTCTCCAGGCGCGTGGACCTCCAAGGGCGAGCGGCCGCTGCTCTTCCAGCCCTGGCCGGGACGCTGCAGCAGCGTCTCTCCGCTGCAGGAGGGTGACAGCTTCGTGACCGGAGCTCAAGACGGAGAGCAGGAAAGAGGCAGGGACCAATCTCATCCTGAAACATGGAGCTCGCAGTCCGGCCAGCCCCGAGCCGGGACAACCCCCCTCCTTCCCCAGCCGCCATCCACCCCGGCAGCAGCAAACAGCAGGGTAAATCTCAGGGCTGCTGGGCTGTCACCGGCACCGCCACATGGCTATTGTACACGTGTATTGAAATGGACATTTTATATCCTTTCTGCCATCATCATTTTTGCTCTCTGAATATGGATTTTACCCCTTTATATAAGTTGAGTGGCACAGCTTTAAATATGTATGTCTAAATACTGTACTTCAGAAGAAAACAGAAGGCTGTGCTTGGTTCCAAAAAACCTTCGTCTCCTCCAAAAACCTCCAAAAAACCAAGCCTTCTTAAAAGAACATTCATGTCCAGAAAACTCCAACTGAAACTGATATACCGCAAAATGCACTGGGTTTATACTTGTTCCTAATTGGTATTTATCCATTTAATAAATACAGTTGCAAAACAATACAGTTATTGAAGCCTGTGGCATCTGGAGGCCCTTTCTGCAGCCCTCGGACGAGGGGAAGGGGATGCTCCGCAAGGGACGGCTCCCCGTAGGTCAGGTCTGCCGCAAAGCAGCTAGCGAGGTACCAGGGGAGGGCTCTCTCCTTGCATCGCGCTTGACCCTCATACCCCGCCTGTCACCGTGTCATGCCTCAGCGCCAGAACAGCATCAGGAGAGTGCTCAGATAATAGTGCATTTACAATTATAATTGCTCGTGTCCAGGAGTAATCCAGTTTAAGCCCTTTAACATCTCAAATATTTAGAGAAATCCTGCCAGCTGCCTGGAGGGGAGAAAGTTAGGAGCCCTGGGAGAGCACAACAGATTTTCATCTTTCCAGCCCTGACAGTCCTTCACGCANAGCGCGGTGCCGGAGCAGTGCCGAAGCAGTGCCGGGGCGATGCCGGAGCCGGGGTCTGGCTGCCCGCGCTCCACACTCGGCACTCGCTGCCCACAGCCCCCACCTTTACAAGTGAGAGGACCACGGCTGGGTACGTGCTGGCACCACTCGCCACAGAACCGTACCAAGTCCTAACTCCCACAGCTTGGCACACTTATGGATTGGAAGCCATTTGCAGAGACACTGCGGGCTGCTGCTCCCCTCTAAGTCTGCTCTCACCCTTCTTTTTGATGCAAAAGCTTGCTTTTCACTTCAAACACATATTGATAACTCCACCCATCTCTAATAACCGTGTTCAGACTAATTTCTGTGACCGATCTTCATCAATATTTATTACCCTGCAAAACTTCACAAATGGAAGTGGTGATAAAACTTGCAGGTAACGATTTTATAATTTCTTTCAGATGGTTGATAAAATATTGAATGCTACTGGGCTCAGAACCAGTCTCAAAGGGAAGCCACCAGAACCGCCACGACAAACTGATAAATTTCCCATTAACAAGGAAGTGGCGAGATCCGCCAGCGAGCTGTTGCAGTCTATGGGCACGTGCCAGCTTGATAACCCTCGCACGTGGCGTTAATATTCATGCCAATGAAGAGTGTGGTTAAAACGCCTGATCCTTCCCCCGTTGAAGTTTCGCGAGCCCTGCTCTGCAGCCCAGCAGGAACAGGCCTCTGGGGACACTACAGAATATCAAGTTTGAACTTTGACGGTATTGCACAATATTTCCTTGATAAATGATGGGACGGTCTATAAAAGGACCAACAGTTGCTCTTGAAGACGGTAACTCTTCAGGGGTGCCAGATATTCCCTGCCTTGGAACCCACCCGGACTGCTGAACGAGACTTGTAGCTCCTTCCAAGTATCACCCTGTGTCCCTACAGGACCCGTACAGGAATGATGCATAGGCCAGGAGCAGGTTTTTTTTCAGTACTGCAGCTGGACACAAGCAGAATATTGAAAAATATATTTCCACATGCTTCACTACAACGACATCTAGTATTTCTCCGCTTTGCATCACAACTTCCAGTCACCACAGCACAACCACCTCCCTGCTATAGGGGGGTTAGATTAAGAAATGATCATATTGGCTTCCTACGCTTGCTCTGTTTTCTGTCTAATGCTGTTCCAGTATCCGACAGGAGGGAAGACCTTTGCAGCTGATGAATGCAGACAGGCTGATATTAAGGACTATGGAAGTTTTGTCAGCAAGAAACCATCAGGCTACCAGTGCAATATTAAAGAGAGAACACCTGGAGCTCTCCCGAGCTTTTATGAGAGCACAACCGTGGCAAAGTGAATCCTCCCATCAATATCCCACTGCCAAAGAGAAATACTCATCATTACTTCTTCAACCTGGTAAGATGAAGCACTATTGAGAATATAGGTCGTGTCTACCTTGTAAATTTGATATCAGCGCTAGGTAAGACCCCTTGCATCTTTTCTCATTTTCCCCATTTATGTAAGTTGCTTTCTCCACAATGGAATTACACATACTGTGTTTACAGATATGTGAACAGAGCACCCTAAACCAAGGACAAAGGGTTTGGGGAGAAGCCGGGCAGGGTGGCCCTAGCAAGCGGTCCCTGTCTCTGCTCAGACCCCCGTCCCTCCCCGCGCTGCCTGCTCCTTCCCTGCCATCGCGCGGCAGAGGCATTTGCTGGCACCAGGAGCTGCGTCGGCGGCTCTGGCTGCGGGGAGGAGAGGGGAGAAGCCTTCACCAGCAAACCCAGCACCAGGCGGCAGCCAGAGGCACGGCGGGTCCGTCTGATGGGTCTGGTGAGCCGCATGTACGCTTCCCTCTTGGCAGACATTAATCCAAGTCAGAAAGATAATAGACGGCCACGCAAGGGGGAAACAAGAGCAGGTCTGCGTTTCCACACCCCTGGCTGGCCGCCGGAGCAGACGGGAGGGGAAGGGGCGCTCGGGGCAACGGGCTCCAAAGGGACCGGAGTGTATGAAGACAGAGAGAGAAACGCCATCCATCCTGGTGCCTTCTGCTTTCCAGCGAGCTGATAAAGTGCTTGCGCATCAGGAGACAGCTTGAGATGTTGCCACAATAAGAAGATCCTATGACTTTCCTTATATTCTCACTTACAGAAAAACATCCCACCTGCAAGCTGAAAAGATGTGCCAGGAGCAGTCTCCTCTTTGGAGTCCCGATCTGAAAGCTGCCTGAGGTATTACTCTCCGCCTTGCTTAATATTCCTACAAATTCCTCCAGGCCTGCCAGTGTTATTCTGCATTATTTTTACACTCCTCTTCTGCAGCACAAGTTTAATTAGAAGTGCGACTTCAGCTAATGTGTTCCCCAGAGAGAAGAGGTCAATGCACGTTCGTGAGGAATTTCTGATGCGGTTATGCAGGAAGGGAGGGATCTCCTCTGACAACTTCTGACTGCACAGAAAAATTAATTCCCCTTTCCCACAGAAGTTTATAATGAGAAAGCTACAATACCAAATTGTTAATGATTTCACAGGCACCAAATCAGTGTTGCTGAGTGAAATCTCACTCTCGTAACTTCGCTTTTAATGAAAGACAGATGTTGGAATATATTTAGATTACAACTTGAGAAATGTTTCATAGTTTAGACTTCATCTTTGTGGTTCATTTACGTTGACCTCTATACGTGAGCTAATCTGCACAAAATTTCAACTGTACTCATTCGCAGCAGCCAAGAGAGTCTCTGTGCCCAAACCCGAATGCGACCTGCTACTCTCTGTGGGGAAAGCCCCCAACAGCCCTGTTGTTTACTGCTGAAGCGTTTGTCATGACTTCTTTAACAATCATAACTGGAAGCAAAGTGCCAGCATAAATCAGAAAGCCCCAGGGCCGGTGTCCCGGGTGCCTGTGAAGAGCAGCTCACGGGGTGCTGCCGCTTGGGCGCCCCCGCTACAAAACCCCAACCTCACACCACTAAAACCTCGCGCTGGGAGAACTTTCAGGCGTCGGAAGAAGCCTTGGCGAACTTTGCTTTGCTCTCTCTTGCTCATGCTGGCGCGCGCTGCAGCTCCCGAGCAGAAAGCTGGATGTCAGCCGACGTGGAGCGGCAGCAGGCTCCGGCGCAGTGCTGCCAGCTTTGCCGAGTGCCGCTGGAGGAGTGTCCTGCTCTCATGCTTCAGTAGCCCAGTGACTGCAGAGCCCGGACCGAGGGGCTTAACCACATTCTTGAACAAGGTTTTCTCTCCCTGCAGCTGCTGCAGGCGGCTCAGAGCCCAGCACGAGTCCCGCAGACCCACCGAGGTGCCCGTGGTTCCCACGTGGGCAGCAAACCAGCCTCCTGCCGCCACCGAGCTTCGCGCACTCGCTGCTGCCGCCAGAGCCGCCGGCACCAAGAGGTCACCGAGACCCACGTCTTCGAGCAGGCTCTGGCGCGGGTCACGCAGACCCTGCGGGGTCCATGCAGGACCACTCAGCCCCGGGGTCCGGGCACACGCTGCACCCGCAGCTATGGCCATCTGAGCCCCGTGCCCCCAGAACAGAGCACAGAGACGATCCCGATGGCTTCCAGCCACCGAAACGGACTTTCCTGTCAAATTATTTGTTTGGCTTGCCCTTAAATGCAACCGAAGAGTCCCATTATTCCAGGTAAAATAAGTCTTCTTTCCTGCTTATCTACTGAACTGATGATAAAGCTTAAAACCATTCTGCTGAAAATCATAAACTCAACTTCTCTTCCATTCAGCTTGTGCAAGCCTGAGGCAACACTGATAATATTATTATGGAGGCCATTTGCATAGGAAGAAATTTTTCTTCCTATTAAAAAAAAAAAAAGTCTCTCTATATTTCTTGGTCTGCTTGTGGTGGAGAGAACTATGGCGGTTTCATCACTATGCAAATTATCCGAAGATCTGAAACACCGCACCACGGGAGTTTGCAAGAAGTCTGGCGAATACATCAGTGAGCCACCCCCTCTGCATCACTGGATGCACAGCAAGCACGAAAAAGACACCGAAGCTGACCATTCTTACCGAACCCGTCAGCAGGCAAACACAACATTTTGAAATACAGAAGGAACTTCTAATTTAGCAGGCAAATGGCAGAAGAGGCCGAGTCTCTGTGCCCAGGGATGCCATCGGTGCATATGAAGACCCCCTGAAGAGGGGTCTTCCCAGCACGGCTTTGGTCCTGGCAGCAGCTTCTGGCAGGACAGAGGTTCCGGGTTTATCCAGAGCTGCCTGGGAAACCCTTGGCTCCCAGCAGGATCCGGGGCATGTCCACTGGCTCTGGGTTTCCATGACATTTTGGGAAGTGCTCCCTCAAACCATTTTGCTGAGCCTCTCTATAATAATCACATCTCCCTCCTGCTACTTAGATGATTAATGGCTGAATTTGATTGAAAACCTGGTGCCGTGCCCCGTTTTCCCAAACCTCCCTGTCAAGAAACCTTATTCTGCTATTTTGAGAGGAGACCTCACCTTGCTGCCCATGCCATTAATTGAATAACTATCAGTTCCAATTTATTCCACTTGGCTACAAATTAGATTTCAGCTGGCTATTTCCAAGCCCTGCTTCAACACAACCTTATAAAGCTGTGTCCCTTGGCTGGTGCCACTTGTCAACCTGCATCTGTTCTTGGTGTATTAAAAGACAACGAAGCCAGAAACCCGCCAGTCTCTTAATGAACAGAACCCAATACATTTGGCTTTGCTCTTTTTGAGCTTATCGTTGCTTTAATGAAGACAACTAGGCTTAGTATTTGGGAGGCTCAGCCTGTCTACCTGCATCCCGCGACTCTCTATTTAAAGCAGAGATACAGCAGCAAGTTAAAAACTGACCTCAGGAAGCCCAACAGCGTCATCGCTCTCTCAGAGCAAAATGCCTTAAAAATCAACGTGCAGAAATGATTCCTTAATTGCAGTTAACGCACTGAACTACGCTTGCAATGCCACGTACTGCTCACTTGTCTGGGTCACTCCCCACGTCAATGGAGACATCCATGCGAGGAAATTCCTGTTGCCTAAGGAATTATCATTTGGAGAGACAGGTCTTTTAATAAGCTCCCCATGTGTGGAGTCCACTCCACTCCCCAAGTGGAGTCCATGTGTGATGGGCGATTTTCTCACCAGCAGCCCTCGCTTGATAGCAGCTGACCTGCGTGCACGCTCTTGTGAGACTGCTGGTTGACCAAAGCAGGAAGGCGCCCAGGTTCCCGATTTGGCATCTCCTGCGTTCTTCTGATGGCAAACGGAGGGAGACGGAACGTGGACAACCATCGGCACGTTTCCTTAGGAGGGTCTCAGCACTGATCAGTGGCATGAACAAACACTTCTAACAGAATCGCTGCATCTCAGGCTTATTTGTTTTTATACTTGCTGGAGAATCCCAAATTTTTGTTGGTGTAAAAGCTCAAAACATCCTTTGAGGAGTGAATACATTTGCGAGGGAAAACATTTGCGTGTGAATACATTTGCGTGAAACTCAACACTGCATCCTTCATATAAATTAATCACGATACTGAATTTGCAAGGCATGTTTCCCAGCAAGGCCTGAAAGAAGACGCAATTAGGGAAACCGCTGCCAAGTGAAAGTCTTATCTGGGCAGAAGGTGTTTGTTTAGAATACACTGTCTAGGGATAAGGTGGTTTATAATGCAAAATATTTTGTCCCATGTTTGCAATAAGCTTAAGGATATCCCTCCTTAAAAGACCTAAAAGTAACGATTGACCGTGCGACTGGAGGATTTCACCAAAGCCAGGTCCTTCCACTCCCTTCAGAACAAACTCAAATGAAATCCCAGCTCTTTCACCGTAATTTCATTTCTTTTTGCAAGCTGCCAGCAAACCTTGCACCTTGCTATCTGGCGTGAGGCCCACGGCCTCCCCCCGAATCCCTGCAGGGTGACGCTTTCCGTTTGCATCCCTGCTATGGAACAGGGCAGGATAACGGCATTCCGGGCTTCGACGCGCAGCCGGTGGCGCAAGGGCTCGTGAGAGCATCCTGCCCAGCCCAGCAACAGGCACCTCCAGTGCAGAGTGCACACTGGTGTTCTGTGATCGCAGACCGATTTAATTCCTGTTAGAGGATAAAAATTAATAGCAGTAAAATGTCATGATCATCTCACATTAATTACGCATCTAATGAATAATTAGCTGTGGACAAATTTGACATTTTTGGTCGTTAATTTGAGCAAGTGTTTTAAGCCTTGAACAAAACTCCTCTGCGACTGGGATGATGGCTGCAAGTCGGTGCTTGGAGTGTCGACCCCAGCCCCATGGGATGGAGGTACCCACCATCTCCATCTCCATCTCCATCTCCAGCTCCATCTCCAGCTCCATCTCCATCTCCATCTCCTCCAGCTCCAGCTCGTCTCCCTGCCATCGGCCGTGCAAAGGGCCCATCAGCAGCAGCACCTTGTGCTGAATCCAGCCGAGGAGCCGAGCGGCTCCGCACCGGCCAGTGCTGCGTTGGTCAGTGGACAAAGTATGATTTAGGAAGAGAATTTCTCCACGCCACCTCTCTTTGCACCAAACCTGCATATTTAGACATGAAGCTGCGAGAAATATTTTTTCCTAAATGTGCCATGAATTTTGTGTAAAGCAAGACTTTAATTTTCTGTCCTAAGCCGTAGCTGGTTTTTTGTTATAAAATCATTACGCAGAAGGGGGAAGAGGGCAGAAGCCTGCGTGCATGTGTATTAGACGTATCTCTGTCTCTGCTGGCCCAGGATTTCACTGTCTCTCTGCCGCCTCCCCCTCCAACTCCACCTCGAACATTTTGTCTGTAAGGGCTCAGGAATGAAGGGAAATAAGAGAACAAATCTCTCCTAGACGGTAGAGATGAACTCTGAAGCGTTTCAGTTCAAGGGCTGCAACACACATCCGCGGTTAATGAACGCAACATGTCTCCTACTTAGGATGAAGGGACATATAAAAAGGTCACGAAAGGCCAGAATTAGCACCAGATTGAGCACTAAAACCAAGATAGAAAGCAACAGATGTTTCCCTCCTAATTTACTCTATGAGGATCTTCTCCAGATAACATGCAATGTTGCTTGCTAATGAAGCATTTCAATCTTCTTGCCGTATAGCTCGTAAATAAGCATCCCTGCCTGAGGTCAGAGATGCACGAGCAGGCAGGAACAGAACGGCTCCTCCTGGGCAGGCTTTGCCTAATTTTATAAACCCTATTTTTTGTCAAAGAGAAAATACAAATCTGTTTCCAAATTCACAACTAATTCTGACACAACTTAATTAACTCCTCTTGCTGAGTTGCCTTTCGTGAACAGTGATGCTTTAACCTCATCGTGAACCCCAGCTTCCTTACGCTCCTCACAACGAATCTCCATGTTATGAACAGCTGTGTATACACTAGGTATATTGATTTTTAAACTACAGGAGCAATCTACAACAGACCTAAACCAGCAAAGTATTTTACCTCCTACATTGCCACTCTTGCTATTTTATACTAAACTGAAGAACCCCGACCTGGCTCCATACGGCAGACCCTTCACCCTCCATCCCTGACACGCTGTGGGCTGGGAACACCCCGGACCGCAGCCTACAGTCAATAAATGACCCGCAGAACCAAGCTCAGCAATAAAACCTGCTGCCCTGCCGCTGCCCTGGCCGGCCGTGAGCACCTCTGAGAGCTGCAATGGTCCAGAGAACCAAAAATTTGGGAACCGTTGCTTTAGAGAAGTTTTCCATCTCTCCAGCCTGTGAAATACGACTGAGACAGAGCCCTACGGCAAGCAAAGGTGCAACGCCCCGGGCGGATGGCATCGCTCGGACAGAGATCTCCCAAAACACGAGCCATAGGAGCCCTGCCCGAGCCTGCTGGGATCGCCGTTACGATGAGACGGCTTAGACACAGTTTCTGAGCAAGACACATTCCTCCCCATTGCACTACAGCTTAATTATAATGCTCTTGCGAAGAATTTCAATTTTTCCTACCATGGGAACAAGCTCCGTAATGAAAAGGCTTTATTAAAACAAAATGTAAAACACGGAATTAATTAACGAGGCTGTGCAGGTGTGTTGATGAAAGCAGTCTCGCCCCGCGCGTGGTGCAGGGCGCCCGGTGAGGGTCTGCTGCGGCGTCACACCCCTCTCACGCTGCAAGAGGGACTTGCTGCTGTCACACACCACACACCAAAGTGTGCTGTTCCGAGGCTTGAATTCAGGTGAGAAATACTGAGGAGCACCTGGGGACGGGACCCAGAAACGTGCTCCCTGCAGTAATTCAATACGACTTTTAGAAGAACACCAGTGATGTCTTCTTGCCAGGACGGCGCCTGAAGAGGGATCTGATGGGCGGAATCTTACCAGGCAGAATTTCGGAGGGAGAAGGAAGGCAGCCAGCGGCACTAAGGTCAAAATGCCTTAACACACAGAAAAACACAAGCTCAAAGACAGGCCTGTTTGACATTGATGTTAAAACTCACACAGATGGAAAGCCAACCAGAGCCGAAGAGTCGCGAGAGATGCGTTTAGCTACAGTTAGGTCAACGCCAACTTGCAGATCATGTGGGTTTTCTGGTTTTTCCTGTTAACGTTCAGACTGAATTTGTGCTCTTCCTTCTTTGTTTGGCCATTTGTATATATGAAACCGCTTCTGTGTTGATGACTGCTTGAATTGCACGTATAAAGACGCACCGGCAGTCGTGTGATGGCCGTACATAGTGCGGGGACACAAATAGCCCCTTTTTGTTTTCTTTTGACAGGAGTGCTTGCAGCACTGTGGAAGGATATTCTTCATTCGTTTGAGCTAGCTTATTTGTTGAAATGCAGCAAATTATACCAGAGCAGGTGTGCGCATTATGCAAGGCTATTAAAAGGAGGCTGCTGGTATCTTATTCATATGTCAACATAAGAAAACCTACTGATTATATGCGTTCAAAGGCAGTAAGAGTGCAGATAATACTGGAGGTATAGCCTGTGTTACAAATCTGTTTTCAGGGTTTCTTTTTGGACGATTCTTACGGTGTAGGCCAGATACCCCTCGGTGAGTAAAATGGCCCTTACGATCAATATTGCTACCAGCTAATCACTCCAACTAAGCACAAGCCGTTAGCAGATCCGTTAGCTTCTGCCCCTCAGAAGGTTCCATCCTGCCTCATCACCCCAGTTCAAGGACACCCGACCCTGACCCGACAGAGTGGTGTCGGGTGTTTGGGAGACGTGTCCGTGCCCGGGGGTCCCAGCACTGCTCCGGCGCCGCTGCCCGGCCGTCCCGGAGGATGCTCGGAGGGGACGGGGATGGGCTCCGGGCGCTGCCTCGGGGACGCCGCCATGGGAAGCGCTCCCTGCCCAGGGCAGCAGCCTCCGGCGCTCCGGGCACAAGCGATCCGAGACAGCCTTTAATTACACCCATCTGCTGTTCCTTAAACAGCATCCTGTCTCGGCACACAGGGCAGGATGGCAAACAGGAAGAATTAAAGCTGCACAGGCTGCCGAAAAGGGGGCATTTCCTAACTTCCAAGCAGCTAACTTTGAAATCAAAAATTAGGATAAATTTATACTGCGTTTTAATATAATTACACAGGCCTCTATGTCTAAACGTACACACAAAGCATGCTTTGTTTTGCCTGTAAAAAATACATGCAAACACATCCTCTGCATGGCTGAGATGCAGCTGTTACATTCTGAGTCCCAGCATACAGTGAATTTTTATGGCTGAGCTATAAACCTCTGAAAAATGAGGTTTATAATAGAAACCCTGACACCATCTAAAATATAGCAGCACTATTGGGTGCTGCTGTAATATGGCCCTAATTTATAAACCACGGAGGAATCCTGTTCCATTTTGAAACTTACAGACAGTAATCTAGAAAAAGGGTAAACCGCGAGGAAAAATGGTCATGTTGTCCATGAGCTATAGCATCTAGTCCATCCAACAATTCAAAAATCAAATAGGATGCCACAATATTTAGGCCACGCACTGAATCCTGGACTGTCACAAAGTAAAAACATGGCGTGTCCTCGGATGGGGGCATATTTCATAAAGCCATGTGCCATTTCCCATGCCTCTGGGCAGTATTTTTCGAGAACACTAGAAGTAAAGAAGAAAAAAAGACTGGAGAAACACAACCCAAACCCTCCAGTTTTGCTTGACATAATAAATGTTTTTGCAAGAGGGCTTCGGTGTACTCCCGTTTAAATTGAAAAAAAGTGGCAAAGGAAGCAGATTGTTTACTCACAGGAGACAAAAGTTTATCACTAAACACTAGGAAAAAGCTCTTGGTGCTTTGAGCCTCCAGCTCTGCGTTAAAACGTATTGAGGAGACGGCAATTCACAGGGGCAGCGCCGTGTCTCGCTGCTCGCGGTCCGTTTTTCCACAGTACGCTGGACCAGAAACCTCTTAGAAATCTTTATGGTGACCCTGAAACGCTAAGCAGAGGTTTCAACCTTGGGATTTATGTTTGGGGAGTCACTTTGTGCCTCTCCGGTCATCACTGCCCTGGGATGCCTCTCCCAGCGCGGAGCGGGAGGAGGGAGCTGGACAAACAGCTGTCCAATAAAAGCAATGCTCGCTTGCAATTTTTGGGAAACAAACAGGAACCTTTTGGCACAATGGTCAGAAAAATCAAGAAGGCGAGCAAGGATTTCATTCATTGCTGCCATTTGCTTCAAAGCCTGGAAAAAAGTCCCTTCTCCCCTACAGAAGGGAGTTAACTCATCCTAGGTACTGGGATTACCCCACGGACTGCACTGAAGGGATGCTATTCCGCAGCAAGAAACGACACTTTAGGGCTCACAGCTGCCAGGTTTACCCGGAAATTTACATTGTGGTCATCCCAGATTCCTTTCCTACTTCCACTAAACGGTCTCCTTTTGCACGCTGAGCATCAAAGCAGAATAAATCCAGAGTTATTACATCTTTCCTGCTAAAGCTGTTTCCCCGTAGACTTGCTATAAACCAAGTGCAAGGTATTCTTGTCAGGCACGTCACTGCCCACCAGCGTGGTAACGTTTTGCCCACCGCGGGCTGAGCCCTAAGCCCTCTGGTCTCTTCCTGCACAGAAAGCGTGGATTTGCTTGCAGACAAAGCCGTCGGCGTCAGCCCGAAGCAGCGCGTCACGTCACGCAGCTGCGCTTCCCCGAGCCCTCAGGGGCCGGCACTGCAGAACGGCGCCGGGCAGCGCTGGGATGCTGAGGTGGGCGCGAGGGGCTGAGCTCTTCATAAACCGTTAGCAGGCTAACGAGGGCATCTGCAGGAGGAATAGGCACTAAAACCAAAACTAGATACAAAATAAATATTCCGGAGCTGGATTTCTTAACAAAGATTCTGCTGAGCTATAGTTCCACATCAAACTTTTATTGAAGACATTTTCTACTGAGAATCTGTGTACTAAAACCAGTCAGAATCACATGAGAGGAGTATAAATTTCATGTACAGTTTTCACTGCAAATATCCTTCAAGAGAAAAAGCAAAAGCACTTTTTAATCAAGCGCACTCCACATCCTCTCCTTCTTTTGCCCTGCAACGCGAGCGGAAACGGGAGCCCAGGCAGCTCCGGTCACAGAATCACACACTGGTGGGGGTCGGCAGGGACCTCTGGAGATCATCCCGTCCAACCCCCTCCCACAGCAGGGTCACCCAGAGCAGGTGGCACAGGAACGCGTCCAGGCGGGTTTGGGATGTCTCCAGAGACGGAGACTCCCCCACCTCTCTGGGCAGCCTGTGCCAGGGCTCTGCCACCCTCGGGGTAAAGAAGTTCCTCCTCGTGTTGAGATGGAACTTCCCAGGGTCAAGTTTGTGCCCGTTACCCCTTCCCCTGTCGCTGGGCACCACTGAGAAGAGCCTGGCCCCATCCCCCTGACACCCCCCCTTGAAGTATTTATCAGCATTGATGAGATCCCCCCTCAGCCGTCTTTTTTCCAGACTGAAGAGACCCAAATCCCTCAGCCTTTCTTCATAGGAGAGGTGTCCCCGAAGCACTGGCGCCTGCGGGAAGCCTCTGCCAGAGGGATGCTCCGCTTGAAGGTCAGAGCGAGGGGACGGATTACCCACCCTTTGCCATGCCTAAAGACGGTCCCTGGGCCTGCTTCACGGGTAGCGAAGCTACAAAGCAGCCGACATTCTAAAGCAACTGATGTTGTTAGCGCATGATGCTAATCCACACGACTTCAGCAAACACTGTTAAAACCCAAACTTGATACCACTTCTTTCCAGAACTCAAGAGTTGCCCCTCCAAAAATTATGCCGGTCATCTTAATTCCTGAATCTGTCATGGATTTCATATCTGATTCTACAAAACCCAGAAACGAGGGTTTAGTTCCCTGGAAGAACGATTGTTTCTCACTGTACAAACAAGAATACGGGTCACTTTGAACTTGGAAAGACTCTAGGATCTAAAATGGTATTACAGACAGAAAAGCTATTCTAGATAACTTCTCTTAGCAGCTTCCCAGCATCTAATAGTTGTAACTTCTTCTTCCCCCCAAAAACTACAACATGAACTTAGAAAAAAATTCTTTTCTCAAGGGTTTCCAGATTTGTCAGCACAATGTAAATATTAAATGGGTCTAAAATCGAGCCCCTTTCAGAACTGAAATGGGTCTCGGCTGCTGCACCATCCTAGACGCTCACACGGCTAGTCTTTCCCGGGATATTGAGTTACCCGGCTCCTGAGAAGAAAATTACACTGAAGAAAAGGTCAATAAATGGCAGACAGGAGATGACACCCCGTAATAGTTATAATTACTGTTAATCAGAGTGCCTCGCTGCACAGGTAGCAGGTTACAGGACATATTTGCTGTATTTTTCCATGAAAAGAGGAATATTGCTACACGTTTCGGCGTTGGTACCACAAAATGTAAGATTTCCTGCGCCAACGCCGCTGTATTACAGAAAGCCCAGCGCAGTTACATCGCCTCCACGGAAACAAGTGACCTTGAAAGATGTTGCATTCATTTTTCTTTCTGCGTTTTTTTGGGGATGGATTTAATGTTCAATAAAACCCGAAGAATAACAGCATTTGAGGCTCGAGCTATTTGTGCAAGTGCCAAGCACTGCAGGAGGAGTTCAGGGCTGATTTCTGCACTCGCTCAACACATTCACAGCAAAACTGATGTCGTGGCTCCACTCTCTTCGCTGGAGGCTGAGCAGGGGATTTATTTTCTACGGGGATTCCTTTTCCTACAAAGTTTTACACCGTGCACATAAGGCAAATTCCTGGCAGGGCAGGTGCATGAAATGCAAAAACATGAGTGTGGGAGATTTTCTGGTAAGGAATGGACATCCTGTGAACACTCCAAGCACTAAAGATCTGTAATTAACTTGTATGGAGGCTTCTGTACTCGAAGGTTATGAGCGGGTAACGATAAGGACTGAAAGGTTACATTCGGGCAGCGTGAATGCTGTGAAAAAGGGAAAAAAGCATGATAAAGACAGAACTTCAGCCAGAATGTAGCGTGAACAGCTAGCCTTAAGCAATGGTAGAATACTGAGAGTGGCGTGTTTGCTTGCTGAAACCAATCATAAGGCCGACGGCGCGTGTAATGAGGTAACAGAATGGATATGAACTGAGCTACCTGAGCAATAAAGTGGCATCAACCTGATCATATTGATCGTCGTGTTGTGCCCGTGCCTTCCGTGCCAACACATGAGATGAGCAAAATTTGACTGATGTGTTTCAGAAAGGCAACAGTTCTCAAAGTATCGTGGAGCTAACTGACTCTGGAGGCTGAAGCACATGGTGATGCCCGGGCTGAACCCCCTTCTAGCGGGAATATTGTCCTGCGCGTCCCTAAGGGCTGGGGACAGACAATAGTTGAGCGCCCGTGCTGCGTGTGCTGCGCTGGTCGTGGGCGCGTGGAGCGTCACCGGGGCTGTCCCCTGCCACCCTCCCTGCGGGCAAGCGCCTTCTCTTCACTTGCTGCACCGAGATCAGAAACACCTTCAGCCTTTCTCGGGCATCTTTTGCAATACCTGGTTGCCAAAGGAGGACAATGTGAAGACACATTCAATCCAACAGACTTGTTTTGTGCTGGTTACATTATTGGGAAATCTAATTTCCCGGGAAGAGGCCATCCCATTTTACAGAGACTAACGTGATAAAAACCTCAACCTCTATTTTACTCTATCTGAACTGTGCTTTCTTTACTGCTGATGGCTAATAACTCTGGCGCGAGCTAGCAGGCTGTCATACGACATACGTCTTGTGGCAGCGTGAGGAGCAGATGCAAACGGGCTGACATTTAACTGAAACAAATGTATGATAAGAAAAATCTTGCACTTTTTCCTTGACACAGAAAATGATGCCCTGAGGTACGACACCTGTTTGGGAGGGAAAGCCATTTAGGTCGTTCTGCTCTGGCTTTTGCCCCTTCACTAATATGTTAAAGAAAACCATTGAAGGATCTCGCGGAGGACTACGACCACGGTCTGTGCTCACCATTCCCACCGAGGTGGACCCATCATTTTAAAGCGCAGACCATGAACTCAGGGCCGTTTCTAATATCCTTTACTGACTTTCCCTAAGGGTAGCACACCATATATGTGTTCACATATGTGACAGACACTTTCCCATCCATTGGTCTGACATGAGACGCCACCGCGGACGAGGACCGGCGGGAGGGATGGGGTGATAAAGGTGGCGGCTGCGGGAGGCGTCTGGGACGGAGAGTCCTCGCACCGACCAGCGGGACAGGGCGAGATGGAAGGGGCATCGCAGCTTCATTAATCGGGGTCAGGCGGCAGCAATGTGGGACATCGGTGACAACCGAAGGCAGCCATTCAATAGAAAGGGAACAGACACAGACTCTTTGGAAATAAAAGATGATTTTGAGAATAAAAGCAACCAAGGTAATAAGCGAGACGCTCACGTGGGCAGAAGGACAGCAAGAAAAGCATTCAAAACTGCAGGCACCTGGGAAGTGATTTATCCGGAACACTTATAAAAGCGTGCCTTAACAGATAAACTACAAAAGGGGGGTAACTCACTGCAGGCCAAAACACTGCATATTAAAAGAAAAAAATATCCTGCATTAGGAGAGACTTCAGTCCTGGCAGCATCTGCTACAAGTCCTCTGCTGCCCACGCCAAAACCAACTCCAAATCTCTAAACTCACATTGTAATTTGCTTCACTACAAAATTCCAACCCAATCCCCAATTAAGCCTCTTCGGCAAGGGTGAAGCTTCAGCCGACGGTGTAATACATTCACGGACACCTGCAGACCTAATAATTGACCGGGGAGGATGCGGATGAGATCAGCAAAATTGCTGCATTGCTACTGCAAGCCTCAGTGTCCTACACCAGGAAACGGCTTTGCCACTGCAAGGTGCATAATTTAATAAACCATTAACTCAAACCTGAGGTGAAGTAAATTCAGTGTATTATATATTTCAAAATAGCATTAGAATTCAATTTAAGTGTCACCAAAAACCTAATCCTCAGTATACAGAGCATATTAATAAAGTGTCTTGGAGCCTGTGGTTTGATTTAATTTCCAGCTGAGCTGTGCTGTCACATCGCTGCGATCCCCGCCGTGAGGATCTCTCGCTGATAGCATCACCCGCCCAGACCGGAGCAGAATCCGGACAGATGCACGCTCCCGCTTTCCGGGGCCCTCTGGGGGAACGGGTGGGTGAACGCTGGAGAAAAAGCAACCCAGTTCCAGTCACGTCACTTCTGGGTCACCAGAAGTCATGTCACTTTGTGCCACCGCTCAGATACTGACGCTCCCCGGCGACGGCAGCGTCCCCGAGCTCCCCCGAATGCATAAAATTTGCTTTCTGTTTGTGCGGGAGTCGGCCGTCTTCTGGACTCTTTTACGTCGCCCCTGTAATAACTCCTCTCGATCAGCAACCCAGGCACGTCCCTCAGCAGTTTGGGAAATGCATCTCTTCTATAAATGACAACAGATTATTTAAGCAACAACTAAAGCACTCTGACTGCTTTTTAGTTTGCTCGCATTAACGTCAGTCTCCTCATATATCTAGGGAACGAATCCGGGATTTTCTTTAAAACGGTCAAGAGCAATACAAAAATAGCAGACTACTCGTCTAAAATAAAGTTATGTCTTTCAAAGGGTTGGAAATTGTTTTTTAATCACTGGCGTCTTTCTTCTGGAATATAATCTGCCGGCTATACATTTTGCTTTTCTATCCAATTTCTCAGGAAAATGCAGCAAGTGTGTTAATAAATAATTTATAAAAACATTACAAAAGATAGAGCACTCCTGCTAAAATGTTTCCAGCCTCCAAGATACCAGTTCATTTGTAATCCTCTCCGCCTCCCCGTCGCTGGAACATCAGCAGAGGGTTATTGCTGCCTTTCTCCGCAGTCCCATTTTACTCATCCTGCAGGTGTCAAAACACATCTTTGTTTTGAAGGTATCCAGACTGGTACGGCCCAGCCTGAGTCGCGAGCTCCATTTTATCTACTACAGATTTTTGTCACGAAAAGCGTTTTTCAGGAAAGCAACATCCTGATTTATTTTCGTGGTCCTGTGCACAAGGATGGATGTAAAACGCAGACGTGCTGCTGGCTCTCCCGAAAAAGGATTCTTGTAGGTGCCGTTCCCTCCGGCGTTTTGTCCTTCCCCCAGCAGCGCCCGGACAGGCTTTCCGTGGAACCAGAGGGTGATTCCGGAGCACGGGGCAGGGGGTGGCTTCCTTCTGAGGAAGAGGAAGGGGACGGCTGGGAGGAGTGACGAACTCTGCCAGATGGAGCTTAACTTTAGTGAAGCTGAAGACTCTATGAGAAGCTAACATTAGTGAGCAAGTAAAACTTGAAGGAGGAAAAATCAAGCAAAAATAGCCTTCAACTTGAACAGAATCATAGAATAGAATCACAGAATGGTTTGGGTTGGAAGGGACCTGAAAGCCCACCCAGTGCCACCCCCTGCCCTGGGCAGGGACACCTCCCACCAGCCCAGGTTGCTCCAAGCCCCGTCCAACCTGGCCTTGAACCCCTCCAGGGATGGGCAGCCCGTGTGTATCTATTCAAAAAAGACTGGAGGACTGAAGGTGGGTTTCAATGGATGCAGCTGCTCTGACGGCAGGTAGGGGATGAGAAGACAAGTGGAAAGCAGAATTATTACCCAAGGGGATCCCCCCAGGGAAACCACCGCGGGCGCTGGGGCTGCTGCCCCCCGGCTCCCAGCCCCGCTGCGTCCCCCCTCGCCGGGGCTGCCCCAGCCGACTGCGCTCTGCCTGCCAGAAATTGGGTAAAACCCCAGCGCCTCCAGGCAATACCCTGACCAAGAGGAGCCGCACATCAGCCGGGAGCCAGCGAGGCAACCGCGCTGCCCAGGCACGGCTCGAGAGCAGCTGCGAGCGACTCCGTCCCCGCAGCACGACCGCGGGTGGGAGCTCCCCCCGGCCGCCCCAGGGCCCCGGTGACGCTGCCAGGGCTGCAGCGGCTGCCAGCGTGGGGACAAGAGGGCGGCTGTCACTGTGGGTGACACTCAGTGCCCATCACCAGCGCGGGCAGCGACAGCGGCCCCGGGCAGATGAGGAGCGAGCAGGAGGGAGATGGGGACGAGCAGAGCTGCAGCAGCTGGATCCGCTCAGAGAAACGCTTCCTCTCGGGTGCCTGATGTGGACGGCAAAGGAGGGAGATCCTCCAGCAAGGCAGCCTGCGGCGGCGTGGCTTTTGCTTCGCTTTTATTTCACTAGAACACTGGAGTACAGCAGCGCACAACATGAATTGTTATCGTCAAAGCTACCT
Source organism: Stercorarius parasiticus (assembly GCA_013396915.1). Classification (NCBI taxonomy): domain Eukaryota; kingdom Metazoa; phylum Chordata; class Aves; order Charadriiformes; family Stercorariidae; genus Stercorarius; species Stercorarius parasiticus. The sequence continues at coordinate 157,872 of VWZL01001092.1, read as the reverse complement.
CTAATGAAGTTTTGGGGCATGCGTGCTAAACAGAACTTGAGTTCTATGCCATGTGCAGAACCACAAAAAGGCTCCTTCAAACCTGCCCAACGATTCATCCCACCGTTAAACAGGGCTTTGCCGAGGGCGATCCCAGCGGGGACCAGGGCTTGTGGAGATCGGCCGCTGGGCACCAGCCTAACACACCCCGCAGCTTCTGTCCTCTCTCCGAAATGAAGGAAAAGGGCTAAGGCGTTTGTGAGGAGGCACAGCTAACACCTCTCTTACGTGGTTTTTCTGAAATCCATTTTCAGGAGTAAACACTTGTTAGAAACGTGACCCAAAAAACCCCAATCATCAAAATAATGAAAACAGAAAATAATTACAAAAAAGTTAACAAAACCCTTGGGATTTCAGTGCGACTGAGCAATACTTTTTGCACAGTTCCATCAATTCCAGGAGTGTTTCAGATCTTTAATGATCCCTGAATAACGTGATGGGAAGTCTTGAGACTCGGCTGTCCCTGTGAAAGCAAAGCAGCAGAGACATGGCGAGGAGCACCCGGCCTTCAAAAGGAGCGGCGAGAAGATGAAAGGAGAGAAAGGAGAGCGCGGCCTTTCAGAGAGATCACGTCAAAGGAATACTAAGGAAGCCTGAAAAGGGTAGCCACAACTTTTTCGTTCTCCGAAACTGCTTTTGCGGAGGGAAGCATCGTGAGGGCCAGCAGAGACGCAGAGGGACCGACTGCTGCATGCTATCGACTCCTGCCGAGAGCGGGTACCAAAAGCGCTTTTTCTGTCGTAGCTCAGAGCTAAATCAATGCAAAAGACAATTCTGCTCTCCTGGCAGCGCCGGGTACTCCCACCACACTTACTGTCGTCTCTGAAAGCATAGCTCCGTGTGCACACTTTGCACTAAAAATAGGAATACAAGGCAATTAAAGCACGTCTGCTTAAAAGATCTGTTCTGTAAATACCCACCCGTTGGTGGGAGGTCCTTGTCTGGTCCTGCAGAAATATTCCTTTCCGAAGAGACGCCCGTGATGAAGAGGCTCCGAGGTGGGTGCATCTGGCTGAGCGAAGTCACCAGGGTTCACGTTAGCTTCTCCCCATCACCCCATGGCCGAAGGAGAAGGCAGAGCTCGGGCAGAGGGGGGCACTGAGGAGTGTCACAGCAGCCAGGAAACACCCAAGCCTTTAGAAACGGCGGCATTTTGAACAGGAGAAAGGCAGGACTTTTTCTTTCTTTCGACCTTGTTTGTGGCTGCATTTTAGGAACACGGGAGTTTCTGTGTCTGTTCGGCATCATGCTGCATCTCGGCTGGGGCATCGCCCTGCATTTTTCAGCAGAGGTTAACCCTCGGATACCCACAGCCTCTGACCATATAGTAACAGTAAATAGCACTTTATACCACCTTACACTTGTATTCTCTTCTGGATTTCCTTAGCTTTACGGCAAGCACTGAGTAACGGCCTCTACAAGGGGGCAGAGACCATGCATGAAGACACCGCAAAAGCAAATATTCCTAAAGGCCATAGGTCCCAAAGTACCTCCACATAGGTCCTGAGTGCCATCGCCACCACCACTGCTGGATGGGATCCTGGGCCTCGGACCGTTCAGTCGCTGTCGCAGGGTCACCCAGCCCACCCGCGCCGCGATGCTGCGGCGTCGCAGCGGCGTGCTAGGGATGCTGAACCACGCTCGCGCCGGCTAGGTGGTTCCCCCGCCATCCTCTGCTGTACTTCAGTGCACGCTTAATTTCATCATAGAGGCTAAAATTCACTTTGGGAAAATGTGCTAGCATAGCAGCAACAGTTTATATTCCCATTAGAATAAATGCAAAAGCTCGTTATTCCGCGAGCGTCACTTATACCTTGCTCCCCAACTATATGGGACCGATCTGAAGTGCCCACATACAGCGCGCGATCTTCGATGCTTTATTGCCCAGTCATTTCTATTTTACCCAAATGAAAAATAAAACCCCATTAGTAAGCAAAAGTCTCAGGGTTTTTTATGAGATTGTAATGCTTCCAATTTATGTTGAAAAAGACCAAAATCCTCAAGCTGTCCATTGCTCCTCCAGCCAGGGACGTGGAAGACGCTGCTGACGCAGCGCAGCACAAGCCATCAGACAGGGCAACGCTGCTCTGCTGGGGCCCCATCCAAAAGAAATGGGAAGGTTTTCCTCTCGCTAAGGACGTAATGAAAAATTTGAGGAAAAAAATGACAGAATGAATACCAAATCTCCGCAGGACAGCTGCAGACCTCATACGAAATATTTTAACTGATTTTCAGGCCTTGATACGTTCTGCCCACGGCTTTCCGATGAGCTGTGTTTTCGGAAGGGAACACTTCAGGGAACATCAAGCATCAGTGTAGACACTAATAGTAATAAACAGCTGAATATCAAAGTGTATCAGAAAGAAGAATCCAGGAAAAAACAGTTTAAAGATAAAATATTGCGGACGCTAAAATTTAAGTCTCTGACATTAAATCATGGACACTCTGCAAGGTAGAGCTGGTGCATGCAGAACCACGGGAAGGATAATGAAAGACCACCAAGGGAACACTGCCCGGCTAGAGTGTCCCCTTCAGCATCTCCCACTCGCTCCTTCCAGGACAGACGCCTTGCCTGGGCGTCACCACTGATGTCCCCTCACTCTCCCCTGCCCTTTTCTCCCCCGCGGTGAAGCATCCCAGTGGCTGCTGAGAGCACCCTGCGAGTGCACAAGCGATAAAGGCAAAATGCAGTCTTCCCCCTGCAGCTCCTACAGGACGGAATTATCACACTTCACCGGCCCTCGCGAGAGCCTGGTTTACGGCAGGGCTCGGGGGGCTCTGGCGTCTCCCCGCGTCCCGCTCCGCTCCCCGACCCACCTGCGAGGACAGGGATGCTTACCCGCGCCTTCGTCAGGCTCGGCATTATTCAGTGAGCAGTTAACGCGCACACCACGTGAAACAGGTATCTGCCTAGATATTGCTCTCAAATGCTTGTTAGTCTTAATTTGTTTGATTGGCTAAGATGAATAGGTAAACACCAACATCCCTATCCACTCCTATCAGTATTCCCTGCGCTTCCCATTCCCACAAGCATCTTTATCGAGAAAATCTCACCTGTGCAAATGCTATTGGCAAACAAACAAGCTCATGAACATTCTTTGAACAAACGCATGGGCTTTACTTGAATATATGATCGCAATTAATTTTATTTTATTCCAATTTTTCTATAGCTGAATGGGAGGATGTGCTATCACGCCAGCAGCGCTGTTGAATACTCCTGATCTCGCCTTGCTGTGGCTGTTGCTGTTATTAAATTACTGCAGAAAGTGGGGAGTGATTCAAAAAAACCAAACAAATAATAACAGTAATGAAACCCAAGTGCCTAAAATGCACATTTTCCCCATATTTAGGCAAACGATTACAGAAAAGATGGCAATATGAGAAGTTCTGTCCCATGTCATGAAGAACTAATATTTAGCCACTGTCCAAATTCATAGAAACTTTTCAGCATGACCCCATAGCACAGTTTATGTGCTTAATTAATTAAGAAATTAATTAAGAAAAAGGGCAACACTTTTTTTTTCATGCGTTACTTCTCACAACTGCAGCACCTTAACACCAGCACTAAAAAAGACATCAGAATCCGCTAAAGGCAGGATGGAAACGGAGGACTGTCCAACAAACTCAGAGTCTCCAGCTATGGCGCAAGCGTGGAAGAGAACAAGAGACGCGCCGCTGTTCCCGGGTAAAGACGAAGCCTGCCTCCAATAACCTTTGCAAACAGCAGCCAGCCCCGGGAGCCTGGCAGCTAGATTAATTTTAAATTCCTGGGGTGCCAATTACCAATACGCAGAAGGGAACGCTGCGTTTTGCTACTCAGCTGTGCCAATGTTTGAAAATTGTCTAGATCTGAGAATCCACATTTTCCCTGCATTAGTCATTGTGAGTACAAACAGGGCTTTTTTCTTCTTCTTTTCCCATTGACAGACAATCTGGAGCCATTCTGAAGGTGCAGACCCGCACGGCGCGGGCGCTGGTACAGACGAGCCAACAAACCCGTGTCTGCGCGCTGAAGCCCTTCCAGGAGTCTGGGGACCTGCCATCACTCACACCTAAAAAAAGGCTTCTGCAGCGTCGTCCTGCGCTTGACTAACTGCGAACAGCGAGGGCACTGCTGCTTTTAGGAAGCTAAGAGGTAATGCAAAAATTTTTTTTAAAAAGTGCTACTGAAGAGCCCTCCCCAGCGCCCCTGGTGATGACGGCCCTGAGGTCATCCGCGTCCTCGGCCCTACCCTTTCCTCTGCCTGTTGGTCACACCATGATCTTATATTTCCAGAAATCAGAAAACTGAAAGAAAAATGTAAGAACCCACTGTTGGAAAACGTCACCACCACCTTGGTCGTGCCTCCGTCACTCAGCTCCAAGAGGTCCACCTGAGAGGCTGCCACTGCCCAGGGCTGGACCGTCTCCTGCAGAGACACTACAAAGCTGGCTCGGCAGCTACAGCATCTATTAAAAATATTAAAGGTGTTTGGGGTAAGGCAGCATTTAAAATCCATTACCAAGAAAGCTTGACGTGTCTCAAAAATGCAACCCCCCTTCAGAACGGAGAGGAGCAGCTGAGCTGTGGTGCCTGTACAGCAGACCCGCGTCACAACCGCCCCATGCCAGCCCCCCGTCGGCCACCGCGCCGCCGTCGCTGCCTTCGGCGGGAGGACGGATCCTGTAGAGACTCACAAAACGGTGTTTTTCCTGCTGATGGTTCAAGCTGACTGGTTTTCATTGCCTATCCCTTTGACCAGTCTTCAGGGAGAAGGCACGTTGTGTCAATCATAAACGACAACGCAAAGTTGTTTAAGTACGAGATCGGACACCACCAATATAATTAATGGCTACAGCACAGCATAAATGCACAAGAGAGACCGCTGGTCTCTGTGGCTTGTTTGAGTCTTGGCCTTTACGCTGAAAACGCTAGTCAGAAAAGATCAAGAACAGTCGTACAGGGATTTTTAATCAATATCTAACCTGACAATAGGATTTGGAGGAAGATCATCCCATAAAACACAGGCGGCATCACAGACTAATTGTATTTACTCCCTATTGACCAGAGACTCGCAGGCAGAGCGCTCCATATCCCAGGAAGGTACCACATGTCTCTCTCAAAAAGGCGCGTGTCACCCATTTGCCTCCGTGAACTAAAGAGCCAAACATTTTGCTGGAGGCTCATGTTAAACATGGCCCTGTCTGTACCCGTTTGGGATATCAGTGTCACTTATTGGGTGGTGTTGAAGTGGAAGACTCTGAAGCAGATGCACAAAATACCTTCTCCCTCTCTGGTCTCACTCCCCCTGAATTCACTGTGGAGCTGAACAGAAACGCTGTGCAGATGTTGGAAAAGCGTCACCGGTTCCTGGCCAGCTCTGCTTAACCTTGAGCGTGTGATTGAAGGATGCCCATTTGTGCCTGGGAGACGGTGCCATGAATCACAGACCCCTGTTCCTCCCACAGCGAAGGCACAACGCGTCCTTGTTCCTCAACACCAGTAACAAGATGTCCTGCATCACGTTTTTATAAATAGGCTCAGAAGAAACACACTTCCCATCCACCCATCTCAATCCAAAGCAAGTATCAGAGCAAAGATGCCTAAACGTCCACACACCCCCTCCAAACGTGGACGAGCCAGACCCCAGGGCAGAGCTGAGGAGATCCCGCACAGCTGCGATGCAGCTCGTTGGGATGAGCTGCCAACTGCCACGGCAGCCACCGCCAGCGATACATCTAGGTAGCACGCAACAAAAATAAAAAGAAAGACAAAGCTCGCAATTAAAGACAAGAGGGGTGACTTCGGAGGGGAGGGGCTGTGGGGGACCAGCTCAGCCTGGGAAGCCCGCTCCGGAGCGGGATCCGGGGTCTGCCCGTGGTCAGGGAGCACTCGGGCTATACAAGCGTCGCTCAGGCTGATGGACAACGGGTCGAAATCATGGCAAATTTCCCGACGGAAAGATGGGCAAAGCTAGAAAATGCTCTCTCAAAGGTAATGGAAAAAGCTTTGCAGTTGGGGAGCGAACCTCCCTAAAGGTCACAGTCCAATTTTAGGTTGGAGCTCAGCAGTTTGGTTTTGCGTCACCAGTTCCTCTTGGGATCTAACGGGGAGGACTCTGCTGCCTGCCCTGAATTTCTTCAGAAACAGGGGCCTGCCTTAGCATTTTCCGTTTATGTGAGAACATTTTGTGAGCCGAGCTGCCCTTCAGGGACGCTGGAACCTCCTGGCGCCGTGGTGACTGTGCTGGGGCTGCGGGCTCTGCGGAGCGGTGACGAGGGGGGACCTGCGGCACCTCTGACCCCCCGCAGCACCGGCACCTCCCTGAGCTCCTGAGGTGGTGGGTGGAGGACGGTCCCACCAAGCCCCAGCCCGGACGCCTGTTCCTCAGTGGGCAAGAGCAGAGGGACCGAGTGACCTGCCCTCCACGTCCCCTCTGCCGTCACAGGGACACCTGGGCAGACGCTGGCTCGCGGAGCACCGCCGTGCCGTGATGGCAGTTACTCAGAGGGAACTCACAGTTTCCTTTGAATTCTCGTGTCACACCGCCCGTCATGGGCACCGGCCAAGACAGATGCTGAACAACAACGCGAGCAGCTGTCTGTCCCCCTGGCAAACCAGACCCCGAGTTTCGAGGTGTTTCTCAGTTCACTGCACTGAACTGTGAACATTTAATGGCTCCTTCGTGGTACCTACACCCCGCTCCCCCTCTGCTCGCCGCTCACTGCATCCAACCACGGACGCAGGTCAGGACCTCGACTGCGGGGAAAAGCGCTAAATGCTGCAGGATCAACGTGACCACGTTTTTGGTGAAGTCACGGCTTTTCTGGAGGTGGACACTGCTCCCACCGCTGCAGCACACGCTGCCCCTTTACTTACACACGCATTTACATGCAGAGGATGCAAATGCAGCTGACACGCACACAAACGTCACGAAGGATGGTGACATTTTGTTCACGTTCCCTTTGATTACGCCCACGGTGCGGGCCCCGTCCTCTGTGGGCTGTGGGGCATCTTGCATAGAGCAGTGACAGCAACAGCGTTTTCTTTTTTAATATGGAAGCGCAATTGCAAAACCGTGGGGGAAAAGGGATTATTTTCCATTTGCTTCTTGAAACAGATGTCACTTTCCTCAGGCCTGCTTGTTTTCAGGACTGCAGGGGCTTAATCTTTAAAACAATAACATTATTACAATATGTGTCAAATGTTGTTTTCTAACAAAAGAAAACAAATTGCTTCAACTTTGTAAGCAAGGGTAACCAGTCAGTAACACAAATAGCTCCGCAAAGGTAGGGTTAGCATCTTGCTCCAGCCATCGCCCACCCCGGGCAAACTCCTGCCCGTGAACCCCCCGCAGCCCAGGGGCCCTGGGGGGATCAGGCCACTACCAAACCATGCAGAAACAAGGGGAAAACTCCGCTCCACTCCTCCCGGGGCTTCACTGTGCCCACAGCAGCCAGAAGAAAAAACATTGAGTGACCCAAAAAAACTCCCTCGAGACTAAACTCCCCACCGGCGGAAAGCAGCTCCACGGCAAGGCTGCCCACAAGGTCCACCCCGGATTCCAGCACAGCCACAGGCTGATTTCTCCCCCACCCCGTCGCGCGCCCGTGGAGCAATCGGCTTCCCCAGCTCCTGGGCCTGCCCCGCTTCAGGACGGGAAAACACAGCTGAGAACCTAAAAATCTTCAGAACGGGGAAATGCGACTAAAAACCTTAAAAAAGTCTCACTTGAGCTGGCTCGCTGTTTAGGGAACATTTGATCTGGCATCATCTCTATATTTGCTACAGAAAAGATATCATACCTCTGAACACAGACATGCAACTCGGAAAATCCATATTCCCTTCAGACAAACAAAATCCCCCCAAGCAGGGAAACACGGGACCGCCGACCTCCTCAGCAGCAGCCGAACAGGGCCCTGCGGGCTTGGCCGGATAAACCCCCCGGAGAGAGGAACCAGTCGCCATCCTACCTGCAGAAGCCAGTAGCACCTTCTGTGAAACGTGGGGATGATGGAGGAATGGACGTAGCAGCCGTACAAGCACTGCGGACACAAAAAGAGACAAGGCAGAGCCGGGTTAGTGGAGGAAACCATCACCCGCGGAGGCAGCGCCTCACCCGCTACCGGAGGATGTTGGTTCTGAAGTCGGTCCACGGCTGGTAACACAAAACACCGGATTATGGCCCCCCAGCATTTGTTTTAAACATTGCTCCAGGTCACAGGATCCCTCCCCGAAGAGCCCCCGCGGCCCGGCACGATGCGGCCCGGCGCACGGCACGGAGATGGCTTTGGTTACCCACGTTTTGGTCTTTGCTCCAACATATTTTTAGTTTTTAAAAAACACAACACAAACATCTCTTTTTCCATGGTTTATCACCTGGGTATGTAAATTGCAAATTATAAACTGGAAAAATTGCTGTCAGGTATTTTATACAGCAAAATGCCAAAATACAGTTGCTTTTTTTTTTCTTTGCTTTTTTTTTTTTTGTTAAATGAACTCTGGTTCTCTGATTAACTGAAATCAGAATTCTTTCTGCAGGAAAAGAACAAATTTTCAGTATGTTAAAACTTTTCAAGACTGCTTTTGGTTGGAAGCTAGGCCCAGCACAAACCAAACACACAAAACTGGTTTTAATTTAAAAGATCCCGGTACAATTCCTGTCCACAAGATTTGTTTATTATTAAGAGAGCAATACTATTTTCTGACTCTGCTGGCTTTTAACATAGTGCACATGGGGGTTTGGTGTGCGTGTAATGATATATTCTCCCATACCAAAGGTGATTAGTTTTCCTTAAATGCGAGATTGCAACAGCCCAGCAATCTGCTCGCAGCTTCTTCACATATTTCCCCTGGAAGATCGCGGGCCACGCGTATTTTAGGCACACCAGTATTCTGCCATTACAGAAGGAAAAAAAATAAATAAATCCAACTAGAGCAGACCTTAAGGGGAATTTCTTTTTTTGTTTTACTCCAGCGACTGCATTGATTGTGACGACTTCCAGCATTAACGCGCTCTCCGCTCGCTCGCAGCCCTGTCCGTGCCCTCCCAGGGGTCCGCACCACGCCGGGGCACGGGAATCGGCACTGAGCATCCTCCCGGCAGGACGGGACGGCCCCGGCCCTGGCCAGACTTCGGCAAGACTTTAACCTGGTTAAGTGGGACCTAACTTGACCATGGGAAGTTCCATCTCAACACGAGGAGGAGCTTCTTTCCTGTGAGGGTGGCAGAGCCCTGGCACAGGCTGCCCAGAGAGGTGGGGGAGTCTCCGTCTCTGGAGACATCCCAACCCCACCTGGACACGTTCCTGTGCCACCTGCTCTGGGTGACCCTGCTGTGGCAGGGGGTTGGACGGGATGATCTCCAGAGGTCCCTTCCCACCCCTGCCATTCTGTGATTCTAAGCGTATGGCTACCGGAAAATCTTATCATTAAATCACCATCCCAGTTGTCTCCAATACCTGCTTGTGCAGATACGGATGCCACGGCACCAATGGTGATGTGAAGGTTGATGGGTGGCACCAAGGCTTTACCGGCGTGGGTGGGGGTGATCCGCACTCTGTGGCCCAGTGACGCTGTTATCTCATCCACGCGCCAGCCCGTGCCGGGACGCGGCTCCCTCCATGCCATCCCCCAGCACAGGGCACCGGCCGCCCGCACAAACACAAAGGAACCAGTAAATCTTCATTTATAGCCCTTCCGTGTGGAAGGCGCCTCACAAACGGTGAGAACTCTCTGCCAGCCGCGAGCTTGCCCGCCCGGCGTTGCCCGCGTGCCCGTGACGGGCGAGTTGGGAGGGAGGCGAGCACCCAGCACGGCCATGTATCGGCCAGCACACGGGAGGCTGGCGGCAGCATCTCCTCCCTGCCATCACCGCTCACAAGGTCGGCCTGAATTAAAAAGCATTTAAGGACTGCCGGCTGCTATCACCCTGGCTATTTTTAAAATACAAATGACAAAGATTAATAATGTTTTTAAATGTGTCAAGGATACATCCCGCACACAAAAAAAAAAGCAGGGAGGAAAACCAGAGAGGAAAGAAAACCTGCAGAAAATAATCCAAAGAAAAGCTTAACGTTTAAATCCCACCACTCAGCCCGGCGAAAAGCAGCCGCCGTTTGTTTAAGATAATCCCTGACAGTGACTCCTGGCTGCTCGGCACCGGGGGCTGCATTAAAAGGTCTTTAACGTTTGGTTCTGCTGACTCAGAGCTGGTGCCCCCTCTTCGGGAAGCGGCCTGGTGGGTGCTGCGTCTCCCAGTCCGACCAGTTTCCCAGCGAGGACGGGGGAGCTGCTCCGGAGCATGGCGCTGAGGAGCCTTCGCAACAGCGAGGAACACCCATCGCGACGCAGGCAACAGGCATCAGCACACATCAACACACAGCCGCACACCCCCACGCCATTCACGACCCCCATTCGCTGTGAAGTCGATCAAAACCTCACCATCGTTAAAACAAAAGCTAATGCGAAGCACTAACGCTGAGCTCCTGGCAGCTCGCTGCATTTAGTGGGCAGGAAAGCTGTTCTCTATCTCCAGCTCCGTCTCGCATGTAATTCTAGAGGTGGTAATAATGAATTACATAAAAGCATCCCACCTCCATGAAACTGGTTTTCAACATTTCAGCAAACCGTTAAAAAAAACCCTAACGGTTCACAGAATTTACAAAGCATCCAAAATACAGAAGGGATTTCTTTTTTTATTTTTCTACTTTTTTTTCCCCCTCACGTGGCACAACGTGGAAATTGAGTTCTGGATTGATGTTTTGGGGCTGGATGTTCCACCTTGGGTGGCTGGGGTGAAGGAGACCCCGGCATAAGCCAGCCCCTGGCCTCGGAGAGACGGCAGGGAGCTCTTCGTCATGGGCACCGCGGGATTGCAGCAAGAGAGATAACGCGGCTGCGGAGAAACACACTGCCGCGGGAGAAACGCCCTGGAAACCCAGCTTCTGGAGTAATGACAAGATGAGTGATGGCAGCAATAAAAACTACATTAATTTTCGGATAAAAAGGCATAAGAAAACGTTTAAGATATAAATAGAAACCGTAGAAGTCTGAGCTTCATTGTTTTGGAGGATTTTCAAGGTTAATGAGTTAAGCGCTGTCAGATGACATAAAATCTGAAGTTTGGTGGCACGGTACGTGTGGGTTGGCAGGGAGAAGGTGCAGAGGTGACATTCCTGCGCCCGAGACGGGGCAGCGCCGGACCCTCTGCCCCGCACGGGGCTGGGGCTGCCACGCGCCCGGTCGGCGGGGGACAGGACGCTGGGACCCATCGGGAGAACAGAGTCCCCTCCCTCGCTGGCCTTAGGAGACAGGTGACCAGGGCACACTTAGTGCCGTTAGCTAAAGGAGTCTGTAAAATGAATTCTTGCTCAAAACGGGCAAGAGGCGTTTCATTAGCTGGGTTTTCTTTCTTTCTTTCTTTCTTTTTTTTTTTATTGGGGAGGTAAAACGCGGAGGCCTGCGTGTCTGTGGCTATGTTAATGCCAGGCTGGGCGCTCAGCCAACACATTAAGTGAAATCGAATTCCTGAAACCAGCTTTAATCAGCAGATTTTTAAGGTTAGAACGACTCTCTCCTCTGGAAGGCTTGCCAAGGTTAATTCTGTCCTGAGCAGGCTGAATTAATGGGCTGGACAGGGGAGAACATTTTTTTTCATGATTCTCTTTTAAGTTTACAAAATCTCCAGGAGAAAAGAAACGGCATTCCTGAACTGCCTGAGGAGAAACGCCACTTCAGCAGCTGATCAATTCCCATTGCGGGAGCGGAGGCCGAGACGTGAGCGGCCGTCACCTCCCATGGGAGCATCAGCCCATCCCCCGGATAAGCCCCGGGCGGCACCAGCCGAGGGACGGGGACACTGGCCCGTGGGGGTGGCTGCCATCCCCATGGCGGGACAGGACAGGGATGCCCGTGGCGGTGCCGCAGTCGCCGGTCGGAATGCGCTGGTCCTGGCAGATGACAGGGTGTTCAGACACAGGGTTTGTCCCGCGGCGGTGGGGGATCCCCCCGCGCTGACGAACCAGCCGAGAGCAGCTCCCCCGATGCCGAGTCCGCACCCGCCTCCCGACGCCCGCGGCTACAAGCACCCTCCCTGCAGCCCCCGCGGGCTCCCGAGAGCCAGGCCCTGCCAGCTCCGCTTCATCCTGCGCCTTTCTAAAATCGACGGATAATTAAAGAGAAAAGGGCCTTCTCCGGGCAGAGGGGGAGAGCTGTGCGATTACAACTGCCTGCCCCTCCATTTATATGCCGTCCACATCTCACACCATCAAACTTCTGAAAACCAGAGGCGGCGGGAGGGGGGAATCAAAGTATTAGTGGATTTTTTTATCCTGAATTCCTTAAAGTGATTGTGGCTTATTTAAAAATAATACAATAATGCTGAGGTGTTCTTCCTTAACAAGAACACCTTGGGAATGGAAACAGGAAAGCAAGAGAATCAAAAATTCAAGATAGGGTTGGACAGGCTTTGAAATTCTTCTCCCCGGTGAGTTACACTAGTGGATATTTTAAAAAAAAGAAAAAAAAAAGTGCCTAGATTTTGTTCAGATTTTCACACTGAATTCCCAATTCCCTTAATAAGAAGCTAAATCAATCTTTAGAGAACAAACCACGGAAGACCTGTGGCTCTAAATTATTAAAATATACTCAAGTAATTTTATGGTGTAAGGCTTCAACTTCCAGTACCCCAGCAGCCTGCAGGCATCACAAGCAGGATCCGCACACGTTATTCTGGAAGGACGGTGCCCGCCGCCGGGATGGAGCCGGGTCCTCGCTCGGCTCCACGGGGACATGCTCCTGCCACGGTGCCTCTCCCGAACAGCAAAGCCCCAGGCGCTGGCCACCAGAGACATCCCCCTCCTCCCAGGGGACGGCCACAGCCCTCTCTCCCTGCCAGCCAGTTTTCCAGATCCTCCTGCTTTCTTTTGGAGAGGAAAGAAGAGCGGGAGGAATGAATTTGCCAGAAAAGGGCACGCGTTCCCTGTGCGAACACTTAACAGCTCGGGATTTGCACTGAAATCCATAAATAAATAGTCTTGTCAAACAAACAGGCTCATGGCAACAGCAGTGAAAAATGCCCCAAATAATGGAATCTGACTACCAGACAAGTGAAAGAAAAAGCCGCTGCCTGCAGCCTCCCGAGGTGGGGCAGGGGCCAGAAGCCCACGTAGAAATGGCCCCAAACACCCCCGGGAGCCCCCGGCGAGGGAAGCCTCCGGCTGCTGGGTGCGCGGCTCCAACACGGGCTGGCTCCTGCCGAGCCACGGATCCGCAGCGCCGTCAGCAGCGGCGGGCACCGCTCTGGAAGCCGCTTCTGGTGCTGATTGCCCGAAAATGGAACGTAACATTTCCCATGGCCCGCAGCAGGACGTGAAAACCCCCGGTAGGAACATAATGCCGATGTTTAACAAACCAGGGACAGGGACCACAACCGCTTCGATGGCCTGCGAAACCGCAGGATGGAAAGCCACCGCCGCTCTTATCTCTTGTGGTGGTGTTGAGCGGCGCGCACTCAGGTCTAGCAGCTAATCACATCCCCGTTCCACCACCGGACTGCGGGGATCTCCTTCGGTAATTACACCGACGCGTTCCGAGCTTCTCCACCAATTTCCATCAGGGAATAGCTCACTGCTTGCAGCGTCAGCGCTGCTGCCGAGGATCAAACCTCCCAGGAAAGCCAAATGAGGTGTTCGCTTCATTCTCCTCATCATCCTGATGACAGGGTACGGGTCTCCTAAATTAGCGGCTGTACCTGAGCCCCGCCAAGCTCTGCCCTCCCGCCCAGCGCAGCAGGGGAGGTGCCGCGCAGGAGCTGCAGCCCTGCCATGGCCCGCGGGCTGCGCCTCGTACAGCCTTCTCGGACGGAGAAGGGAAAACGGAAAAGCAGCTTGTGAGTTCTCATCTCGGCATCCTTCAACGCAGTCACCTGTGTTTCGCAGGCACCAGTCAAAATGCAACAATAAACCCCCCTCTCCCATCCCCATCAGAGACATTGCCATTATCTGTTCATCTAGATACCGCTGCTATCACATTCTTTTCACCAACTTTTTCACATCCGAGCAGAGATACTATCCCATCTTCCTGAAACCCATTTCTCTGGATTTCTCACAAATCACGATCAGAGACGGTTGTTAGCTGTTTGTAGTAATACACTTGTTTCACACGTAGGAGCAATTTTCCATCTGTGTGTGTAACAAGTACCCACAAAATTCTCCGTTGATCTTCTCCGACAGGGCAGAGCACGGTTGGAAAAGCAAAGCGACTGAAAACCTCGGGTCTCTAACATGAGCTGCCTCTTGGCCACCAAATTAGCAAGCATCAGGGAAAACCCTCACATGTTATGTGCGTCACCTCGCTTTTCAAAGAGACCTGAAGGAAGCACCCTGCAAGATCGGGTTATCTTGTAGCAGATGGTCCTTCCTTCAGGACAGGGATGCTAAAGCCACGGACACGTTCCAAATCCATTTAAACATCAGATTAGGCTCGTCCCTGTCAGCCGCCAGAGCTGGGAGAAGGCAGCGGCTCCCGCCTGCTCCATTAATCAAAATTCAGCGAGAAAAGCCAACGTGCTGCTATAAACCCCCCTGACTCGATGCCAACACCACGCACGGGGAACCTAGTGCCATCAATCTCACTTTTCCTCCCCCGGCAGCGAGATGCGGCTGGGGAGGGGGGAGCAGCGACGGGGGCCTGGCCAAGCGAGCGGAGAAGCTGGTTTTTGACAACTCTCCCAGGGCAAAATGACGCACAGTGACACCAAGTTGATGGGGACGTGACAAGGAACCGACCTCAATGTTTCTCTGTTCAGATCGCTCCCGGTTCAGCTTTTTAAAACAGTGAGGTGTAACGGGCAGAACCCCGCAGCGCCCAGGAGCCACCCGGGGGCTGCACCCAGAGGTCTTCTTTTGGTCTAAGAAGGGAAAAAAGTGTCATAACATAGGGAAGCATCCAAAATTTCCCATTACTGCAGCAAATCTTCAACTAAAACACCGCTAAACATGTTTCCTCTCTCCCGATCTTAGCTAAACACAGACCTTAGACAGGTTTGGATGCTCCTCCAACGTTTCTAGACAGTAACTTTGATTAAGCAAAGCGCAAAAACTGTGCTCCCATCTCAGCGCTGGACTGACCTGCACTGCTGGCAAGGCTTCCCTTTTATCGATGTCAACTAAACTTAAGCAATCGCTTATAGTTTGCCATTTTGGGCAAGGAGTCCCTACGTACTGACGTCAAAAAACATCAATTCTGCGCGGCTGCAAAATCCCGGAGAATCTGACCCTTCCTTTTGGGGCTCCAGCGGGGACGGCGGCAGCGCCCCAGGAACCTCTCTGCAGCATCAGGGCACTGGCGGCCGCTCAGGCATTCAGCCCGGAGCGAGAATTTTGGTTTTAATCCCATTGGCTCATTTTCTGACGTGCCTCAAACCCTCCCGACGCCCTTGATGTCACCAGCAGTTATACCTCGATAAGGGTTTCTGGACTGCGCCCAGGGACCTCGTTTGGTGGCTGATCAAGGGAGGAGAGGTTACCGCAGCCTCCAAACCTAGAGCCAAGCCCTGTTCGTTGCAGGACCTTGTCACTTCTGGTGGCTTTTGTTACCAAATTGTTGCTCTGTTTACCTCGGGACTTGTTAGAAAGCAATTTTTGAAACGTTCAATATTTAATGAAATATTTAAATGTTTAATGGGTTCTTTTTCAAACCCTGTTTTCCCTCTGTGGAGTTCTGAAGTCACTGCAAAGATTGCGGCTTTTAACTTTCTTACTGTTAGAAATGATCCTTCTAACGACATTGTCTAATTGGCAGAAATCTGCGTATGCGGGTACCGAACTTCAGTGCCCCAAATTCTAAAATTTAAATTTTATGCCTGCAATCCTACGCCGTATGCCTGACAGACGTCCCTCCGCCCTCCCAACCTGACCCTCAGACCTTTCCCTACCATAGTCCCACCGCACGGACCATGGCTCTTCACCTGAAGACTTCTCACTCAGACCCCTGCAGACGACTCCCGTCTTTGGCACACTTGGCTGCGTCTTCCTGAGGCAGGAGGGAGAGCAGTCCCTAGAAAGTGATGTGTTTTAGCAGCTTCTCTTGATTTTTCCGGTGAACGGTATCTCCTTTAGGTCTACTCTTTAGACTATGTATTATGTTGATGCAAGAAAAACAGATACGCTAAACAGTGTTACCTGTCTGATATTGAAGGATGGCAACATTTCCTCTTTCAACACTCTGTGGGTTTTTTCCCTAGTCCAAAAAACCTGGGAATGTGATGCGCTGCTGTCGCTGAGGTTCCCACGCAGGTAGCACAGGGAGCGGTGCCACGTTGGAGGGGAAGGGGATGGGGACGGGAACCAGGTGGTTCTGCCTCGGCAGAAACTCTCGCTGGGTTCCCACCTTCCCGTCAGGACGTGGAGGGCGAGCAGCCGCCCCCCTCGCGGGAAGGGGCTCAGTGACCAAAGCCCCCCACAGACCTCCAAAGCCCGATGCACAGCTGGGCACCACGGGAGTCTCTCCATCACACAAAGGAAAAGTTACCCAGAAATGTTATTACAAACCCAGTGGGATTGTCACATAGTGGGTTAAATTATTATAATAATAAACAAGTCAGTAATGGCATTTGCCAGCCTGCCCAAACCTCTCTTTTCTATACTTGGTCTTTATGCTGGCAGCCGCGTGTTTTCAGTAGAGCGTTTACTGGTACTGTCCGCAGGCCATCGAATCCTCCAGCACTTATCCATTGATCTCCTGCCTGCAGCTCAACAGCAAGTTACAGTCCAAGGTCAACCCTTTCTGCGGGATCTTTCCATCCCCGTGAGCCCCTGCCTTTCCTGGCCACCGACCCGGCCACCGACCCTTTCGCTGTCCCCGGGGAGGCTGGGCCAGCGCAGGCAGCGTCAACGCGGACAAATTCGCCTTTCCACGATGGCGAGAAGCATGTTGTCTCCCTGACCTTCCACCGCAGACTAAAACAACACCGCAGCACGCTACGTGCCAGCTATCAAACTCTTAATTTTTTATACTGGTAATTCTTTTAATAAGAATCCTTTAAATATTTATGCAAAGAAACGCAAGAGGCCAGTTCAACAAGAAGCGATAGCTTTAATCTCAGCAGGCTCTGCGGGGATGCTGCCTGCTGCTCTGCATCGCTGGAGAAGCAGGAGACACGACTTGCAGAGTCACCTCCTCCCCTGGCAGCCAGACTCCAGCCCTGCTGCAGTTGGTGGGAATTCTGCCATCGGCTGCAGCGTGGCCGGGGCTCCAACATCGTCCCCAAGTCGCCTGAACCACCTCCTGCACGAAGTCACGGGATGAAAAGCACACGGCGCTGTGTCTCCAAAAAGCAAACATTAGACAGTGTCTCTACAAGAGCAGAATTTGATACGAATTTTCTGTTATTTGCGATGCTGTCAACTGCAAGATGATTCAATAGGAACTGCCCATGCCAGCCTGCTAGTTTATTGCTCAAATTGGTATTAGCCACGCACTTGCAATTGGGTTATCCTTGAGTTTTGACTACAACTAACCTCATAAAATCTTTCATGAATTCCACAGGAAGCAAAATCCACAGCCCGGTCCTGCTGTAGGATCGTTGGTATGCAGTCCCGCACACCCACCTGCAGCAGCTGCCTGTTCATAAATGCATATTTCTTTATTAATATGGGGATACTTTAATCTCAGTCTAATTTTACCTTTAGGGAAGCTATATCCCGAGGCTGGCGGGAGCTAAAACCCTCCAGATGCAGCGGTGTAATTTGTATTCAAAGCAGCAGGTCTATCTGTCAACATGTTTGTCTCCCCTATCTGCCAACTCTTATTTATAATCCCATTCAGATTAATGAATGACAGTAGTTCTCATCACAAGAAATTTGATTAATCAATTGAAGTGCTTAATCACCCCGGCCTCGGTGAGAACCGTAGGGGAGGGATGCTGCCTGGATAGGGACAAAGTTGTGAGACGCAGGAGGAAAACGCCGCAGCTTTCCCTCGGGAACAATTCCAGCGGGGAGCGCGCACGGGATCCTCGCGGGATTACGAGCTTTCCAGGAGCTGGAAGTTTCCTGAGGGCCAGCGGTCACGGCCAATTAGTCATGAAATATCCTTTTCAAACCACCCCCTAACCTGACACAAAAGGCTTCACGCTATCCACCCAATTCCCTGCTACCCACATCTCTCGCCACCAAACCCCAAACCATAAATCATAACACGAACCCCACGGGGGATTACGGGGATAACCCAGCCGGGCATCCCGCACGGCATCCTGCTCCCAATTAGTTCCTGCCCAGCGCTTTCCAGTACCACAAAGACCCCCGTGGCTTGGCGACCGCCAGCTTGAATATTCTAGAATAATCTCCAGGGCTTTCTGCAGACCCGAGAGATGTTTCAGATGACGAGTCAGAGCAAGGTTGAGCACAAATCACTGGTTTCTAGGAGGATGATCTGGGAGAGAGCCCATGCAGCGTGAATGCTGGTGTGAAGCTACTCTCATGGATGCTCTGAATGATGGAAAAAACCAAAGTAACCTATAAAACATCTGAATCTCAGGCATAACGTCATCTTCTCTTCCATGAAAGAGAAGTTTACAGAGAAGTCGCACTCTTAGCTGGCAGACCAGACATATCCGAACTTTACAACAAAGAAGAAGGCGTTCGTCATGAACTGGCTCTGGCTATTAAGATAATAGGCATCTCGCAAATACAGCAGTCAATATTGCTTCAAAATAAGCAACAGCTGTCCTGCTGCCAAGCCTCGTCTCGTGGCCACTCACTGGAAATTAAGATCAGAGTCTCCCGATCACGCTCTTCAGGAATCGAAGCCCAGCACTATTAAATCTTTGCATCAGTGATCTGACAACAAACAGGGAATTGCTGCAAAGAGAAGTTACGAGTGACCAAAGGAGCGTGGAGGCGCAGGCAGCGCAGGCAGGGCATCACGCAGGGGCGGGAGCGTGTTTGGGAAGACGAAGTCCCTTCAAGCAAAATGTGTGTCTGGGCAACTGTATCTCCAAGATGGGGGAACCTTCCTTGGAGGGTGACGAGGGCTCTGGAAAGGATTACACAGCCACAGCTCGCCCACCGCTTCACACAACGACCAGGCAGCACGAGGGCAAAGGGAGATAATCTGGTTCTTGGGCACATACTGGGGAGATGCTGAAGAGGTGAAGGAAACCAGACGTAAAAAGAAACAAACCGATTTGGTGTCTGCAGCTGGAAAGCTGGAGGTGGCATAAGGAGAGGACTGGAAAAAACGTATTGTGGTGGGAGAGCTGGAGCACAGCCTATTTTGTTTATTTGGAAAAAACACAAGGCAAAAAGTTCACAGTAACCAAATACTTTTACCAAAAGTATTCATGGAGAGAAAAATGTTGGCTGTTTAGTGACTAACCTAGGAGAGAAAGACAAACAAACGAATGTCTAGAAAACAAGGCCAAACAAATTTAAATTGAAACGAAACTACCCATTTGAAGTATCAAAGGTCCCTTACTACAACAAATTCTGGGAGAGGTCTTACCTCCACCTCCTGCGCGCTTCTGTTCCCACCCAGCTGTCCCTGCGAGGTGCTAGAGACGGACACCAAGCTGTGACACATCGTGTTTGTGGCACCCATGAGGTCAGACCATCCATTACCAATGGTCCCGCGCGTTTACCATCCTGCAGGGGCACGGGGAGTATCTGGGAGGATTTCTGGGAAGCCACAGTGGTAGGTCAGGGTCAGAGCCCCCGCGCCGTCAGGACAAGCGCCAGGCCCAGCTGGGCTGGAGGCGTTTGGGGCACCGACAGCCCAAATGGGTCACACAAGGGTAAGAAAAGTCACCGAGGGACCCAGCTGCAGACGCTGCACTGGTATGCAGGACACAGGGATTCTCACCGGGCAAGATTTCCAACATTCACCTCCACCACCCAACCTCAGAGGGGCTCGGAGACACGTCCCACTTGGACCTGGCCACAAACAGGGCGGTACGGGCTCTACAGGTGGATGGCCTAACGATGCCCTGTTAAATACAAAACAGTCCGAGTTTGCAAGCCATTATTAAGAGCAGATCTGGGTGACATAAGCTTCATGCGAAACCCAGGCTTCCACATTCCCACGTAAAGGAAAAGCATCCCAACGACCCTGACATCAGCGGGGGGTTCGTAAGAGGAAAAGCAGCACGAAAGGCTGCTTTGGCTCCAGGAGACGGTTTTCTAACCCAACCCCGTCTTGGCAGTTACTCAAGTGGGATCCATAAAACCTCCAGGACAGAGACATTACCCGGGTCCCCACACATCATCTAGACTCCAGCAGCTCTTGCAGCCACACGTTTCCCCAGGTGTGAGGGTTTCTGAAGTGTCACCACAAGGTTAGAAGAATTGTGAGCTGGAAAATCATGGAGCGTATTAACGTCAGACTGAAATATGACCACAATACACAGAAGTATTTTATACCTCTTCTCTTTTAGAAATGTTATAAAGACAATGTAATGAGAACGTTGCAAACAAGTCAAGTGTTTTCGTCCTAATCTGGCAATAAAAATATGTCAAAGAAAGGCCTAAAATCCTAATAGGTGAACAAAAAAATAATGGGCTGGTTATGACAGGATTTAGCTGCGATTTTACTCGAAGGCTTTAATCATGTCTACTGCAACATAAATGGAAAATCAGATACAAACCTGTACGAACCATTAATGTCTGTGTTGGTCGCCTCAGCTGTTAGGGGGGCTGAGACTGGACAGATTCGGTGGAGGTTAATGAAGATAGGTAGAGGTCTAAATACATTTATATCTGAGGAAACATTGCACAAAAAAAGGGATTATTGAACTGGTCTTAGTCAAGACTCGACTGAGGCAGCAAATACACAATTATAAAAAGGTTTAGAAAGTGATTAGTCATTCCATTTTAACATCTGCTGTAAAAACAGAACAAAGGGTTTCTTGATTAAATTAATGTCTGATAAACTTAGAATGAACAAAGAGGAAATACTCTTTTTTCAGGGAATAGCCAGGCTTTGGAAGTCAGCACCGTGGGAAAGGGGGAGTGTGACGTTGGAGACGGATTGCGAAGGGCTGAATAATTTAACAACTGTAAGCGCGGCAGAGCTACGCCGAAAGCCGGGGCAAGAGGCATCAACGTGGAGGGCATCAATATCTGCGCCTGACCTGGATCTGATGTGAATCCCGGGATCCTGTTAGGATGCTCTCGGCTCCACCGGGAGAGAGCAGGGGAAGCACATCCCATGGGACACCCAGCGGGAGCTTGGGAGGGGGAAGAGCCAACACTGGCTCTGTGAGATAGAGACCGGGGAGGGCTCGGAGCGAGGATGTCAAATTCCCACTACGTACTGTAAAACCAGCCCGACCTTCTCAAGCCCAGCAGCCTTTACCACGGCCAAGGCTAACAAATGCAACTTAGAGCAAATACATAAATATCCAAAAGAACTTTTGGGAGCTATTAAATATACACGGAGTTTTATCCTGGATTAATTTTGTGCTCGAGTGGATCAGAAGCCTTAGCTGGAACCTTTTTTTTGGCAGCCTCCCCTGTGCAACACGAGCCCTGGAGTTACCTGCAGACGTACTACCCTGCCTGCAGAGTGGCGCGTTCATTTGCGAGACCCCCGGTTTCTTGGTCCTGGTCTCTTTACAGGACCTGGTCTCTTTACACCACTTGCTTACATTTAAGACCAGAAGCCACTGAAGTCAGTGATTCAACACGCAGTCTTTCCCGTCTGGTCACTTCAAGTTCTTCGCAAAGGTGGCATAATTCACGTTATAGCGTCAAAAATACCGAGTGGAAAGAGATCGTGGTTGCGGCAAGGCTATCTGCATTCCATCGAGGGAGCTTCAGAAGGTGACATTCCCTTCCCAGCTTCAGGAATTCATTTAAGGTGTTCAGTAGCTACTGAATTCTGAAAATTGAATCTAAACGCATGGAAAACTTGGAAGAACCTGACCTTCAAACCTCCTTCCAATGAATCTCTTAATTAAAAAGCATTTACACAACCTAAAACAAATTATTGTGTGTGCCAATACTAAACCTTCCCATTCCAATTTAAAATCCTTAGAGCTTCCCTATCGCTCACAAGCAATGGCAGGAGCCACCATAAGCAAGCATTTAAGAATGTCTTTATGGACAAGCTGTTGTAGAAATACTAAGTTTATACTGTTGCAACCAACTTACAAATATTTCATTCCTGTCCCACAAAGCCAAACAGCAAAACATCAATTTCTCAAGATTAGTGTGCCTAAATTTACTGAAGTTCACCACCAGCAAACAGCTCAGTGTTTTTGACATTCAATAAGCAGTCAAAAGGTCGACGTTTTACTTGTATGAAATTTTTATCAGAGAACAGAAAGCTCATTTTCGTGATAGATAACGGATGTTGGAAGAGGTGTCCTACGGCAACATACACAAGACAGGTGTATCCTCTGAAGAACAATGGCAAAATACAGAGACCTTCCTCGTGTCCTCCTGAGGAGACATTATCTCTCAGATTTTGCAAGTTATTTCTCTGCCTTTTGAAGAGTTCTCCAAGGCTATTTAACAGTTATTACACTTGGACTGTTGAGGAAGGAAAATGGAACTCAAAACACAAAAGCGAGTATCTTCCCTACGCCCCGAGACATTATGGAGAATTCAAGCAAAAATTGCAAGCTAAGAGCAAATCTTCTTCTCTTTTGTAAAATAATAATAATTTCTATTACTGGCATTCAAAGTACAGATGTCTAAAGAGGGTTTGTCTACATGTTGCCAACAACAAGTGGCAAACCAGACACCCAGGGCAAAGGCGCATCGATTGACAACGTCATCTGCAACGTCTCCCGCGCACAAACGTGACATGAAGGGATTTAATTTTGCTTTAACTAACTTGTCACTAGCATCCAATTATAGAACCGGTGAGCTTTGTTGATTAATTATGGATTAACTAGATGCAAGCCTTCACACAAATTAATCTTATAAACTCTGCTCACACAGATGGGATCTTACACATTCCTCTTCAACCTTTTGCACTTTTTACCTGAGCAGCTGGAAACGCTAACAAATAGCACCGACTGAGTCCGCGGGTGATTTAGCCGGTAACGAGGGCTGCGCAGTCCCCGGTGTCCGCGCTCTCCCCACCGCGGGGTGACCCGGGCCCTGCTGCTCGCAGCGTGCCCACGGCGGCACGGCAGACGCAGAGGGAAGGGGACCCGGGCAACCACAGGGCACTGACAAATGAAAGTCAAGTGATTAGCTGGCAGTTTCGACAGTTTGGCTTCGGAAGTGCTTTCTGCATATTTTCTCAATAAAAGCAAGACAGCGCTGATGAGATATTTGACACAACAGAATGCTGAATCATTTTTAGTACATCACCTCTGCTCACGCAGAGGGAATCTTCCGTCTTCCCCATCACAGCCAATTAAAACATTCACAACATTTCTTCTCGGCTGACGTTGATGGGAAAAGACCACGAGACTTCATAAAATAAACTTTTAAGCTTTATGCCATGAGGTCTGTTCCTTTCATCCCCCGGGTTCCCAGAGTGTTTTACTGGGGATGGCAGATCGGCATTTTTCTCAACCCAAACAGATTTTTTTCCTTGAATGCGAGTACAAGTCCAGCTTCACCAATGGGAACAGAAAAGACGCTTTTCCTTCAGGGCACGGCTGGTGGGCTGAACGGCGGCTCCGAGTCCCGGCTCCCTGCTCCTGCAGACACAGCGCTCCGAAAAACCTCCGGCCTTTTGCAGGGATGGACACAGCTGGCCCAGGAAACAAAACTGCCGGAGAACAGCGTTTCCACATTATTTCTGTGCTTTCCACTTCCAGCACGACAAACAGCTTGGTTCTCGCAAGAGGAGCTCCGAGGTCCTCGTTTCCCCTCTGTAAAGGCTGACTCTTCTGTTTCAGAGGGCTGCTCTTCGGTCGCAGCTCCCGAAGGCGAGATGCGCCCATCTAATTAAGGATGTCATCTGAGCAAGAACTGAAACGTTACCTGAACGTGACATTACTTACTATTTCAGCTTTTTTCAAGACTGAAATGGTGAACTGCCATCCCTTGAGAGCAGTCCCCTCATACAAAACCGGCATCTGTACAGAGAAACTTCAAACACTCTCTCAAATTTTCACTGGCTAAATATATCTCAAAAGAAGACCAACACTTTCACATGGAATTGATAGCGTGCAGGCATTCACAGGTCCAACAGATCACAGGAAGACTCACAGCGACATGCGTAAATTTAAACACTGTTTGTTTCATTTTTGTAAACAGGTTTTCAGCATTTGGGAGCAAAGGCACGAATACGCGCTCACGTACTTGTTTACTGCCAAGATAAAACACTTCATTGAGACTGGCCGTGCACTGAGTCTTACTTAAGCCGGCTACAGCACAATATCGAAAAGCAATATTTTCTCAGTCACGGAAACCAACTCACGTTCAAGATTCAAGGAAAAGAGGAGAAAACAGAAAATTCTGGGTTGCTCGCTTCCCCAAACCTCACGTTAACACCGCAAAAAGTGTCATTAAAAACGAGTCCCATGAGTGGACAGAAATCTGTTCCCTCAGCCGCCCAATTCATCATTTTTATCCAATACCTTGCCTGTAGGTTTACAAATCACAAGGAATTTACCGAGTGTACTTTCATAAGTAAAAGTGGACAATAAATCATCATCGTGCCGAAGCCACTCCCGTAACACACACAGTTTCATTTTCATGCCAAATTTCATTACTGGTAACTGCAAAAACCCACAAAAACCAAACCAACAACTCCCCCCATCCCCACGCCCCCACCTGAGCGGTCTTCAAAAATAACGATGCAGTATTAAGGATGGATATTAACTCAATTATTCACCTTATTCAATTATCCACGTTAATTCAAAGAGCTTTTAAAAAGAAACGTTTGCATTAAGCACGAGGGTCTGAAGGACAGGGGCGTTCCCTCTGAAGCCCTCGCTGTGTGGTTGTTGCTCCCACTCCTCAAACTTTTGATAAATCTTCTGAAAATGCAATTAACACCTTTTGCAGGTCACCCCACAAGATTAATTTTCCGAGTATAGATTAATGAAAACGCGTACAGAAGTGTTTAGAAAATATTTTCTCTATTAATCTCCATCAGCAGCAGATTACCACCAGGGCGGCTAATGAAGACGTTCTATCGTTAAGGTGAAAGCAGACGGGAGGAGGACGGGATGCTCTCCCGGGCGCCGTGAGCGGTGCCAGCTTTGTCACCGTCGCGTCCCAGGATGCTGCTTTGCCTGGGATTTATTTGAGCTTAAAGGTGTGTGAGAAGACCAAAACTTTCGGACCGAAGAATCACAGTGTGAAACCACAGCCCTTGCAAGACCCCACTGCATGTTTAATGTTAATTTAGCAGACACAATGCTATAAAACATCCCTTTATTGGAGAACAAGTGGCATCGTTCCTTAAAAACTTACGCTTTGCTTCTTTAAGGGTTTTCTTTGTGTTTTGTTTTATTTCAAACAAACCTTAAAGATAAATGAGCTGGGGCCTTAGTGGTAAAAATCTCCAGTCCCCCCCAAAATCTATCAACAGCAGACGCTATTTTGTTTTAAAGTTTAGCGTTAGGACTTAGAGGCTCCTTTTCTAGAGAACTTTTCTTTACCGTATGCAGGTCTCAAAGAGATGTTTAACAGAATTATATAAAGAATTTGAAATAAACACAATAAAGTAAAATACGGAAGATCCTGCAGAGCAAATCTGACACCTGAAAGGAGCCCGTGATCGCTGCAGAGCCCCCGGCAAAGGGCTCTGTGAAGCGGATTGAGTGCACCCACGAAGGAGGACCTTTCGCCTCCCCAAACTCCTTTTTTTTCCCCTTTAACAGAGCGTCTTTCATGTTTCTTTCTCTAACAACAGTGTCTCCTGGAGTTCAAGCAAATAACGGTTTGTTTCCTCATTATCTTTTTACAGCATTAAACTCTCTTTTAAATAAAAAAAACCATTATTTTCCCTCCATTTTTCCAAGCTCATTGGTTGCCACGTTGCATTTTGATACGGTCTAGCTCACAGCCTAGTTTGGTTTTAAAAACAGCAAACGTGGCCGCTCACCCATCCTGCCTCGAGGAAGGAGTCCTGCTCCCACCTGGCTCACTACAGAATCAATCACAACCTGTACTTAATGCTCTCCTGGAAGGCAGGGAAAGCAGCGGGACGAGAAGCCAAAACCACATCCCCCGTCCCCTGTCCGCAGCTCCCGCGCCCTTCAAAGCTCCTTGTCGCTGGCAGCGGACGGCGGACACCCAGGGAGGACCCGCGTGTCACCCAGGGAGGACCCGCGTGTGCTCCTCCCCCGCGCGCTGCTGCCCTGGGCCAGCCTCCGGCTCAGCGCTGGGGACCCTTTCGGCTCAGCGCTGGACCCAGCAGGACTACAGCTGGAAGTAGTATCAATACAAATTATCCTCAAGCCCTTTTTTTAAAAAAAAAAAAATAAATTCACTATGCACCCTTAATAAATTAGGCATTACCTTTTTTAATATTAAGGATGCCACCCCACACTGATAGCACTTGCTTTATAAAATGTGAGTAGCATTGCTTTATTTCAAGGTTGGCTCATGAATTTAATTTGGAATAAAAAGGTGTTTCTCTAATGACGTCAAGGAAAAGAGAGGGACCGACTCGTGCCAAAGCTGGATTTGACCGTGACTATCAGTTGAACAACCCTGCAGGGCTTGGGGAGGATGTTACACCCTTGGAGACTCTTCTGAACCCTACCAGTTTCCCAGGGCTCGTTTGGAGCCAATTTTGGGCACCCTACCAAAACCCAGAACACCTAGAACAGCAGTCACCGTGTTCTAGCATCATTCCTGGTCAGTCTTGGGCATCTTCAACTATTTGACGAAATAAGCTGGCGACCAGCCCTCCTCTTCCTCCTGGTCTTCGCCCTCGCGGTGCCGCAGAGCCACAGGAGTGCAAGAAACGGGGGTCGGAGAATGATCGATTCACAACGGCGACTGCTGCCACACCGACTTCTCTCTCCCTCACAGAGCAGGGGAGGTCCAATAAGTATAAAGTTTAATGCTACCCTGTTTAATGATATTTTCACTTCAACCGAACTGTAAAATTAACTGAGAACTCACACTAAAAAAAGACTTTTATTTTATGCTGATCATTAACTAAGGAGGTTTCACACTTGAGATCTGTTATATTAAAGGGAACTGAAATTGCTTGTATCAATTACCTTATTCTAAGTGGACAGAATTCTCATAAAATATTGAAACTGTTTTGTGACTATGGAGAAGGAGAGAATGGCCGAATCCTGGGTGGGAAGGGATCCCTGGGCCGTGGCCATGCGAGGCACCAGGACACCTGCCAGCACGGGGGGGACACGAGCAGAGGTTTGCCTGTTGCCCGCAGGAGCTGCTTTATATGAGGCCACAGCCAGGATGCCTGGTGCGTCATTTGAAAAGATTTTCCTTTTTTTTTGGTCCTATTTCCCAAAAGTCCGAGTTAAAGTTGAAAAACACCTGGTGGGCTGCCTCCCTCCATCGCCACGGGCGGAGCGACGGGGTTTAACACCACGGTGTGTTTAAGCCCCGTCCGGTCCCGGGGTCTCTGTCAGCCTCAGCGCTGAGGCTGCCGGCACCGGCCTCCCTCGCCCCCCGGCAGGCACCGCAGCCCCCGCGCGACCTCCTCCGGGCCACGGGCGTTATTTTCTGCTACTTAAATGATCTTCTTCAGGTTCTAATACTTAAAACAAACAAAGGTACGCTCAGCTAGAGCTTCATTACTTGGTTGTTTACCTTGTTAAGCAAATATATCTACAATGAACACAGTCCAACAACTAATCAACTAACAAGCTCAGAAGAACCATCCTCAGCATAACACAGGCACTCAGCGAGTGGCCAAGGAAACGGAACTAAGGGGAGAACTGGTTAAGCAGGAAAAACACCGAGGGAAACTGGCAACGGGGAAAAAGCCGCCGGGTCAGAGAGCACACGTGTTTCCCACCTAACAGCCTTCGCTTGTGATGAGGAAATCTAAACATTCAAACCACCCCCCCAGAGAAGACGCTCAAGCCAAAAAGTCTGAGCCCCAGCGAGAAAGAAAAGAGAGCAGCTCCTCAAAAATTAAAGTGCTTCTGTAATTGTCTTGCTGTAGAGTCTCTGATACAGTCCTGTGTCGTTACAGGTATGCAATTAATTACAGAGCAGTTGTAATGCACTTTGCAAATGAAAAATTCTATAAAAATGTAATTAGTAATTCTGCAAAAATGTAATTATTAATCCTATTACTACTACTGCCAAGGGCACAAATCCAGTTTGAAATGTAAAACTCCCCTCAGGTACCTTAAAGACACACAATAAATGGTGCAAGGACACGAAGTGCTGTTGAAGGATCATCAGACCACCAAAGCCTTCCAAGCACAGCGCGCCTCGCACAAATAAACACCTCTGCTTGCACTACTGGTCAGACATCTTTATATTTTTTTCTGCAGGTAGCGTATATACCCATTTTGTTGTGACCACTCTCTTCACCTTACTCTCTTTAGTCTTCACATACAAAAAGAGCCATTTTTAGTGGCAGAAGGTGCTGACTTCGCAAGACTGGGTTTGCCGGCAAAGTACACATTATCCACTGGTTGATACAACCACACGCTACTTATTTAAACAAAACCCAAACCTCAGCTGTTTGAGTGGGACGAGCACGTGGAAGTGCCCGGTTAAGCAGCTCAGCTGTTGGCACCTACAGCCACAATTGCTCTTCGTCACATCCAGACATTCAGGCAGGTTTCATGACGCCAAGCCCCAAATTTAGGAGTCATCATCTCTAAAGTTGCACGTGAAAGGATTCATCACGCCGATAGCAGCAGCATGTGAAATGGAGTCATTTGGAGAGTAGTGCAGACAGGTATGTACAAAGTACAGAGACCACTGCAGTTTGCGGAGCCTTCTAAATATTGATCGTGCCACCCCAGGAAGGCGTGGCTTTTCCAGTGTTTTCCGATCAATCTGCCACTAAGCATAATTAGCCAGCAAATAGCGTTTAAGCATGTCCTGACGCACGACAAAAATCTAACTATGTTCTGGAGAGGGGGAAAAAAAGAAAGAGAAAAGAGGGAAACGGGAGCGTTCCTGTGCAGAGCAGCCCATGCCGTAGCCTTCCCCAGCACCGAGGATTTCTGACCGTCGAGCCCGGTGCTGCCACGAGCAGACGCCACAGGCGACCGCGTCCTCACAGCAGCCCAGCGGGTGCCACCCTGACCCTGCGAGAAGGCTCCGAGACAAACAGAAACCATCTTCTCGTCTCCAATGGGCTTTTACCTGCAGCTCTTCTGGCTCCGGTAATTCTTGTGCCGACGCCGTCCTTCACTTTACGCGGCTTTTCACCTCCCCACTTTATTCCTTTGACATTTGTAGATGGAGCAACCGTATCACCTCTCAGCCTCGGTTTTGCCAGATCAAACAAGCTAAACAAGCTTTTTATTTCTGCTCATAAAACAGCCCATTTTCCTGGTCAGTTCGACTTGTCCTTTTCTGTTCTGCTTTCCACTGATGTTTCCTGAACACCGTTCTCCTCCGTTGTATATAGTATTGTAAATAACCTTGCTCGGTGGCCTCATCGTGCCCTATGGCTACCGATTATTCCTTCTTTGAAGCATCCTAGCATTGTACACATAATAGCAATTAGCACACGCTGTCTGAGGCTAACAAACTCTGGATAACACGCAATTGTGCGTAAAAGCCGCCCTACGTGCACATATGAGACGTGGGTTTTAGCTGCAAAGATCTTCCAGTGAGCGAAGTGTTGCTAAATACGTGCAATCTAACAAAGTGTGGTTCTACCCAGCCTGCAAGCAGAACATATGTGGGGCAGAGGGAAACGAGACTGCATCTCAAAGAATAAAAACGATATAAAAGCTAATCTCCCTCTTTCTTATCGCTATATTCCCGGTCACATGCTATGTGTTGATTATCTTTCATTAACGTATTGTGTCCTCTTCCTTAACTTCCTAATAAAATGTTTATCTCCAAGGAAATTCTGCAGAAAAGACTAAATTTGCATATAAATAATATCCATGTCAAAACATAAGATGCTAGGATTTGGTATTCTTACTAAGAGTGTTATACATGATTTGTATTAATTTCCTTAAATTCCAGTGCAACTCCACAGAATCCAATCACCACCAGTGGCATTGTACAACTAATTGCATTACGCTGCATTGACTGAAGTTGTGACTGCAGATTAGGAACTGCCCTTTTCGGCTATGCGTATTTTTGGCCAATCCTTTCCGTAATCCAAATGCAGCTTCTTAATTCTGCATTTCACAGAGGGAAAACGGGACGATAACAAGGTCTTTAGACGGGATGACATTTGAAAAACTAATAAAAGGGAAGCTCTTTTTCCAGAGGAGGGAGGTCGGAAGGCGGGAGCATGGCACGCGTGGACCCCGACGGAGCCAGCGGCCCCGTGGCTGGCCCCCCTCGAGCGCCTGCGCTCAGTGGGCAGGAGGGTCCCCAGCACCGCGCGGGGACACGCGGGCGACCGGACCCCGGGATGGGGACGCACCAGCCGCCGGGACGAGATGCGCTGCAGCGAGGTGGTTTTTCTGGCTGTGTGCAGTGGAGCTGCAGCAGAGAAGGAAGTCCCAAAGGAAAGCTAATCTCCGCAGATAACGATCCACCGCAATGGCTTTCGAATTGGAGCCAGAAGAACCCTGAATGCTAAAGGTGAACTTCAATTAAAGATCTGCTGCACATTTCGCTCCAGACCACGATAAAAACTTCTTTCCCTGCCAACAGCAAAGTCTCCTGTGAATTCTTTTTTTTTGAAAACCAGCTATTTTTGAAAGCCAGCTTAGAAAACACATGTGCTCTAGGGTATAAAGAAGGCAGCGCTGTGTGTAAGATGTAATACTGGGAGGTAGAGCTTAGTATATTGACATTATAAAACCCGGGTAGCAATGGGAAATAATATTTTTACAAAGGTTAGAAACATGAATGTAAGACCTAAGGGTAATTTTCCAGATGCTGCTTAGTAACACGGTATTGTGCATTCCCTCCTCTTCTACTGAGCGCTACGGAGCGGAGCTGCGGCGCTCACCGGCTGCCCGGCTGTGCAGCCGGCATCCCGTCACCAAGAGCGGGCGCAGGGTTCACCGGGAGGTAAATGAGGTCCCAGCCGGCAATTCCCGGTACAAGGAGGATCCCTCCCAGCTCCCGCAGCTGGGGCACATCCCGGTACATCCGCCCCCCCCCATACCAACGGCTCCTGCAGTTCAGTTGCTGTCACTTCTGCATCCATAAATCAACTTTACGTCATGTACCAATCCGGGAACAGTGCAATAAAATACACCCTTATTATTGGAATATCAACGTTTGTTCGCAAAGAAACAGTTTCTTCTGGTAGCTGCCAAGCCAGCTTCCTCAGTCCTGGGGAGCTTTGCACATAGCACGGCAGAGAGGTCTGCTGCCCCGTGCGGAGAGGGTGAGTCATCCCCACACACGCTCTTCTGAAGGCCGGGCACCGCTGCCCAGGGCTTCAATGCCGAGGAAGGCAAAATATGCACCACCCATGGCAGAACGAGGGATAACAGAAACTTCTTATGTCCATATTTAAAAAAAAAAAACAGCAAAAACAAACTAAAAAACTATTTCAAGTAGTCTGGCAAACATCACCCAGATGGCAAGTTTGCTGCATCCTCGCTGAAAAATACTACGCAGCCAAAAGACCCATATGGCCAACCAGAGAAGCCACATAAAGTTACTGATATGCCCGTACAAGCAAAATGTTAATGAATTAGGCCCAAAGTAGATAAAAATCTGCTACCTGGTACATTACACCTGTTTATGAAATCAATGCGTATATTTATTTTAACATTTAGTCACTCATAAACGAGGGACGGGCAGGCACGGTAAATTCCAAGCTGTTGGCACCAGGCCACCTGCGCGGCCCGACCTGCTCTGCCCACCCCAGGATCTGCCCCTCTTTCATCTGGAAATGGGGTCTACCAGCCTCCAAATTCCCCGGAACGGGAAAGGGACGCGGCATACAAGCAGATGGCCGATAAATAAGATTCTGGAAAAATCTCTCACCGCCTTTAAGAAGGTCTGCCCAGCTCGCTAGGGGATTATTGCACTCACTGCCACGTACCTGCAGGCAGCAAAAGAAATGCAGAAAGGTCTGCACCATTTGAGCCACCGATCAAACGAATGCCAAATACCGGTGCCTTCAAGGCAACACATAATATGAATAAATACAGTTAGCATCGGACAAGGTGAAAAAACAATGGCAGTATTTAACAATACCAAGAGTCAAAAGCACAAGAGGGAGTGAGAAACTCATTATTCACCCCACCTTTATTTAAGCTACGGAGAAAGCGAGGTGGCCCCAGGCCCTTCGCTGTGATTATAAATAATGTTATAATACTGCAGTGGGGGTGAGACACGACGGACGGGGACAGGACTCTCTTGTGTCACTTAAGAGACTTTGCAAGATATATGGAGGAGCAATGGAAAAAACGACGTTCCGCCTTGGAGGTGGCGATCACAGCACTTCCTCGGGCAAAGCGCTTGCAAGTTCTCTGCAGGCATCCCGGCGGAGGACAGTGGGAAGGAGGAGCAGGGATGTGCCTCACTGGACACTCCCGGGAAAGGCACGAGGAAAAGCAAATCCAGCCAGCGAGCGCGGGGGCGTTTGGCAGCGGGGACGAACAGGAGGCAAAAATGAGCTCCTGAACACTGAACGAGAGATGCATCCTGTGGTAGATAAGCCAAAAAGAAAGAAAAAAAAATAGAAAAAAGAGCTGCAAATGGAAGGATGCACGGAGGGGAGAGGCTGTCAGAGGCGTCAGAGGCTTGAGACAAGGCAAGGGGCATGGGGCAAGAGGCTGGCCGGGAAGCATCTCAGCAAAGGTGACTTTGGATGGGCATAAGGGGAGAGGGCAGGGCACGCAGAGGGGGACTGCAAGCAGCACGGTCAGTAAGGTCAGACAGGAGAGGGAAAACGGAGGAGAGGCAGGCAGGGATGCAGGTCCTTTGTTTTACAAAGGGAAAGGCAAATTTTGATGTTAATATCTAAAAAACCGGAAAGAAATCTGCTCAGAAGCACTCATGCAACTCTGGGATTTCTAGGGAAATCCTTCATTTGCCTGTAAAATGTTGAGAAAACATTGATGCAACTGAGCAATAAACAGGGTAAGAGAAAAAAAGGATTGCTTTCTCCTCTTGCTTCTTCTTCCAATAGACAAATTCTGGCGGAAGCTGCCCGATGCATCTAGATGCAGGGGCAGAGCCTCACGAGGCTCTTGGGTATCGTCCTGCTGGTGATATCATCACCTCAAACATTTTTATAGCCCTGGTAGACACAGAAGACCAGCTGACCGCCTCCTGCGACATCCCAGGAGAAAACTCCTCAGCAGGTCGGCAGGCACTGCAGGATTTATAGGGAAGGGTTCACGATCAATGTGCCGTGGGACGATGCGCAGCCACGAAGAGCCCTACCAACAGCCAGGACCAAGAGGAGACCCTGCCCTGACGGAGGAGACACGGGTGGGCAGCACAGTCCACCAGCTGCAGCCTGGTGTCTCCCTGGTCTTCGTCACCGGAGGACTCGCCAACCGGCAGGACAACTTCAGCCGGCGCCAGCCAGCCCACGGACGGCCCTTCGCACGCGGGTAAGGCCACACTGGCTGCCCGCGCCCGGCTCTGCCATCACCACCAGCTTCTCCACGGCTCCCATCCATGTGAGAGCCATTTTTGTTGGCTTCCGAGATGACACCGAACTGAAAAAGCTGTGGAGGGAGCTGACAACATGAATCTTTTATATTAGGATTAATCAATTAAAAGGCCATTACAGCAGGAAACGTCAGGATGCTGGATAGCCAAACAAATCCATATTTATGCCCTTCTGCCTGGAATTCCCCACTTGCTATTTACCATCACCCTGAGTCATCTCTCATTTAGTCTGCTCTGGAAAGGAAGGTTAGCTGTTTGCAAAGCTCAGGGCGTCTGGGGAGGAAGGGTATTTCTGCCGCCCCCAGCCACCCCGCGGGCAGCCAGCGGTCCTGGCCAGATGCACGGTCACGTCAAAAGAGGCAACAAAAGGCACAAGCCTTTAACAGGTTTTGAACTTCAGAGGGGCTTTTGACAGCTGCGCGTGTCGCTGCCTCCCCTGCACCGAATTATCGCCGATGCCCCCCTCCAGCTCCGGGGAGCCCGCGCGGGTACCGCCGCAGCCGTTCCCATGGCAACGGCGCAATCTGAAGCAGGATTCCTTTCTCATCAGTCGAGATGGCTCAAGTATCCATTACACATTACTGTGGCGGATTGAATAACAAATACAAGCGCTAACAAATCAATGAGACGTGCAGAATTTTAAGCCCTGCAAAATGCTTGCTTTCTTCTGTATTCCCACGAGCCTGAGGCTCCCCAGCCAAGTTAGAGCGAAGGGATTTCAAATTTGGCAAGAATCTAGGTGACAGATCCTCCTGAAGTGCAAATTGCCACAGTTCCACTGAAGTCAGCAGAGATATGACAATTTACACCCACTTAGGTTCTGCCACCGGGTAATTAGCACATTGCAAATAACTGGAAACATGCTCCCAAATAAGAACGCTCTTAAGCTTGAAGCAAGAATGTTTAAATAAAAAACAAACCAACCACCACATCTTGCAGGCTTCTGTGCTGGCTTATTCTAATATATTACTGGATGAAGCCAAAAATTTAATCTAGTTACCGGGCTTTTTGTCTCCCTAATGAAACCAGGATGAAACCACGATAGCGTCACCTGCCTTGACGTACCTGAGGTACTTCATTCGACACGTCTCCCACCGGGTACAACCCAAATGCTCTTTCCCTACTAATCTGTTCCGCTCCCCCTGTGCCACTCAAGGACGAGCACCCCTAACGCGCTCAGTCATGCCCTGGTTTTGCCGCCTACCCGATTTTACAGACTTTTACCTCAGACACGGAGGTAACAATGCACATGTTGAACACTTGCAGGAACGTTAAGAGAGTTTGCTGTTCTCAACATCATGGCTGTCTGCTTTTTATAAAGTCACCAGAAACACTAATTCTTGGCTGGTATTAATGAGTAACTACATCAAATATCTGTATGCAATATATAGCGATATGTAATGAGAGGAAGTAAACAGATTGTCATGTTTGCCACTTGTAACATGGGAAGGGCTACTAACTTTTCATCACACGTAATACCTATGTTCTGTATAATTTCTCTCTTAATCGATATCCAAAAGGTCAAGCAGAACAAACCTCTCATTCTTTCACGTTTGGCTGGCTGGTCTAACATCAGTCTCGGGCAAAGCAGTGGAAAAATTCGTATGAGATTCAATTAGTAAGGAATTAAAGGATGTGACTCCAACTAATGCTCGCCAACCTGGTTTCGTGGCAAACAGCTCTTGTCAAGCAAACCTGGTTTCATTCTTTGAGGAGGTTCAAAGCCTGGTTGACAAAGGCAACATATTTGTAAGGCACGTAACATTCTGTGCAACGTTTGACTTAGTACCAAACGGCATGCTAATATGAAAAAAATACCGCTATACATTATCTGTAACACACAGATTTAACGGATTAAAAGCTGGCTAGCTGACAGATCTCAAAAGCAGTGGTCAGCTGGGGATTATAATTGAATAGTGAGCTTTGGGAGAGGAGGCTGCGCCCTGGAAAGCAATGACTCTGGAAGAGTTAAGGCTTTGGAGCGGACAAATGACTCAGCCCACATGTGCACGCAGCTGTGAAACCGAATTGCTGTCGTGATTGGCACTTACAGCGGGGAAAAGTGGCCGGTGAAGGTTTCTGTGTGACAGCTGGACAGAGATACCAACAGATCTCTTCCTTTGCCCGAGCGATGATCGCACGGCTCTGCCGTACCAGTTTGCCCAGCTAGAACAGTTTTAAAGAGGGGAAATGTCTAAAGCGGAGCAGCAAGGATGCCCTTCCCTGTCCTTTTCCCGGGATACGGATGCTCTTTGTGCCTCTCCAGCACGTATGAAGGCACGGAGCAGCCAGGCGGGACTGCAGGCACCCTCCGCCCCAGCCCTCAAACCCTGCGCAGGAGCTTCATCCGTTGTCGCACGCACGAGCTCGCTGCTGGGAAGTCAAAAGGGCAGAAACACCTGGCAGTCAGAGGTCCCCGGGATTTGCTGCGTTCCATCACCAGCAGCGGATGCCCAGGCATTCCCAAGAGCTGCAAGAGCTACGTCCTGCCGTCAGCCCAGCTGCGCCTGGCCCGACGTGAGGCTCACGCTGAGAAGCCAACGACCCCGGCTAAGGCCTCCGACGGCAGCAGCTTGTGTTCCTTCTCCAGCAGATCATTCCAAAGGCCCAGAGTGGCAAGTTCTGGGAATTTAATGTGATTTCCACACCTCAACAATAACCAAACAAAACCACTAAAACATGCCTGCTTTCACCTGCTAGCAATGCATCCTCTGTCTCATCGGCTCCAAGAACCTTCTGCAGGGAACGCCGGTGGGGAGCGAGCACCGGGCAGGGGATCCGCGAGAAGAGCCGGCAGTGGACTGATGGTCCGGGGCAAGACGTGCCATACGCACGCGAGCCCCAACATTGGCAGAAAGAAAAAAAGAAAGAGGCAACCCTAGAGTTAGGAGGAAGGGGAGCTTCACAATGTGAACCATCAGCAAGTGGAATGATGTCCCCAGGGAAGTGGTGGATTCCCCACCTCTGGACACTTTTAAGAATCAGCTGGACGCGGTGCTGGGCCATCTTGTCCAGACTATGCTTTTGCCAAGAAAGGCTGGACCATATGATCCTGGAGGTCCCTTCTAAGCTGGTATTCTATGGTTCTATGAGGTATGGCCCCAAACCACCAGTATTAAGACAGCACCTTCCATCCACAGCCCTGCTCGGGGTGCCAGACTACTCGGAATTAAAGCCTGCTTTAGTAATGTCTACATCAGTGGATAACTTAGGGCTTTAAGCATTTTAATGCCGTCTGACAGGGAGTGGGAGTTTTTCTCCCCAGCGTCTGGTTTGCTGCCTTTCCTCGCAGCAGAGCCATCCTTCCCCGTCCCCTCCCTCGCAGCCAGGGTTCGTTATCAGCCGGGGAAACAGAGGGTGTCCGATGGCAAGGGGGGAATAAATCATTGTTCCCGACTAAATGGAGTAGTGCGGATCTGCTAGAAACGCCGCCTTTTACCAACAGTGCAAATAATGAAGATTGCATGCACTGGGGACAATGCAATGAGCCGCTGCACTATTGATGGGGTATTTGTACAACTCCAGGAGTCATGTTTCAAAAGCAAGCTCTATTAAAGGCAGCATCTTTGCTCAGGAGCTGAGGATTAATACTGCTCCTCAGACAATGTATTGGTTTCCCCAGACCCAAGAGAAGCCTACGGAAAAGCAGCTCTTGCTGGCGTCTCGCCCTTCGGCCACGGCTGTGTTTTTGACGGGACCATAGCATCTCCTGCCGCGCGACTCGGCGTCTGCGTGGGTGTGCATAGGGCAGCATCATTAGAGAATGTCAGGAAACGGATCTTCACAGAAACATGTTCAGAATTTAATCTGTGGGGGATTATCCACTGGCAGACATGAAATAGAGACATTATTGCACCAGAGCCAATCTCCCGTTTCTGACAACCGCCAGCACGAGATGCGCTGGGGGAAGGTGAAAGGCTTTTGCATGAGACACCAGGAGCTCCTGAAGGCATCACGCTAAATCCTAAGCAACCTCCCACTCTGCAGCTACTGCACTGGCAGAGAGGATGAGATCTATGAGAAACATGATTTATCTATACAATTATAACTTCCATTTGAATAAATAATGCTGCAACAAACACGTCAAAGTATCTCATCTCTAGTGTCTAATTTTGTTGATGCCAGTCAGCATGTTCCACTGCTTGCCATTTTTAACTTGAAATTCCTGGGACCACTGACTTCGTAACCTGTTTATACCGTTCTCCAGGCAGGCCTTCTGCGTTTATGTCCAAAGAAGGAAAAAAAAAAAGCAGTGTAACCTTCATTAAAATATGCATTTATACCAGTATTTTTACAGGAAAGTATTCAATTTGGTGTCCCAGCTCACGCTCAAAGTCGGTGGAAAGCCCAAGCCACACAGCGAGGACCGAAATGCACAGACTGGCCTGGAGACGCTCATGAATCAGGTTTTTTAAATACCAAGTAACTGAGCAAATTCATGGCTCCCACTCAGCAAATTAAAATTTTTGATAACTCACCTGAGAGAGCTGGGAAAGCCATTCCCGCTGCTGGCTACATCACTAGAAGTAAGAGCAAAATCCAGTTAAGTCTGGATTCTATTTTTCTTTTCTAGGTTGTTTTTCTTCTCATTTTCTTCAGTGGCATTACTAAAAAGCAATGCACTTGGTAACAGGACAACACCTGAACTAACATCGGGGAAAGACTTACGGGCTTAATTCTCTGCAGTAGTTTGCAAAAAGCGCATAACAACATATTATTAGCGTATAAAGATGAAGGGACTATAAATCTGTGGAAGAAAGCACAGTATCTTTAAAAAGAAATACAATGAAAAATAAAATTACAGATGAAAACTAGGCATCAGCTGTGACAGCGCTTGCTCGAGTCAGAAACGACAACCAATATTTCAAACGGATGAAATATATCACTCTTCAGGTTCACGTTTTTAACCAAAGAACAGCAGCTTCTCCTACTGATCTTTTCAACGTATTTAAAAATACAGATTAGCATTGCAATTGCAATTGCGTTGTGTTTTTTGATGGATTTTTTTTTTTTTTTAAACAGAAGAACCATAATGCATTAGATGCTTCCAAGCCTTCAAAACTTTTCGAAATGTCATTCTTTAGGTAGTTGTACGTGTTAGTAAATGATTGTCTATGAAACAGAACGAGTCAAAGAGGCTTTCCACTAAAAGCATCTCTGCCTAATACTACCTGCTCTGCAGTGGAACCTTTTATTCTACTCCTTTATATGCATGCTTTTTACATGTATCTTGAAACCCTTGGGTTCAGCCGTGCCTTATTACATTTTAAAACCTTTGGATGGCAGCAGAAAAGTGTTCTGCACTATAAACCAGAACACAGCGGAGGTTTGATGGGTTTGCGTCTCCTTTCTACCCCACAAAACACTTTCTAAATGCTATTAAAATTTAGCATACGCCATAATAACCAAGCTGCATTTTTTTCCACATTTAAGTCAATTGACTTTCAAGTTTTATCTTTCCACATACTTTGAATCAAATAAAGTTGTTACCGCAGTTCAGGAGGAGGATGCTGTGGAGTATCTCATGCTGATGAGAACCAGTCCCATGAGCAAAAGTCCAGATATTCAATTAAAAGTGCCAGTGGCCATTGAAGACGAAGTAGGAAAGTTCTAAAATTTTAACTTTTCCAGCTACAGTTAACTTAAAAACAAAAAAAAGGCAAGAAAATTAAACCATGTGAGCGGAAAGCGAGGTGTGGTGCAGGAGCGTGCTCGGGGTCACCCTGTCCCTTGGCGCCTCTCACCCTTCGGTGCCCGACACCCATCTCTTGCCGTGGACACCGAGGCCCATGGCGTTGAAGGGACGTCCCCGTGCCAGGGGACATGCGGAGGACGGGGTCTGCCCTCGCACGCATCGTTTGCTGCCCCCCACAGCCCCAGCCACCCCCCAGCAAGCGCATTACCTTAACGAACCTTATTCTGGGGCTCAAATGAGTTTTAACAGGACGCCTGGCTTCAGAAAACCTGGACCTCTCTACTTCTACCTTATCTCAATCCAAAGCAGGGTTTCTCTGCTCCCTGGCCCCCTCGGAGCACCCATGGCTGCCTCCCCTTGGGCCTGCACCACAGCCACGATGCCAATGCCGTGGGAAAGCTGCGGAGGATCACTATGTTCAGCCAAGGAACAGTTCAGGGCCATAAACCCCCTGGAAACCTGTACGAAAAGGCACCAGCATCATGCACGATGCTCTACGAGTGGTGCGGGTCACAACGGCCGTGCATGCCATCAGGCCGCCTTCACCTGCTGAACCACAGCGTCGTCGTCCCAACAGCATCCAAGAGAAGCACAGTGAAATTACCCCTGGCAAATCAAACAGAACGGCTTCTGCAACGGGAAGCTGGGCTTGGTGCCTCCTCTGGGTCAGGGAGCTCAGGGCCCGGCTCCTTGCCCGTTACCGGGGGCTCTGCCCTTCGCAGCGTGTGGGACCTTTCGTGACGAAAGAAATCCCTCCCCGCCGAGGAGAGGAGCCGCCATCAACGCGGCGTGAGGCCCAATGTCACCTTCCCGTCAGAGGAGGGCTCCGGCTTGGGCTGCGTCCAGCACCGGTCGCGCTCTCCTGATGGAGGTCACCTCTCCGCAGGCTTTGCTGACCATCGCCAGAACGACAGGGAAGGAGGAGGGCTCCTGTCAGCACTCCTCGGGAGAGACGGCGACGGCAGGACAGCAGCAGGGGGACATGCAGGCAAAGGTCCCTTTTTACACAAATTGGAGGGCTACTGATGCACGGCCATGTCCAAAATTAACTCCTGGAAATACCAACCCCAACGACGCCAGATGCACGCGGCCAGGGAAGGGAACAGCCGGTGGGGGTCAGAGA
Source organism: Stercorarius parasiticus (assembly GCA_013396915.1). Classification (NCBI taxonomy): domain Eukaryota; kingdom Metazoa; phylum Chordata; class Aves; order Charadriiformes; family Stercorariidae; genus Stercorarius; species Stercorarius parasiticus. The sequence continues at coordinate 117,391 of VWZL01001092.1, read as the reverse complement.
CCCCCGGCTCACCCGGCGGGACCCCACCGTCCCAGCTCATCTGTCAAAGGGGCGTTTCGAGTACTGTCCGTAGCTCGGCTTTCAAGCACTGCCATATTTAAATCAAACGCCTGCGCTGCACTGCCCGAGAGGTGAATAACACCGAGGCGGCGTCATTCAGGGAGGATTCTTGTGATCCGTGCAGTTAGACCCGTCTCTGCAGCGTCGCTAACGTTACAAATATAATTACAACCATCAGCTTGTGCTAACGTGTGGGAAGGGGAATGATTTGCATCCGAACTGTAGCCAAGTCAAAGCAGAAGACACTTCTAAAATAGGACCCAGCAAGGCATTTAACTAGAAAATCCTTCCATTTAAAGTTACAGATAAAATGTAGAGAGTCATACTATAAACATCCCTCCTTCCAGCTGAGTCAGGATACAGAGGCTGAAATGAGCTAAATTTAAGTTACCTTCAAAACTACCAACATTGAGGAAGAAAGAAAAAAAGAAACCAACACCACCCAAGGAGCTTGGCCCCACCGCCCCGCTCGGGCTGAGGGACGAAGGACGCAGCTGGAGACCCCGCAGAACAGAAACCACCAGGCACCAAGACAAGTATTTTTGTAGATGGTAGGAAATTTACAGCAGGTGGAAACAAGGAAATTCTTCCTCAACTCAGGCAGAACATCAAGGAAACCTTGGTGGCAGTATGATTTATTACGTCTTAGAATCACCTCCTGGCCCAGTGATGGAAGTTTCATCATTTGGAACATTTTAGGTTCTGCACAACGTCAGAAAATACACTGCAGGGCATAATCCACCTTTGGCTTGAAAGGCAGGAGAAATCACTTAATAGATTTTCCCTGCATCTGGTTTCTATGATTCAAGGCTTTGGAAATTACAAAGAATTAAGGAAGGAAATTTTGTATAGATCACATCTGATTATTATTTCCTTCAGTTGATGGCACTATTGCTAAAGAGGTGGGGGGGCAGCAAACCTGAACTGTGTTGCCAAATGGGCCACTTCTGCCCCAAACCCGAGGGGATGAACTTGCGTGCTTGTAACAAGCACTTATTTATGAACAGTTGGAAAAACTAGGGCATTTATCTTCCTGTAATTTCCTCCCAAATTACGTGAGGAGACACCGACGATGCTCACCCTGCAGTGGACCAGGAGCAGGCGCTCGCTGCGGCTCACTTGCTTACCCGCAGGTAACCTCCTAACGCGGGCTGGATCCATTCCTTAAGAGCCCTAACTTAAAATACTTGGCAAACTCTTTCCCTGGATTTTGCCCTCTTTCTTACCTTCCCATTGCCAGGCAATACCGAAAGTGGAAAACACAGCAGCTGTAAATCCAGGTTATGATCTAGTGTCCCAAGGATGCTCTTGGACGCTCTCCCTAACTCACGGCATGCGGGGACGTTTTGCCGCAGCTTTCCCCTACCACACAGATTCGGTCCAAGGAGGGTCGTTTATAGTCACTGGCAGTTCCACAAACATCCGTGATTTAGTTCCCCAAGTATTTGTCTCCCACGAAAGCTGGGAACCTCTCAATTTTACAAGAGTTTTTACAAGTCAGACAAAAGCTATTAATAAGAGTGAAACCCACAATATCCCCAAAGGGGGATGGGAAAAGAAATCAACACTGGAAGTAAAGATCAAGCGAAGCTCCGGTGACAGATGGTGCTCTACAAAAGGTCAACCCTTGGCTCATTCTGCTGTTCATTATTTATTAACAATCTTTCTGACATTGGCATTACTGCAAGAGTCCAGCGTTATGCAGATAATAAAATGCTCTTTTATAGTTCAAGGTCTCCTGCAGGTACAGCAAAAAGTTTGCAAAGCGATTCCCGCGTGTTGCGTGGCACTTTTGAGGATGCACGTGCCAGCGAGCGCATGGACAGCTTGCAAAGCGACGAGCAAATGGAAGAGTTTCATGGCTCACCTGCCTGGCCTCCCGCTTGCCGAAACTTTTTCCCCATTTCTCACCTAGAACAAGACAAGCCAAGGTCACGTCTGTTACAGTCTCTGCTGGCTGTAACAGCTCAGGGGTTACACCTGCCAGGGTCCGACGGGAAACCTTCCTCCTTCGGCTTCCTCACACCTGAGGATGTTTTAAGGGAGGCTGCGTTGTTCCTTCCAGGGCAGCGATGGGAGCAGCACGGAGTCAGCGAACACAGCAACGCAGCAGAGCAGAAGAAACCCTCTCCTGTTCTGCAGCTGTGGAATTGTTCTTGTAATGCGATAGATGCCAAAAGAGAGCTTCATATTTGCCAATGACAGTCCCGTTATCAGGAGGCATCTCCCCCTGCCAGGAGCTGTGGACGCGCCACCCCCCGCAGTAATCCTTCCTCCAGAGAACGTCCCACCCCCCCACTGGCAACAGGAGCTGAAAACGGCAGGGAGGAAGAGTCTGGCTCAGGTCTGATCAGACTCCTGTTTGTCGGCATATTTGCACTCCAGGTGCCCACCTGCAGCCGTCCCTGCTGGCTCCTCCACCACGGGGACGATGGCCGATGTCCTGGCTGTACCGTGGGTACCCGGCGCGTCCTCCTCGGCGGTGGTCCAGGGAGGGTCTGCCTGGATCCGACGCTGCATGTCGCTGGTTCCCCTCTGCTATCCGGGATCGGCTGGTGGAGCCTCACAGCTACTCAGCCCCCTCCGCCCTCCGCAGCCGGGCGAACCACCGCCGCCTGAGACCCTCTGCACCACCCCCCCTCAGAGGGGCCAGGGGACACCCCGAAGCTGGGGGAGCTGCTCCTGGCCGGGAGGAGAGCACAGCAACCTTTGGTGCTGTTGCAGCAGGAAAAGATCCCTGTGCTTTCTTTTTTAGGCTAGCAGGATGGAAAACCAGCAACAGGCTCACCTCCAAATGTTGAATTCAAGTGTGGAAGGAGATAAAGACTCCGGCTGTCCCGTGCCCCGCAGTGCCCACGTACGGGATCACCTCCCTACCAGGCAAGGAGTCTTTAGGTATCTCAGCCCAGGTGAGATACAGGAAGGCAACGAGAAGCCAAAAAGCAGATGGGCATCTACATATCTGGAACAACTCCAGATCTTGCCAAAAATAGCAGTCAAATACATCATTCAGCACTTCCGCAAGGCATTAGGTACCGGCGTTCAACACTGAGCTAGCACTTTCAGGCTTGGCCGCAGTAGTACTAAGGCTGGGCACATCAGCGTCGTGACACACAGCTCTGAGACAGAAGCCCATGGAGTAAAATCTGCATTTCAACACTTCTTTTTTTTTCTTCATCTTGAAGATATTTCTTTGCATTTTTTTTTTGTAAAAAGAAACACGAGAGCAGGAGATCTCAGTTTGTTGCAAGTTAAAAATCTGAAAAGGCAGATGCTTTCTGCCTGAGCCCTTCCCTGCTACCGGAGGAAACAGAGTGCAATCTGTTTTCTCCAGCTTCAGGTGTCAGTAATCAGAAAGATGAACTTAAACGACAGAGGTGTTATTGCTAAAGACTGCCAAACCGAAAGAAAACCTGGAAGATCCCACTGACAAAACAGGAGACGTTTCTCTTACAGTGACCCCGTTGTTGCCTCCGAGGAATGATCGGCATAAGCGTGATTATATCAATAAAAAATAAAAACATCATAAAAAGTAGTCAGGCAGAGATGAGTTTATTACTAATTATGAGCAGCCTGACATGCCCTGACTCCTTGTAAAATAAAACGAAGTCCATTTTTAATATCTGCTTCCATGACTTCGAGTTAATAGACAAATTTACTTCAAGGTCATGTCTCGTTAAAACAAGTGAAGAGTTTGAACCACGTGTAGGGAAACCACCAAAGGCCTCCTGCTCCCCATAGAACCAAAAGGAATGTGCGAGACCGTGACTGTCTTTTATCTTCCTCCTTAATAGGTGCTTATCAATAAGTATAAATAGAAGTTCATTTTAGAGACAGAGGAATTTCTACATATAGAACTACAAAACTTGTAAAGTCTCAAAATATTTAGGATACCCTGGGTTTTTATGCAAGAACAACAGGAGCAAGCAGGGACTGCTCCTCCATAAATGCAAATCAGGCATCGATGCTGGCAGCAGTACGGGAGTAAGAGCTATAGACGGCGCGGAGAGGGGTTGGCCTCCACAATGGAGTGGTCCCAAAGATGGTGTCCCACTGTTCCGGGCTTAGGGATGCGAACAGACAGCAGTGCTGCCGCTGCGGAGACAGAGCCCTGCCCGTGCTCACAGCACGCGGCGCCGGGGTGCGAGGGCAGGCGGTGTCGGAGGCTGCCCGGGGGGGCTGCCCGGCAGTCCCCAAACACCAATGGTATGGTAAGAGCACCGTTTTCCCACGTCCGTGAGAACTCGGAAGGCAGCGGCACAGCTTCGCCTCCCGGGATTTCCAGAAGTATCTCCACTATCTGGGATTCAGCGCCTCCCAGAAAGCATCAATCAAGGCTGCACGCGTTTCACGTGCCAAACGCGTCCCCCGCCACGTGCTGACCTTACACGTGGGCCACTTGGTCATCAGCGCAGACTTTTGTCGCAAATGCCCCGGACCTGATGCTTTCGCGATGGCTTCAATTTTCTGCTCTTCGCTTCTCTGCTTTATCGCCAGGGCTGCTCACAGCCAGAGCTCGTCACTTTGCTCTCCTTCTACAAAGGCTCCTTTCACCCGCGCGCTCCGGCTTCCTTTTCCCCTTGGTCTAAGCCTTATGACTTGGCCGTTACAACACAATGCTTATCCTTGCCATAAATGTCAAGCCAAAGTAACATATAACAGTTGTATTTTACCCCACAACGCTGGGGTTTACCCATAACTTTTAAAAAAGCTTCAAGAAGTACTAAATACTCTCTGTGCTCTCCCCTGAAGGGGCAGTGCTGGGTGGCAGAGGGCACGGAGCTGAGATCCTGCTGCCAGGACCTGGACCCCATCACATGCAGAAATCCTTACCTTCAATTAACCTGGAACTCGGAAGTTGCAAGGTTAAGAAAAAACATTGGTGAGTAGTTTACCCAACTTCCATACGCTGGCAACTCCAACATGCTGACTTAACTTTTGTACTGAGGGTTCTTTGCAAACAGACAACATGCCGACAGTACTTGTCCACTAAAAGCAGACCATTAGCTGCCAGCACTGCCTCCGCGATGTCATAGTCCCAGCTGTAAAACAACGATAATGAGCTGGAAGCCAAAGTACGTTTCCCAAACCAAGTGCCCCCACCCACAGGAGCCCCGGTTTGGCCACGCAGGTTGTTTTACAGCAACAAAGTAAGATCGCTCAACCAGAGACAGGAAAAGCCTTTCATATTCTCCCCATGTTTTCTAAACTCTAGCAACTTTCATCACTTTGAGTTTATGTCTGTAAAAAGTTTAATGAACGTTTCATGGATTCCTGAGAAGGAACAAGCAGCAGCGGGCGTTATCTTTGGGAACTGGTCCTCCAATATCGCGAGGGCAAACCAAGAAATAAAAAGAAATGGAAGGCCCCCTTGGATAACTCAGAAAATGGCCTATGGTACAACAAGCTGAACTACAATACTTGCAGCCTAGTAACGGAGTAATAGCCATGGGATATTCTACTTATTTGGTGCTTTTTAGAGCCTGGGTTCTGCTGACTGAATGAAAACGTGTATAAATAAATGTAGAGCACACTGGCAATGATGTTAAATGATGCTTTGTATAATTATCACTATTCGGTGGTACCATTAACAGGCAAAAGCACAGAATCCTAATGACGGCGTTTGCATGGCAGTCCGGATTTGTTGTCTGACACCACGTGGCCATAAAACCTCCCCACGAACGCAGCTGCTGATGGCACAAGACCCACGGGCAGACGGCAAGAGTCTGTTTTGGCAACAGACAGCCCATTTTGTGCATGAAAAACAGCAGCGCTCTTACTGCCACCAACTGAAATAAGGCTTTCTGCGCTTACCCAACAACGGCCAGAGCCCAGACCGTAGAGACAAGACTCAGGCTCTCCCCCAGCGGCCGCATCTTCCCTGCCCACGCCGTGGAAGGTCACGCAGCCAGCGTGAAGCGGGATGCTCGTGGAGCGGGATGCTCGCGGACCAGGATACTCATGGACTGGGATGCTCATGGACCGGGATGCTCCCAGCCAGGGTCTGCACCATCCTGCTTGCCAGGGGCTTCCCAACACCTCTGCCCTTGCCTTCAACTCTAACAACAAATCCAGGTAGTTACAATTCTCAAGATTAATGGGAGCGACTTGAAAGCATCTCCACCCTGAGACAGAGAGCTTCAGACCAAGACTGGGCTGAGTCGGTACTGAAGGCCTTTCCTCAGAAAAATGGACCATCTTTACATCGTGCAACTCTCCTAATGAGACCGAGCCATCACCACAACATAAAACCCTGCGCAGCTCCAAGGCACTGAGCCTCGGTATTTTATTTCTCAACTGTGTACCTACCACTTAACTCTGAAAAATATTACTTATAAAAGATGATTCCTAAAAGCAAAGTTTGGAATTTTATTACGCCTCTGGGCTAGATCGGCTGATCTTTGAAGAAATAAGGTTGTACCCTTTTCATTTGATATCCACAGGACAATATTTTAGCTGTGAGCGAGGTCAGAAGAAAAAGATCTGCTGGGCTCCTGGCATGTGATGCATGTTTTCGGCAGCACGGCCGGCATCACCGGGCTCAAAGGGCGGCCACGTAGCCTTAATAATGCAGCACACTGGAATTTGATAGATTGTCCCTGCTAAGGTGGGAAAATACCATTCAAAAGGCTGTGAAGCAGACGGAGCACACGGAAAGCACTCAGAAGTGCAGACAAAAAAAAAAGTAAGTAACATTCAAAAAGTTAGAGCAAGAAGGAAGAAGGAATCCCATTTTATAGAGCGCTCCATTTATAACAAGCACTTCTGTTATTATTACTGCATTTTAACTTCATTTTGCTGCATGAGCCACCACATTTGTCCCTTTTGGAGCCTTTTTTCACTCCTGGGAGAGGGCAGGACGCCCAGACGGAGACAGCCAGGATGGAGCACGCTGCGGAGGAGCTGCTGGACGCCGACCACACGCCGTGCGGAGCTGCCTGCAGATACGGCCCGCAGACGGTGCTTGCGGGGAGGGAGGGCAATGACCGCGCTGTCGCTCCAGGCCTGGTCCGTGCTGCCTCGCTACCAGCCACCGGGCTCGGGGAGCAGGAGCGGCTAACGCCGGCGGGGGGCTGCCCCTGCAGTAGGAGCTCCCGCGGCCGCTTGAAAACAACGGGGACGGAGGCGGCGATGGAGTGAGGAAGCCCTTTGAGAGAAGCAGTTGCCCACGGAAGGCAAGGGCAGCAGCGGCCGTTGCCAGCCAGCACCTGCAGCGAGCAACCTACAGCCATCACAACATGGAAACCCCATTACAGACATGCCCTTGTTTTTTAAAAACAAAACAAAACAAAACCAAACCAACTCTCCCTCTTTAATACTGCACAGCCTCAAAAATGTCACTGCGTCTGCAGGACGGGAATGGTTTATTTCAAGGTCATTTAGCTGAGTTCACCTTGAAGGTCAAAATGCACCGCTATTTTAAAGCCCCATTAAGTTATGCTTTTATTTCCCTACCGGTCTCTAATCCCACATCTTTCCAGTTACCATGGTGTCAGAGAGGAACCAGAGCGACCAGTGAGGTCACTACGGCAGCGCTCTGGTCCGAGGAGAGCGGGTGAGCCATCTGCCCGGGATGCTGGAACTGGCAGGGAGAACACTTGGATGCGGTGAGGGGACACGGAGGGAGCTGCATGCTGCCACGTCTTCCCCTGCCCTCCTCCCGTCGGCACAGTGGCCGCAGCTTTTGAACAAAGTAGTTAAAATTCTGCCGGAGGATCTGGGGCTTTATCTGCATTTGAAACAGTGAAAGCATTCCCACAGACAATTACTGGGGAAAATCAACAGAAAGGCAACAAATCGCAGGCCTTTTCTGGTGCAGAAACGGCGCTTTCTGCACCCAGGCACAACTGCAGGAACAAGAGAACAGAGACATGGGCACACGGGTCCCCGGGCGGTTCTGGCAGCTCCTCCTGCCACCGCTCCCGGGCTGGGTGTTGGACATCGCCTGCGCCACCGCGCCACCGCTGCACGGGCTTGGTCTATCGGGAAGGATCTGGGTAGCTTCTCCTCGAATCTAAATTCTGCTTTTTTTCATATCAAAAAAAGGTAAGAATTTGTTCCTGATGCCCAAATGTATGTTTTCCTGGGGTGAAGAACACACTTAACTCACGGCGCAGCACTACATGTCACAGAGCGGCTCAGAAAAGGCACAGCGCAATAAGCTGATGCCTCACGGGAGCGTAAGCCAAAAGCTGCCAACACTGGCTACCAAAATAGTTTGATATCACTATATATTGAAAACTAGCTTCTATTTTAACTATGATTTAATCCACACTTTTTCTTTGGTAAATGTGCCAATAGGTGTTTGTTGCCTACAAATGGTCATGCTAAGCAAAACACAAAGTCAATTTGCTTTAAAAGAAATTGATTCGAGAGAATTAGATTCATCAACATTCATTTTTTTCCAGTGGAAAACAGGGTCCGAATAACGATTCAATATTCAACCCCAAAACTTTGGTTTAACTTTTTGAAGTGCCTGATTAAGCGAGCAACAGGCGGCTCGTGGGATGCTGCCCATCCATCGCCACCACGCTTCCCATCAAATCAGTGCCGACAAGTTTCCAAGCAGGGGCTTCGCAGGCAGAGCTGTTTGTCCTGAGCAGACCCGCATTAGCTTTGTGAGCGGATCCATCAGCCCACGCTGCCAGATTGCAGAATCCAAGCTTCCTCCTAATGCCACGTTCTGGTTGGAGAGCTGGCTTTTGCTGGTGCTCCAGGTGATGGGAACTGCTGATGGGTCGCTGCCTCCCAGCAGTCGCCTTCGTGGCGTGGCTCCAAAATTCCGCTGCGGCCCGTCAGCGCAGGCAGCGGCATCACCCACCCACCGCCCGCTCCCGCTGCCAGCAGTCCGTCCTTTAAAACAAACATCTGGCAAGTGTATTCTTAAGCCGCATCTGTGGTTTCAATGAGCTGCTTCCCGGGAGCACCAGGAGAGGACGAGAGGTGTCCCCAGGGGATCCAGCCGCTGGCTCGGTGCCGAGGGTGTATCGACGGCCATCACCGCTGCGCTGGGTCTGCCCGGGGACGGGGATGCGCAGCCCCTGCCCGCTCACAACACCCCGTGGGGCACCGTGCAGGCACCACCCACAGACCGCTCGGTTTCCTCGTCTGCACCCACCAGGCAGGATTCTCCCACCGAGAAGGGAGGAACGCCACCGAGAACCTCTTGCTGGGATACCTCTGCCTTCCCTCCCACACTTCCTTCAGTATCAGACAAAATGCCTCAAGTGCTCTTATGATGGCAAACTATCCTTCAATTGTTCAATTGCAACGTATTTTGAACAAGCAAATTCAAAAGCTTATATACCTTGCTTAATTTAACCTTTTTTTTTTTTTTTTTAACAAAAGTAATAGAGGTCTCCCTTTTGCCATGAAACAAAGAGATGCGACTCTCTGCTTCCTGCTCATTTTATTCCATGCTGACATTGCTGAAAATTTTGTTTTTAAATAGAATTTCTTCCTGATAATGTATATCAGCAATCAAATGCAGGCACAGCGTAGCTATCTGACAAGTTAAAAATTCTATGGTATTTTCCCCTAAATAGTTTCATGTACTGATTTCTTAGAAGAGCGTATTCTCTGCAAAGCTGCAACCAGGCACTCGGTTTTTTGCTCTCACTGATAAATGTAAGCAATAAAAATATGCTCTATTCTACGGCAGTGCCTATTAAAATGTAAACACAGCTAGAAGATTTTGAGCGGGCTACAAAAATGCTTTATTCAATAGTCAAAGCGAAAGGCTGGCTGAGGCTGCTTAAACCCGGCGTGGTATGTAAATACATCAGCTGGCGCGTTCCACTAGAGGTCAATAGTACGGTTACGTGGGTGCTAAACCAGGGAGCGCCGGTTCTGGGGCTGTGCGTACTCGGGTCCCCGAAACGAGGAGCCGCCGCGGTGAGCGGGGGGGGGGGGGGGGGGGGTGCAGCAGGAACCCAGGCGCTGGGCTGGGGCGAGAGCGGCCGCAGCGGGGTGACTGCCCTCACCTGGCTCCAGCGAAGCCCCCGCGGCGGCGGGGCACCGTATGTGTCCAATATCGTGGCGAATTCTCCTGTCTCTGAGGTCAGAAATACATTTACACTCTGCGTTAAGCAAGATGCTGATGAATTAAAATTCAAAACGTCCCTCATGAATAATTCACTGAATGCGCGCGAGTAAATTATAGCAATGTAAATATATATATGTATATAAATAGATACGTATATATGCAAATTAATACATTAAGGGCTCCAGTTATCCACAAGGAAAAATACCAGCCACATAAGAATGTTTGCTTAATACCGGATCAAACACGTAAAACTATAATTAAAGAAACAGCCTGTAAAGTTATCAAAATCTGGCGTGAAGCAGTCCTCGTACCACGCGCACTTGACTCAGACGTTACAAATCCTCCCAATATTTTTAAGCCTACTTTTTTTCCCCGCTTTGTGTTTCACTCTCACTAAAGCCAACCTCTTGCACCTTGCTCTGGCCCGAGGTGACGGCTCTGCGCGGGGGCGCGCGCTGCAGTCACCCACCGTCCCCGTCACCACGCAGAGCCGCCGGGCAATTAGTTCAACATCACCTCGTCAAGCTGTGCTCTGCGGCTAAATTACACGAATAACAATTACCGCAGTAAGCTAGCAAGTGCATTAAAATCCTTGAATTCTTGTGAACAACGATATAAATGATAGGCATAGGTGCAGGGTCCATCGATCATCCCTTTCTCCCTCACAGCAAGAAAGGTGGGATCACATTAAAAATAGAACAGACACCTGCAAATAGACGGGTATTTATATGGAATATTGTGACAACTGTCATTTCGCATTAGTCAGAGAGATCCCACAGGACTTGGGCAAGTATTAAATGTACCAGTTTTTGTTTACTGGCAAAATATAATAAAATTCACCCTCCCCAACGGTTTCCTGGTGGGGATTGCTTCTCTCCCTAAAGTAATTCATAAAATAAGGATGTTCCTCCAAGATCCTGGGTAGAAAACATTTTATCAGAGCACCAGAGTATGGAGGAGGGGAATTTTTATACCTCACTTGGACTCCTCACAGACTCGTCGAGGTCGGAAGGGACCTTTAAGATCGAGTCCTCCATGGTTTTCAGGATGGTTTGATGATGCTGGGCTCAAATAATGACCACAACACACCCAAAGTCAACGCAGACTCATTGCACGATGCTGTAGGGGGTCCAGCTCCACTGCATGCTACAGAGCGACACCAGTGCTGTTCATAGAATCATAGAATCATTTAGGCTGGAAAAGACCCTTGGGATCATCGTGTCCAACCATCAACCCCACTCTACAAAGTTCTCCCCTACACCATATCCCCCAACACCACATCTACACGACTCAAACACATTCAGGGATGGCGACTCCACCACCTCCCTGGGCAGCCTATTCCAGTGTCT